>VZRR01000636.1:297200-347890 GCA_013398015.1 Oreocharis arfaki | reverse complement strand
TTTTTTTTTTTTTTCCTTGCATGGGTGCCTTGTTACTCTCCTAGCATTTTAGTAGAAGGCCGTTACATTTCAACAAACTGCTGGCTTTATCAGCTCAGACTTCTACTGACAGACTGTCATGTTCTCTGCACCTTTTTATCTCAGATGTTCTAATTTTTTTAAGTACCTTCTCTAGTCTGGGGGCTGGTTGGTTGGTTTTTAAAAAGAAAAAATTATTATTATTATTATTATTATTATTATTATTATTATTATTATTACTATTATGCTACCAGCACCGCTGGTGGTTTGAGCTCAAGTTTATTAAGGAGACATTGTCAGGAATGGGCAGGAAGGTTCCACAAATAGGGGTCACTGACACATCATCCCACAAGAACCGGTGGACATTGTCAAAGCTCACTCTTATGGAAACTGCTCAGATTAATCTGCAGCACAAGTGCACAGCAACACCAGTGCACAGCGACTTGGGAGCGTCGCTAAAGGAAAGGAGCATTCAAGGAAAGTAATCATCAGAATCCTGCAGACACCTTGCTTATACTCAGTATTAGTATGTGGAACTCTTCAGATTTATGGATTACCGGTACTGAATTTTTGGTCACTCGTCTGGAAAAAAGAAATTCTAGAAGATAGACGCAAACTTTTGTCCATCTTGTGTAGTCTTAAACCCTGTTTTTAAAAGGTATAGAAGGATTTAAACAGTTTGAGAAAGTGTTTCTTTTCAGCTGAAAGTGTTCTTGGTGGTATATTAGGACGGGCAAGAAAGATTTCTTAGGCCGTGGACTAGTAAAAACTGCTTTACTCAATTTTTGAGGAGCCTGTTCCACACTTAAAATTCCCAAGTTGTGAGTGGAAGTCTGTCCTGCTTCCTTTTTGCTGGCTACATAGCATGTTGAAATGCAGTCATTTCCCCCAAGCACCACCAGAGCTGACTTTGGGGTTGGAGCCAGTGTAGGAAGAGTTCTCTGTCCCAGGTGTCAAGCAGCTCCTAGAAAGTAAGAGATTTCACAGCTGGATCATCTCTGCTCTCCACAGAGGTTGCAAACATACATGGTGCACTTGTTAAATTTATCCTTATTGAGCGTCACAAGCTAGAAATTCATACAAGGCCAATAAACTACAGCAGGGGTAAAAGGTAGAAAGCATGTCGAACAAATGTTTTCTGAAGAGGTGTACAGCAAGCTGTTGTGCCTTTGGTGAAGTCCTCAAAGCCTGCAGAAACGCATCGATGTTTGCAACTAACATCTTGTGTCCTGGCTGCTGCACCGGCACGTGCCTGGAAAAAACAGAGCTTCTGAGCAAAGATTTGTGTTGTGTGTAAGTGCCATGCACGCCTTCTAACAGCAACACTGAAGCCAAGTTTGAAAATCAGACCTCAAAACAACAGTTCCCATAACTCAAATAGAGAAGGAGGGATGGGCTGAGGGGTTCAAACTTTGGGCTCAGCTAATATGCATTAGTGCCATTTGCTTTTTTCACGCAGCATGAGTTAAGGACAGGCTGTCAGCTGTAACTTTGAGCTTCCTGGATGCTGTCAGCTCCTTTCACAACCTTCATATTACTGAAGTGGAGCTTTTTACATTTTATTCTTTGACTTCTTGTTGTATCTTCATAAGAATAATGTGATTTCGGGGGAAGTGTTGAAAGGTTTGAATGTGGTAACTAAACATTTACAAAAGATCTTTAGCCTGAAATATGTAAATATATTTCTCTCAATGGTTCAGATAGCAGTGTTTAATTTTGCAGAAAAATTGCAAAGGGTTTTTTTTTTATTTTTTATACTGAATTTATGCTCTGATGAAAAGCCCTTCACTTCAGGAAGTAGAAGAAATTATTTATTTTTAAAACTCTCTTAATATGGCATCTTAGATATCTTGAAAGGGTGTGAAAGATAAGGTTACCAGTTAGGAATAATGTTTTACAACATCATTACCCTGATATCACCCAAAGCAGCTTTCTTTGAATCATATCGTTTGGTGTATATATCTATATTTTGATTCAAATAATACCCTCCTTGGTTATGCTAATATTGCCATGTGATATTTACTTAGGCATCAAGAACAACTTCACTGAAACTCAGTAAAAAAACCCTTTTGCTTTCCAGAAGGTCCTTTAGTTTAAAACATACCTTGATATTACATTTGTTGTAAGACTATACCTTGTTCACAGCTTATTAAAAATGCACTCCTTTATTACTTTATGTTATCTACACATTGAGTAGAAAAAAAAAAAAACCAAAAGGCATAGACATGAGAAACCTTGAATACTCTCTGGAGTTCTGGGCCCGGTGATTTACGAAGGATGTGAAGGTCCTTGAATGAGTCCAGAGGAGGTCAGCAAAGCTGGTGTGAGGGTTGAAAGGCTGTGAGGAGCAGTTGAGACTTTGGGTTTGTCTACTTTGGAGGAAAAAAGGAGGCTGAGGGGTGACCTCATTGCTCTCTCCAGCTTCCTGAGGAGGGAAAGTGAAGAGCGGGGTGTGGATCCCTTCTCCCTGTAGCCAGTGACAGAACAAATGGAAACGGTTCAAAGCTGCACATGGGGAGGTTCAGGCAGGATGCTGGAAGCATTTCTTTACTGAGAGGGTGGTCAGACATGGGAACAGGCTTCCTAAGGAGGTGGTCAGTGCCCCGAGTCTATCTTCTTGGCATTTCCATTTTCCAGTACTTTCTGACTTGTGGAGAAGGGTTTTTTAATCTTTCCTGTCTCTATTTCCTACTTTTACGGCAGCCTTCTGGTCCTAGGAAATCCCTAGTCCTTCACAGACCAAGTGCCTGTCTCTGCTACAGACACTTGTGTTAAATTCTTACGAATTTGTGTCAATAAAATTCAAACATTTGTGAAGTTGCATTATTTTTGCCAAATCATTTATTTAGGAATATTAAAATGCTGTGAAGGTATACTGGAGCAAACTGAAGTATTTTTCTTCAGCATTTTTAAACCTAAATTTGGATTTGTGGGTTTGTAATAATTAGTTCTTGGTTTAAAATTTTCTTTAACACCAGTGAAAACAAAGGTTTTATCCCATAATTTTTTTAACAGTTCATCATGCTAACAACATTTCAAAACCACTGGTTTTGAAATGGCCTGGAACATTTTTCCAACATTTTTACAGGACTCTAAAATGAAAAAAAAAATCCTTTTTCTCCTTATTTTTACACCCTGTAATCTGGGCACCTTGAACTTCCCACACAGCATCAACCTTTTGTGCTTTCATGTAGGAAAAGTCAATGTTTAATCATAAAAGGGTTTGAGAGTCTATATTAAGAATACAATCTAACTTGGTAGCTGCTGTTTGAGATCCTGCACGCTATGAATTTCATACAGTAGAAATTAAAATCTGGTATAATTTCATGACCTGTATCACCTTCTTTCTCACAGATTCCAACTGTGTGAAGTTATTTCCATAAAGAAATGTGGGGATATTGTAGGAAGCAAACTGGATTTACCAACAGTTCAAAGCTGTGGTGAATATTACATTTAAAGCCAACTCCTCTTATTATAGATACGTTTAACACTTCCTGAAAATTCCCTTCAAAAAAGTAACAGTAATTTTCATCAGCTCTGGGAAAAGAGTCATCAAGTATCTCCAGGTGTAATGTATTTTTAGTAGAACCACCCAAACTGTTAGCCACAGTTGTGAACTCTGCTGAGGAAGTCTCTCGGCGCTGCGGTGGCAAGCTATCTGCCCACAGGCAGTTTGAGTGCTCCAGAGAGAGGTGCAAGACCTTAAAAAAAAAATCTAAAGCCATGCCATAAACAGGAAGCATTTTTAAAAATAATTTTCCTCAGTTTGGAAAAGGATGAAATAATAGAAAGAGAAACAAACTGTTCTGAGAAAGGAGCAGCCTGAGGAGACCGGCTTTGCTGCAGGTCATTGATCCTCCCCTGCCCTAGCTCTCATTTTCTCTCATAGGCACTTACCTAATTCTGGCCCTGCAGAAGCCCCTTGGCTTTTCTCTGCTCATGCTCTGTCTCCCTCACTCCCTTTATGCTTTCCTAGCAATTCCCAGGAAGTTGATTTCCAATAATCACCTAATTTCCTGCATGAAGCAGCACAGGATGCCCCAAGACTCCCATCATCTTGCATGACCACTTTTAGCATGCTCAGACTTGTAAAGTCCTGCTGCTCTCTGCCCTTGCAGGCACAAAGGTTAACAGAGACTAAGCAACTTTTCTTAATTGTCAAACTCCAGCTGTTTAATTCCTGAGACTGGGAAAAGAGAATTTCTAAGAAGGATGTTAATAGCCCTCTCATATTTTCCTCCATAAAGGGGCAGATCTGAGATGAGAAGAAACTCCAGACTGGCTCCAAAAGCTGAGCTCTGTCAGAACAGATTCCTTTCAGAGAAAGTTTCCTCACCTAGAAGCATAGGAGAACAAGCAAATAAACAAACGACACTCCAGCCACCTTGGACACATTTCCTGCATGCTCACAGATCATCCTGCCTAAGCACAGCAGTACTGACGGCCCCTGGCCAGGCCATGGCAGCACCATCCAGACCTCCTGGAAATGCAGCAGGTGGTAACCTCTGCAAGGGAGATAAAGACTTGGAAATGGTAGTGATTTGTACCCTATGGAGATAACGCAGAGTCACTGCTAAGAAGGTATTTGGGTTTTTTCTTTATTTGTTCACTCAGCTTGAGTAAAGCCATTTGGGGAGCTTTTTGTTTGCTTTTTCTTTTTATTGCTTTCATTCATGTACATCACTCAAAACTAAAGCCTTGCTACAGATGAAAATAGGGAGCTGAAAGCGCTTTTTTTCCTAGGCACAGAGTGAGGATGCACTGTGCAGACTTGCAGCTGTCTCTACCTATACGAAGATGCAGCTGGACCAAAGGACAGCTATAACCCCTTAAACTCTCAAGCTGGCAGTACAAATGGGTTTGCTTCTATACTCAGAGAATTTGGGGCCTCTATGTATGTATTTTTCGCTTTTAACTTCTCAATAAATGTGGATGGTCTCAGACAAGTAGAGAAATAAGAAAATAAAATACCTGGTTTGCTGTTTTAAATTTCACTGTGTACAGTTTTAAGGCCTTTGCTGCATTTTTTTACTCCCATTTATCCCCCACCACTCTCATCAGTAGGTGTGGATAGCAGGTTTACTTACTGACTTGCCAGTTGTATATGTTCAACAGCTCTAACTAAATGACATCACTTATTAGGGAGATAAATGAGAGCAATTAAGCATCATGGCCATAACTGGTAAAACTTTCTGCAATGAGAGCATTATTAAAATGACAGAGTGCTTGTCTGTGCCTGCCCAAGGTGTATGATTTGGCCTCTCTCCTTTGCCTGCTGGAGTGACCCCCAGCAGCACAGCTCACATGCATTGTTTCTATAGGGCTATATATAACCTCTCGTGTAAACTGGCAATGTGTATTGATTGATGTCCATTTCATTTTTAACAGCCATCTTCTTCTATGTTATTTAGAGTTAGACAGGACAGCTGATAAACATTACACTTTAGTTCATGTTTGTTAAACTACTCACTTAAATAACCTCCTCAGATGCTGATAAATGGCACCTTCACAAGGAATAGCTGTTACTTTTTTGCATAATACACTGGTGTTTAAGGCTTTTTATAGTATATCATACACACAGCCTTGCTCTGTCATTCAAAACCCAAATGACATTTTACTAAAATGTTTCTTTTTCATCCTCTCTGGCTAATGTTTCCAATAATTTTTAAATATTGGATTTCAGGGAAGGAGGGAAATTGCCATGAGGAGTGGAAACTCCATTTTGGAAATTAAAAAAAATAGGTTTCAAATTAGAGCTTTTTTTCCCTTAAAAAATTCAGTTCTCTGTTTTGGGCAGAAATGTGCCTATAAAGAGCTGGAAAAATAAGACCATTGAAGGAAAAAGAAACAAGTAGGAGTAAAACATGGAGAGAGGTAAAGATGGTCAAATACAGACTAAAGAAGGAAAAAAAAAAAAAAAGATCAGAGAGAGGAAAAAACCTAGCTCTAAAAGAGTCACGATGCAATGAGAAAACACAAACCAGACAGGGTGCTCCAGACTTCCCCCAGTAGCACCAGGATATAGGACTGAGCAGCCTTACCAGTCTGGGGCATCCCCGCCTCTCCTGCCTTCCTGCAGAAGGGATATGATCTGCATCCCTGTGGCAGAAAAACCCCACCATCTCTCAGGGTAGATGATCCCAGCATGGGACCCCTGTAGGGTTTCTTGGGAGTCCTGGTCTGGCAGCAGACACACAATACATGTATGGAGCACACACAGAATGCATACAGATGAAGCAGCTGTGATGGCAAATCCTTGCCCTTTTTAAATGTCATAAAATAAATGTATTGCACAGGCTGTGATGTGGCTGGCAAGCAAACGGAGATGATGTCCCTCTACTCCTGGATCCAAATGCTTCATTTTATAGAGCACATGATTTACCTGTGGTTTGTATCCTAGCACACACTGCCTAGAGCACAGTGCCCAGAAGCCTGTTTCCAACACAGCTCCATCGCCAGGAACATCAGGGAGGGCGAAATGGGAGCCAGCAGCAGTGGGGTGGGGCGAGCTGAGGCCAGCTGCACCCTGGCCTCCAAGAGCTGCCTGGGACAGGAAACCTGAAGCAAAGCATCACTTCTGATGACTCTTTTCCACGTGTGTAAAGAGGGATACAAACCTTGGGGTCAAAAAACAGAGAAGAAAAAGAGGCAAATCAAGGCTGGGTTTGGAAATCAGACAGGTACCTACCTTGGAAAGATTTTACAGATATGTTAAGCAGAATTTAGAGCAGCCGTCTTCTTCCTCGGAAATGTTGCTCTGTTTTCTAGATGTCAGGAGACCTTGAATGCATTTATTGCCATCCTTTCCATCTCTGTCAAGCCTGCTACAGTGGCAAACCTATGGAATTAAGGTGCAGAAGAAGATGGAAATGGATAATAATTTAGCCTTTAGGTTGGTCTTTAAGTGTTGTTTCACAGAGCTGAAAGATGCTAAGAGTTAAGGAGAAACATACAAAGGAACTCTGAGGAGAGGTGGTGTCTTCAGACTGCCAAAGAAGGCACAGAGGAAAATGGGTTGGGGGCAGCTAAGGTATGTGAAGTAAAGAATATAATTTTTTTGTGCTCAAGAATGTGCCTAAGTTATGAGGATAATGCTCAAACAGACTCAAAGTTAAGAACCATCAGAAGGAATATAAGAATAACCATGCCACATCAGACCAACAATCCATCTAATTGGCCTCTGATATGTCACAGCAAGGTTTAAAAATGCATATTAAGCCATCTCCAGCACTGAAAATAATGAGCTAGCCAAGATGAGCAGGCAGTCAGGGTATTTCCTTCTTTAAGATGGTAGTACTCATACTGTTAGAAAATAATTTATTCTAATGTAATGTGACTGAACGCTCTCAATAGCCACAGAAATGTTTTCTACATTTGCTTAATACTGCTGATTTTTGGCTCAGTAATACCTGTGAAAAGTGTTACATTAGTTAATAAGGAGTTACATAAAGACAACATTAAACTTTGATTGCTGTTAAACTATCTGCAATTCAGGTTCATTTATTGCTCCCACTTTATGCTTTTAAGGAAAATTATAGAAATAAATGTCTTTTTAAAGATTGGACCAACAGTGTTTGTGGGGAAAATGTTGCTTCTCTAACCTCCACTTTTTGCTCACCACCCCAATATTCATCTTTCTCTTCAAGGAGCCAGAACCTCTTTGCTGTCTATGGTCAACAGTTTTCTTTGCTGTTGACTTCAGCCAAATAACAAAGCCAACTCAACACTTATATTTCTTGATAGAAGAAAACCAAGAGGGTAGTGGTTGTTGCTGTCGTTATTTCATCAAGGATGCAATCCATGTTTACCATGTGATGCTATAAAAATGCAGAACCCCATAATATGTATCTTTATCGTTTCCTAAATGAGATGATACACTGGAAAAAAACTTATTCTTCAGTGAAAGCAAATATACATGTCCTGTGTTTCCCCGAGAGTATCTGTGTTTTTTAAATCAGACAGCCTCTGGCATGCAATGAAATCAGTGAACTTGTGTCATAGATTAACAGAAAAATAAAGAAAAGACCATCCTTTTAGGAAGAAGTAGAACATATATATTATTTTGTTTGTAAGAAAGTTGTCACCTGTTTACTTCTGTTGTATCCTTTAACTTTGGATAGTGCCTGTTACATCTCGCTTAACCTGCACTATAGATGAGTTCCTACTCCCCAAAGACTGGTGAAATTTCCACTCTTACCTGTGAAAAAGTTGAACATAGATGCTACATGATAGATACTGCACTAAGTGTCCAGCTTTAAAATGGCACAGTTTAAAATGAGACAGTTTTTCATACAGACATCCTTCAGCTGAAGGTTTTACTCTTACTGCTAAGAAAGGAAAAAAAACTTTGGATTATTCTCCTTCAGTAACAGGTTGACAATGCAGGCACAGAGTAGGATGGTATCACAACAAATTATAGCACAGGTTATTTCATAGGGAGTTTATTCAATTTGGTATGTTAGTACCAAGCCATCACTTTATCACATATATTTCTCCATGCAGTCAGAATTCACCCTGTGTATTTAAAATTTGTCCTGCACGGTGAATAGATTATTAATAAAAGATTTAAAATAAATCTTATCTTTTCTCAGGAAAAATGAAGAGATGTGGGTGCCACATTTTGCATTTCACCTCCATCCTTGTGCATTTTGATGTAAGGCAGCAGAATGCCTGCTACTATTTAATTAAACAGGAATCTGGATTAGCTCCAGCTGTGGACCGTGTAATCAGGGCTTGTGAGTGTGTTCAAAAAGGGGTGTTTTCCCTGGCTCATATTTCATTCCTGCATGGAAATCTGCTCTCACTCAAACCTGTCCACATGCTGCAGTAAATGATTTTCCCTCCCTTCTGAATCATACACTTAGGCACCCCCCACTACAATTCTTTGAAAAGAAACAAAAAGGCACAAACAGCTTGACTGGTCCACTTACACTAAGTACTGTTTAATGATGAGAGGCTTTGCTTGTTCATGTATAAATCTACCATTTATTCAAGTTTATACCGTAATGGCTGTAAGATATATTAAGTTGTTTTGTGCAGATTTATATTATTGTCTCCAGATGATGACAACTTAATTGCTGTTGCCCATGGCTTAAGATGAGCTCAATGCTCAGAAGTGAATTTACCTTTCCTTAAACATGCATATCACCGTCATGAATGACAAGCACACTTTCAGTTCTTACTACTTGTCTAAGCAGTAAGAATTTTCTGCTACCATTCAAAATTATAAATTATATATAAAACAAAGATAAGTCTGGCTGAAGCTACAAATCTTTTTTTTTTTGCCATAATAGAAGAAAATTATCCGAAACCCACGTATACATTTTGTGGAGAGTCTACCCCATCCATGAACAGCAATGTGTTCAAGTCTGGATATGAGTGTGTAACAGTGCAAATGTGTGTATAAATTCATGAACTGGCACATCTGTGAGAATTTGTGATCATATTTTATTTTCAATAGTCTTTTCTGAGTATGCACTTTGCCTCTTCAGCTGTCATCATTGATATATGGTGGTGCTTTTGACAGAGTATGTCTCAACCAACAGAAAAGACAATTGTCAAATAGATGTTGCTCATTGTTCATTTCCATAGGCTGGACATCTTTTTGTGGTAATTTGATATGGCAAGTTTTCTCAAGCTATCAGCAGAGATTCAGACTACAGATGATAATGAAAACTAAATCAGAGTTCATCATGCATAAAAGATTCTGAAACTTTGAATTTTTAAAATTTTGTAGCTTGTGTGGAGGTTACAGATGGGTAAACTCAAAAACGTTTGGCTTTACCACGATATTAGATTTGCTGGCCAAACATCACCTGCCAAAACAAACTAGAAATAAATAGCTCTCCATTTTCAGCAGAACAGAGCCATTTTCCCTCCCTTTTTTATTTCTATTTTAGTCTTTCTTCCAATCCATCAGCATGAAAACACTGTTGAATGAAATTCTGGAAAATACATCCAAATATTTTAGACTTTCTGATAAATTTTCTCAGGGACATTGTAAATGGTAATTTTGATCACCACAGATTGCATACTTAGGATATACAGAACTGTATAGGGACATATAGTTGGTGTGGCAGGATGTTTCTTTGCCTGCCATCATGTCCCATAGTCGGTCTCTGGGGAAAGTGAAATATTAGATCTCACTTTCTTTCTGTTCCTATTATTTTTTAAAAAATTTAAGAAGCAAAATTACTCTACATTTTCTTTTTTTGTCTTCAGGATGTTATCTAATTAATTTTCTAATGGTGGTTCTTCACTGCTTTTCCACCTACCCTTCATGCCAGTCCTTACAAAATAACTAGTATTACAGTACTTGTCTCTATAATGTTTCTCGTCAAGGCAGTGGGTGAAGAAGTTTTAATGTCAGTCCTAGAATCTGCTCTGATGAGATTCTAATTAAGTTGCCAGTATAGAGAAAATTAGAAAATCACAGCAGTTTAAAGCTTAACCTTCAAGGAAGCTTGAGCAGATACGAATAACGTTATTTCTGAAAGACAGTGTGAGTGCAGTTGTGGGGCTAATGTGAAGCGATGCATGTTCAGTACATCATCTTTCCACACTGTTAAGTGGAACAAGTCACAGTGCAAGTGTATGTTTAAGTCCTTGAGGATATAAGATATACTCTTATTCTTGAAGGAAATGGTGGTGACGAAGGCAGTTTAAATTAAATCATATGGTCAAGAGTACTCTCTGTACTTTTTATTTCTATCTCTGATCCAGGTCATGGTTTGACTGTACCTACATAATTTCACTGTTACCAACTCTCTCCCCTGTCATAAACAACCAGAAAAGCTTGTATGACATCTGAATTTTTGCAGCAAACTCAGATTTATGATTACACATATATCCAGTTTCTCATTCCGGATGGAGGGCTGTTTGTCTCAGATTTTATATCATGCTCACCATTCTAATATTTAATTGCATATATATGCGATGCAGCAACTACATATATGCTTACATTCCACTCATTTGGAGATCAGGAAAGCAAACTTGAGGCGAAAAACTGCTCATCCACATTTTTATGTACTATCCTTTTGTCCTTCTTGTGAGTGAATAAGCACTGGGGCTGCCCTGTGCAGATATACTTCAGCAATTACTTGCACCTTTAACAGCATCCCAGATTTTTGCCTCGACCTCTGTTTTTAATACTGCTGTAGTTTTCAGCCACAAAGACAGCACAAGTCAGCCAGGCAATCCTGTGACAAACTCCACTAAGGACTTCACAGTTAACAAAACAATGAATGAAACATCATTCTGGCACACAGAACAGCTTTCTGCTGTCTTCTGCCGCCTTTGCTTTTTTTTTCCCCAAGTGGAAAAGCAACTTTAAAAACAAGGTGCTGTCGTTTTAGCAAAGGAGAATTAGGACTGTGAAAGGATGAAGTGTCCTTGCACAGAAAGACTGCAGCTAAAATTGTATCAATATTCCTGTTATAAACTGATAAACACAGAGCTCCGTGAGGTCAAGTTGTACATGCTTGAGCTGACATGCCAATCTGCCAGCAGTCATATGGTTCTCATATGGCGACACGCCACAGATGCCAGGAAAATGTGAGAAGTTTCTGGCTCATTTCATTTCACTCTCCTGAATGCCATGTTTGCCTGCACACACACAGACACACACACACACACACAGACACACACACACACATACACACACACACACACACACAGAGTAGATTTTCTATTTTAAATAGAGCTATTATAGCCCGTGTATTCCCATTTTCTTAAAGGATTTACAATAACTCACCCAAACTGATTCCTGAGACTTCATAGTAAGACTTGTCTTGGAAATGAGAGCAGGTTTGTTGGGTTGTTGTTTTTTTTTTTACAAGCCTTCAAAACACTCCCCTAGCCATTTTTAAATGACATCAAAAGACAGAATTAGAAAAAGAGACAGACAAGATAACAACACATCATATGTGGATGCATTTTGCACTCCTTTAATATACATTTAGGGAAAGGAATCTGAAAGTTTTAGTTGTCTCAGAATGAGACTTCTTCCAGTCTCTAACAACATTAAAACAGCTCTTATTAATGCTTGAACAGCGGCAAGTATTTTTTCTTCAGTTCTGTTTCTTCAATGTGCATTTTTGTATCAACAATATAATGCCTCTGTCGCATGGACTGACATGATATTACATTAACAATTGTCTATATTCATATTTGGTAAACAGACCACAATTATTCATTGAGTATATAATGCACAATTTACAAATTGTTGAAATATGTATTTCCACATCAGACCATCTTTCAAGCTTTTACAGTCTTTTGTGTCAGATTCAATTGTCTTCAAGAAGAATTGTTTTCCTTTTCTTTCTTTTAAACTGTTACTAAAGGGGAAAGGCTGAGACAAATATAACTACAGTCATTTTTAATGAAAAGACTTTCTTCTATGACTGAGAGCGTACACTTCACCCTTGCCTCACCAAATCCAGATACTCTGATTTTAACTGATCTTACCTCAAATTTTTAATGCAAAACCATAAACTGGTTTTAGGCTTAAAACACGAAAAAGAAAAAATGCACAATGCATGTGTGTGCACGTGCATATGCACATGTGTGCCCACACAAACGCAGCTATACAAGGAGTGGTGATTTCTCCATGCAGGACCAAGTTTGAAGCTAACTCACCTCCGGCACCTCACTTACCTGTGGTCAGAAATCTCTCTCTTCAAGAACATTAAAAATACCACATTTCTGGAAGCTTCAGACAATTTGAGATTAGTCTACAGGAGAGTAATTTTTTTCTTTTCTGGTATTAGCATTTACCTCCTTAGGATCACACTTTGTAAAAGTTTGAGAGAAGAACACTGAATCAGGACCAGGCAGTAACTTTCTGCCATGAATAAAAAAGGTAGGATTTGGTGTTATTAGCCCCTGAATTTATAAAACCAGGAACAAAAAATAACAGAGAATTTTCTGTGCTGTGAGGATGAGCACATTTCAATAGTAAGCATTTAGATTTTTTTTTTTAATTCTCTTTACTAATCAGTTGTAAATCAAGGGAGAAAGGTCAGCTCGGACAGTAGCCTACCTTTGAGAAAAACCAAATTTGAGTCCTTGTTTGTCCTAAAGTTTCCTGCACAGTCCTGTTCCTAAGTCTTTAACTAAGGTACTGCCCCCCCATCCCCTTCCCCAAACCTGTTAAGCTTTTGCACTTGACCTCTAAATGTAGCGAACCAGGAATGCTTCTGATCTTGTGAGTTCAAATGAATGTCCTGTCTACATCATGATGGTGGAGAAATGCTCGTGTTGCTGTCTGCAGCACCCTAAGTTTCATGGAAAAGTGAGTGCAGCTGCCAGTGAGAGCACAGCTGGGCTTTGGTGTGGTCCCACATCTTGCCAACAGGGAGTCTATGGCCTCGAGACAGGCCACGGCAGAGGTCAAAGTACACACACCAGTGTATCAGCTCCTCACATGCCTTACAAGGATGCTTAGACAAAAGACAACGAACATGTGATTTAAGAGTTCTGCAAGTCCTCACATGGTTTCTATTAAGTATCTGAAAGACAAATACTAATTGAATTAAAACTAAGCCAAATAACTTTCCTATTTAGAAAGGGAGAACTGCTGGAATATGCTCCAGTGACAAACCCCTATTTTCCTTCCATCACACCCATGGGTTTAATATCACTTGCAAAGGTCTTTCTGTTTTTTCCAGGGTCTTGCCTAGTTTCTCAGGCTTCAGTCAAGGTAACTGGCCCATAGAGATTGCTTTAAAAATAAGCTATTCTCAATAGAATGATGAAGTATTCCTGAAATATTTTGACTTCCAAGTGTCATCAAAAAAAGTAAGAATAACAAAGAAGCTGAAGAACAGAACTCCGGTTTGTTTGTTGCTCTGTAAAACACATACATTTGCACAAATGTTTTGGAATAAACATTTGTGTTTGTGCTTGCACAGCAATTAACAGATTGTAAATACCATCCAAAGTATAGCATCCATTTAGACTTATTGTATATACAGCCCCTGACTGGATTTTCGTACATAAGACATGAGTCCCAACTGGATTTCGCTTTCCTTTTTTTTAGCCGTCAGTGAACATAAAGGACTTCTTAAATGGAGTCAGTCTGATTTAACTCAAGGTACTTGCTCTTGAGACTATATTAATGGAATCAAGACAGCAGCAGCCTCAAACGTTGATTTCAGCATTGCAGACATTGTATATTGTATATGTGCTCTCAATACTGTGACCTCCTTGCAGTGATCAGAACAATTTCTGTCCCCAAACAAATTAAAGCATTAGAACATAATTCAGATGACAACAAACATTGTACATGTAGCTCTATCTTAATATTCGAATCATATTTTTTTTTTAACTTAATTTGTCAAGTTCATAACTATCACTTGAAACTTGCTGACAAGGAACCTGATAACACATCATATCAAATTCCATTTTACAACTGTTTCCTTGGAAACAGAGGCATAAAATGGGCCATGCACAATGGAATGAAATCAAACAAATTAAAATTAACCTTAAAGAATTCCCACAAATCACAAACTCTGCATTGCTAAAATTCATGCAAAACCAGGGATAATGATCCTTACAATAAGAGCATCATTAGTCCTGCATTGCCATAGACCCTACTTGCTTTGGCCCTGATCCATGAAATCACTTTACATGTATGCAACTTTAAATGCATGAGATATCCCACTCAACAGAATGAGTCATGTGATTAAGGTTATTCATGTACTTAAGAACTGCACAAGAGGTGGCTTTGTCTCCAGAGGCTCACTAGTTATTAGGGAGAGCACACACACACACACACACACACACACACACACATATATATATGTGTGTGTATATATATACATACATATACATATGTATGTGTATGCATGTATGTATGTATGTATATGCACACTGCTGGCTATGCATACATCTTTGGAAGCCATGTTCAGGAGTAAAAATAACATATAAAACACTCAAGTCTTCATATACCATAAGTTATGACTTCTGATTGTTTAAAACCGTGAGAAGATAACTGGATAAAGGTAGGAAGACATTAATTTTGAGCAATATGTTTATATAGGGGTATAAATTTTATTTATTGTAAAAATTGCATGCCAGTTCAAAGAAGAAAAATTACTTTTTTTGTTGGCTTTTGGGATTTTCTTCCATAGATTTGAAGTGACTTCAGAGCAAGATTACGGGTGACCTGATAAGAGAACTGAGATTTACAGCTCCCCTCTTAAAAACGTACTGCCCATTAAGTTTGAGTTTTTTAATTATCAAGCAAACCAACAGTTTTCCTCCATTTTATTGTAATAATTATGATAAAGATGGGTATGTAGATTCTTGTGCTTGCGTTCGAGACTTAGCGCATCAAATTTATATGGCAGGGCTATCAAAATGCAGATATTATGCTGGCAAATGTATTCTTTCTCCCAGTAAAGCACAGTACCAACTACCAGATAGCATTTTAATTCTACCACTCCTTGGATAAAAAAAGCAATCTGATCAGAAGCTTTTCAGAATACCTTTTTTTTTTTCCCCATCTACATTTAGGTAAAAATGTCATGGATAAAGAAGGAATTTGTTTGGGGGAGTTAATTCCATATTGTACATCACACAATATCTTCTGCCTTTCCCCAAGATAACTGCTACCAACAGTTCACTACTGTTAACTAAACCTCGTTATTATAAAGTGTGTTCAAAGATTTCAGATCTCAAAATATTGTAAAGCAGTACATACTTCTGACTCATTTCCACAGACAGGAACACTGACGTACAGACTTCTCAACAGAATAGGCTGTTCCCCATAGATCTTAGATTTGCACTGAGGTATTTTAATTTCACAGATTTTTCAAGGATCTCACAGCAATTGGACTACAATGGAAGCCCTACTTGACCTAGGCACAGCAAAGAAGAGATAAAACTTAGGCTTGCGAAGTGAAAGATGTATAAAGATGAAAATGGGTATCAAGTGCTGTTGAAAAGGAAGCTCCTTTAGTTTAAATGCTTCAATTTCAAAATACAAGCCCTGAGACAAAGAGAGAAAATTCATATGTACTTGAATGATCTCTTCTTCTACCTTTTGTCTTTCCTCAACTAGAAAATAAATAAGTACTTAACTAACTCTCATGCAACCTTTTTTTCCAGTATTTTTGTCTCATTAGCATAAAATGTGGAATATTTTAGTCACAATTTTATAATTCACTGATTTCAAAAGCGGATATCTGTTTGATACTTTTTTGGTAGTATATATCTCATTTTGCAGAGTTCAGACCCAGTTTCAGCAGTTTTTTCATACAACTCTGAAAGAAACCAAACTTTCGTTTGTCTAAAATCACAATTATTAATTTTTCCTTCAGCTTTACCTATTCTTTGCATGGCTAGTTGATGCTTGAACATCTGAGGCAAAAGCTAGCTCTCACTAAATATTTGTAAAATGTCTGCTAGCCCTCACAACATTTCCTTAACGAAAGTTAATGCAAAGAATTCACAGAATCATTTCAAAACTCCAGATTATCTCCATTTTTTTTCTGTTGTTGTGTTTACCTCCACTACAACAGCAGACACCTGAAGGAAATCCGATTTCCAGTGCTTCAGGATAGATGATCAAAGGTGTAAAACATCTCAAAGTCCCTTGAAACTGAGTTGTTTATAATATATTCCCTTATTCCTGTGTAGAGTGGTACTCTATTATATGTTCTCAAATGTTTTTTATGCTGTTTTCTTCTCATGATTTCTTGCAAAATTTGTACATGGAAATTGAATACTTTATAGTCTTTGTAAAAGTTAAACTTAAACCAGGTATAAATAACATGAGGAAATCTTGAAATATGCTTGCTTATTGTCACAAATTCAAACTGGCCAAGAAGGATGCACGAAAAAGTGTTCTTCTCCACTACCCTCACAGTTAAAGGTCACTTGAATGTGGTTTCAGTGTTTGCTAACTAAACGTTTAGAACAGGATTTGAAATGGTCTTAATAAAAGTCGATAGGAATTCTTGCCAGCTGTAGAAAGAATCCTGAGACTGCCCACTTTATTTCATGGGCCCTAATTTTACATAAAGTTTCATGGTCATTCTTGGAGATCTGTATGAGCCAAGAGAATGTTATGTTACTTGCACATTAGAGCAATGCCTTTGTATTTCTTGGTTGCTAGTAGGTGGAAATAGCAGGCAAACTGAGGGCTCAACCCATGGATTTAATTTTAGCAGTTGCTAAAATATGGGTAGATGCTTCAATGAGGAATGAATCTTTTCACAACTGCACATGGCTATCACAGCAGAAGTTACTGGTACTCGGAGATAATTTTGTGTTGAGAGATGTGCCAAAATCAGCATGTATGTTCTTGAATATTTCTGGAAAATTGCAAAATTAGGCCCAGTTAAATTATAGGATTTAATATAGAGCTGCCATCTCCTACTAGGAACTAGAATGGTTTTTTCTGGCATAGTGGCTTTTGGACAGTTTGTCATTATTGTAAAATTTGATCCTACATATTTGTGCAATTAAGTGAAATGAAATGTCAAAATGCTTAAATTATATTAGTAGCTACAAGTTGAGTGCAGCAGGTCTTTGTAAACCTCAGAAGACCTTTTTGCTCTGGAAGTCCAACAACAAAGATTTTAAGGCTCCTGTTGCAGATTTCAGTCTGTTTTTGAGACTTAGTTTTTCTGAGATTTCTATTGGCCCTCTTTCCTCATCTTGCTTCTTCCTCTTCAGCTGAAACCATTGCATTTATATCTGAAGAGTGTGTAACCTTCCCTACCTATGTGGGCAGTGTTAGCAGTGTGATAGCTGCCTTACACCTCCTGATCCTGAAACAAATTGCATTTCCAAGGTCTCTGCAGGTTCTGCAAGGTAATGATGTGGCTGCCCAAAATTTGTAGAAGGATCTCCAGTACAGGATAGAACACCATCACAGTGTAGACCACCAGATAAAAACTTCCTATGTTTAATCCTACAACAAGACCCCAGACTTCTTGGTATGGCACAGAAGAGAACTGCAGTCACTGTCCATGAAACACCATCAGGATTCTCACCACACAAAATGTAGTTAGTATCAAATCACCAAAATTACTCATACACGCCTTTTTTATTTTTTTAAACCACTGCTTCTCACGCCTCTTTTGTTACTTAATTTTTGAACTCTTTTCCTTATCTCATGGTCCTTAAGCATTTAGCTAGTCACACCTTAATGAGAGTGATGCACGGTGACTGAGACAGTCAAAAGTCACTAAATTACTGAAGGACTGAAGTATTAAAATAAAATCTCCCTGAAGGTTGTTGATTTCTAATTTTATATACAGAGAGGAGGAGCAGAGGGGAAGGTTTTGCTTTTCCCTTAATTCTGCCATATTGTCTGATTCACAGCCGGAGACAAACTGAAGTGGCCATCTGGTTGATGTGCATACAAAAGGAGTGGTTTGCCAGACAAAGAAAGTACCTTTTATTATACAAAGCAATGCATGTCCTCTTATCAGGCTCCCATTCTGTGGCTCTGGTGGAGCTGCAGGTATGTAGGAGCAGACCCTGCATTGCACCCAGATGTAGCAGCTGCTGTTAAAGTAGTAATGAAAGTATATGATGGTCCGAGGGCTCTGTGGTACATTCATAACGTGAAATACACTGCAATCGTACCGAGTATTTTCAGCTCCTGGTTTCTGATTTTAGCTAGACCATTCCAGTTCACTAATTTGCTCCCATCACAGGAGAAAGTACAGCATTTTCTGCTTAAATAACAATTAGAAATCAGACTGGGACCACTGTGTAAACGGACCTTTTTAAATAGGGGCATGGTTTTTGTAGCTGTTTAATACCATCCACAAATGTATGTCTACTTTTTGTGATGTTACTTCTGTGTCCACATGCCTAAAAGAAAAAATTGCTTGAAAAGCATCCCCTTTTTGCCCATATCAACTTTTACATTCTTAATAAACATATCCAAACACTTCCAAATGGACATTCCATACTAGTTTGATTTCATCTATATTTCAGTTCAAACTGCTGATCCCAGTGTATCCACCACTCCAACTATGTAATATGTCCCATAAATTTTAAAAGAAAAATTGAAAGTAGAACATTATGATGACCATTCTCCTTTCCTGGCCATAGCTGATCAGAGGAATGCAAGAAATTTGTGTTTTTTCACATGCACAAGATATCTGCTGTGTTTATGACTTAATTTTTCCCCTCTGTGAGGTACCTTCATTACATGAAAGACAGTCATATCTATGAAGCACAGGCATTGTTGTTCAAAATCAATCCTTTATTTCAATTTTCTCATCCTCTCTTCTCCATTGAAACCTCCTGCTCTTGATACTGGACTCTACTGACCTCCTCTTAAGGGGGTATTTCATTGCCTTTGCTCCAGTGATAACTATGGAAGTAGAACATCCCATCTTCCCATAAAGCTGTCCAGGGAAATGGAATGGAAATTGCCCTGAACTGGCAATGGAAGAGACTCCACTCCTGAGAGTGGGTTGTTCTATGCTGATATTCCCCTTCTTCTGATTTCATTCCATTTTAAATGATTTGTAAAAAAGATCAAAGCAATATGGTTCTCTAACTAGAATGAGGGTCAAAGAGATAAAGCCAGCAAACAAACAAAAGGAGGGTAAGGAGTGATCCCAGGTTTCTAAGCATCATTGGGAAGTTCATTTCCCTGGTATGTGGCAGGCATGGCAATATTATTAAATGTTCCCCAGGCAACGTTGCTAGGCTCCAAATTCTGTATTTTACTTCCAGAAAACAAAACACTTTCCTTTTACAATCAACTATCCCCTCCATCCGTATGTAACAAAATACCCAGTATAAAAGCTGTTTCATTTCAGACGGTGACTTTCACTGTATCTATGCTGTTGTGGTATAAGGTCATAGTAAAACAAGGAACAATCAACTTAAATGTTACTCGCAGAATATGGAAGTGTAATTG
Organism: Oreocharis arfaki; assembly: GCA_013398015.1. NCBI lineage: Eukaryota > Metazoa > Chordata > Aves > Passeriformes > Paramythiidae > Oreocharis > Oreocharis arfaki. Next base: position 327,978 of record VZRR01000636.1, on the reverse strand, counting down.
TAGCAAAAATATTCTAATAAGGTTTTACAGGTCCAATACATTATTTTGAAATAAATGTGCACAAAGGATGCTTTGAAAGACGGTACTGAATTGTAAGTGTCAGTCATGCAAGAAGCAGAGATTTAAAAGCAGTCTTTGTATTCACAGGTCCATGACACAGAGTCCCTATTCGGAATACGATGAAAGAATGCTCAAGGACAAAAGCGTTTCTGGCCCTAAATTTCCCTTCACTTCATTCAATTATCTAGAAACCTATCCTTTTTTCCTCCTCATAATATATGACATCAAATTTCTATGCATTAAGTGAAACTTCCCTCTGTTGGGGAAAGACCTCCAAATTTCTCAGCCGTGCAGTGGCAAATTTCAATTGGGCCAGGCTTTTTTTTCATTGATCTAATGCACATATGTATTGAAATGTACCGTGCATTACGTGTCATGCATTGTCACCCACTAAACAAGAAATAAAACCATTTGTTATACTCAAACCAGTCTCTGAAGGTGATTTCACATTCATCCTTCCATGGAGAGAGCAATTCAAGCCTCTTCTCCAACAGGAGATAGAGTCCTTGTAGAGACTGTCTGGAGATCATGATAGGGGAAACCAAACTCTGTAGCAAGGGGTCTCCACAGCAGAGCGGTGGACTGGGACTAGTCAACTAAACCACCTGATCTGGTCTTTGCCCTCTTTACTGCAGGAGCAAAGCAGATTTCCCTGCTACTCTCTGTAATCAGCCTGAGAAAAAAAACAGAAAATAAAATAGAGCAAAGAGGTAGCCCAAGATAGAAAGCTACCAGGGTTTAGCTACAATTTAGAGAGGTACCAACTAGATTTTGCTTGAGACAAATGCATTAATTTTTCGTAATACTTGAGTTCCAAGATCTTAGTGTCCAAATGCTTAAATATCTATGGTTGGTTGCCATAATAATGATGTCAGGTATTCAAATGTTTTGACAAGGTCTACACAAGAACCTCAGGCTTATAATATTATATTTATTATTTTCCACTGTTATATTAGCTCTGTTTTGGGAACTGTACCATAGGAAATGTTCATGCAGTTCTCCAGTTCTGGGAGAGGTTGTCCATATACCTGTTCTGTTGTGCTCCTTATTACCACCTAGCAGGAAAAAGCAGAGTAACACCTTGTAATCCCAAATCAAACTTCTCAGCAGAGACAGCAGAAACGCTCAGGAGTTTAGCTCTAAAACTCCCTCCTCATCCTCCTAACAGCACCTCTTGCTCAGAGCAAGGCCACTACCTCTTTAACCAACTTCCAGAGTGCTGGAGCAGTAAAATACCATTTTGCCTGGTAAAATTGATAGGCTTACACTGGACCATTTCTGTCACAGTCTCTTGGCACCTGTGTACTGGTGAGAGGGAGCACAGCTCTTCTCCCATGCATACAAAGTCATGTTGCTAGAGAGGAACAAAGGTACAAAGGCAACCCATTTATTTGTTTTGCAAGCATAAGATGTGCAAGACAGGATGGTCAGCTATATGTGCAAAATTAGTCAGATGGAACAGAAACCTGGAGTTCAAAACGTGACCCATGCTCCACGCTGAATCAAAAAATAAAATCTTTTTTAAATTGCTTTTGATAATGCTCTGTTTTACAGAGAAGTGGGTGCCAAGGACTTACTCAAACCCAGTGAAGTCGTTGAAAAGACTCACTGCTGTTAAAAGACTTCGAACCAGGCCAAAAGACTTTCTAGAATATTTCACGAGTAACGAAGCTAAAAATGAGTAGCTGGAAAGGCTAAGGGCAATAGGGACATTTTAAAATGTGGTGATAGAAAACCAAACATGCAAGCGAGCAAACTGAGAAAGACAGTGACCATCTGCCACACGGAGCAGGGACGCAGACGTCGATCCACTTCTTGTACCAAAGCAGGCCAGGAAGATCTCGGGGCAGGATCCCGCAGGCAGGAGGAAGGCTGCCCATCCTCTGTCTCCTTTCAGCGTGTCCTTTTTGCTTCAGCCTGGCGATAAAGCTTCAGCCTGGAAGTCCCCCTTGCAAGTCCCCTTGCAAGCTTGGAACCAGCAACAAGCACATTATTTTACCTTCCCTTAAAACAAAAAAAAAGGGGAGTTGATCAAGCCAAGGACACGATAAAAAATAAGTATAAAAAGTAGAAAGAATTAGGAAAAATAAAGGAATGGATATGTTTCTTCACCACCAGTTTCAGGGAAGCTCACCTAAGACCCTTGGCTACTCATGCAGTGGAGCAAATGACAGAAAACACCTGGCAGGTACTGCCCTGCCTGCACAAGGGTGGAAATAGGGCATTTGGGGCTGCTGGTGGTGTGGGTGGTGGCCAGGGAGGGACAGAGGGCAGTGAAGAGTCTGACCTGGGCAAGCTGATCCTGTAAGGTACTGAGCCACCTTGTTGGGCATGTTGAGAACCTTGCAGGATTGGGCCCTGAATGCGTATACTTGATAAGCAGCCATGGCAAAAATGTTATACTCAGATATTCATCCAAAAACAGAGAAACAAGAATCACTGTAATTAGCAGTAGATGTGGAATTTTTAGCATAAATGGGAAAACCCAGCATTTAATACATAACACAAGGTCCATTTGCAGCCATATAATTGCTGTCAGCTAATGCCTGATAAACCCTGAATAAATTGGGATTTTATTATATCTATTTTATTATATATCTATATTTACTCTAACAAAAGTTGGACAAACTTGTCCAAAAGACTAGGGGTCCATTTTATGTGCTTGGGTGTCCAAGCACCTGCCAGCTGTTTGTCCCTTGAATTGAGGACATCATGTTTTCAATTTCCTTCAATAAAGCTATGAATCTGGCAATTTGCTGGCCTGCTTCAGCTAAACAGAAAGGACAATTTGAGAAAGATCATAGTTCAGGCTCAGTCAGACGGAAACGATTGAAAACAGAGAGCTGGCTGCTATGTTTCCCCAATGCAGCTTGCTGTCGCAGTTTGACTGACAAACTGACTTTTTTGAGGTGCTCATGCCCATTTCAGTCAGAGTTTATTGAAGGTGATTTTGATCTTCTCCATGAGGCCACAGCAGCGGCCATGCCATCTGTCACCTTGATTGCATCGTGGATTCTCTGGAGAGAGTGCGATGGCTCCTGATCATTTACAGATTGTGCTGCTTTCGCCTCCATAAGGACCACATGCACAGAGCCAGATGGTGAACATACACGCTTATTATAAGTCTTTATCTCTGTGCAGGAAGGAGAGGCACCATTAGATCTCCCTCAGGAGCTCCGCTCCTCTCTACCATCATGCTGCTCTTCAGCAAATACAGTCTTCTTCAGCTGTCATCAACCTACCTCTGAAAATTAAAAAAATAAACAATAATTCCATCAGCGCAGGCACAAGACGTACAGACAGTGCCACAAAGCAGCTCCCCCCTCCCCTTCCCCCGGCACACACACACACTCGGGCTCCTGCGACTGTCAGCGTTAGGTGGAAACAAGTTTGTTCGCGAAAAGACAGTTAATGTGCAATTAGGAGAGACTTCTTTGTGAAAATAAAGCAATGCCATCCTGGTTGTTCTTGGCACATTTTTAATTCAGCGCGTTCTCTCTTTAAAGCAAAGCCTGAGCAGGCGATTGCTGTTTTTCCAAAGGCAGCTTTGTGTTTGTGTCTGTGTTTCTCCTGTCGGAGAGCAGTGATGGGATTCTGGTTGCCACGGGTTGCGTGGCTGAAATCCGACTGTCAAAGCTGGGGAAAGAGGAACCGGCTGCCGGGAGGGCGCCGGGGCCCATGGGGTGAGGGAGCAGTGCAGCCACCGGAGAGGTGATGGCAAACGCTGAGCCTCTCAGTGGACCGCTGTAAACAGATTTGTTGAGTCCTCTCGGCAAAGAGCTACCCCGCAGTCCCTCCTTGCCGAGGGAGAGCGGAGCGGCGGCAGCCCGCACGTCGCACAGACGCTCACCTCGGCTCGGCTCGTACACGCACGGCACGCGTGACCTCGGGTACGGGCTGCCAGATTGCGCGGCTCCAGCGCTTCTCCCGGAGAGTTCCGCTTTGTTTGTGCAGCTCCTGCATAGCAAACGCTTAACTGCTGGTAAAGTGGCTTTTCCTTGTTAGCTGCTACGTCCCCACTAAGCTGCAGTTTCTCCTTTAGAGAACTGTAATTATTAAATTTCAAAATCTTAGCAGAAGAACCATTGCAGACACACATTTCTGGGCTTTGCCAAGCACAGAGCATCCTTCAGAGTGAAAACCTGGCCTACTTCCAGCTACAGTGTCTTTCCTGAAGCACATGGAGATTAATTTGTTTGTTTCTTTCTTAAAAGTGCTTCTTTTCTGAAGACTGGATGTCAGGGAAATAAGATTCAGACACGAGACTGACACCTTCAGAAATGCTTTGGGAACTTGTTAAGGTCATTATCCTAGAAACGGGGAAGAAATCAGGAAAATGAAAAATAATGTATTATAAAGAAGGGGGTGATAGATGAAGATAGCATCACTTACATGGATCATTTTTCGCTTTTTCTCTTTACGTGTAAAAACAGGGCTCATATAAATGCTTTCTATGATTTGTCTCTATAAATTGTTCATAGAAATACTACAGCTGTCAATTAACTTCTACTGCAGGAAAACCTCAGTTTCAATTTGCTGAGATTCCACCCTACTTTTCCCTTTAATCAAACCATGTGGAAGACAAATGCGTGTTTTCTTAAAGAGATTTCTCCAAAGGTAAAGTTTAAAAACTAGCTTTGGCAGCTCTCACAGATGACAGCAAATCCTTTATTTTCTTCCTACTTCAGATTAATTCACTGTATCAAATTTCCAATTTTGCCACAAAGCTTTTAATCTTTTACAGAGTTGTTCCCCCACACTTTGTGTTTCAGATCCTGGATGCTTTGGTGTCAAAAAAAAAACAAAACAAAAAAACAAACCACCCAACAACAACAACAATAACAACAACAAAAAAGACCAAACAGAAAAGAACTCCCCACAAGTTAAAAACTATGTTTCAAATATAACTGTATACCAATATCTCAAGCTTACATCAGGGCATTATGTTAGTCTTCTTCCAGTATTGCGTAGGCTACTAGCTGATGATAATGTTGTATTCTGTGAATTTGTAATTCCACTAGAAAATATAAGGACTCTATGTGGTATTACAAGTGCAGTACATAGAAAAATCTCTGTGATAACTAGAAATTTTTTCTACACTCTTTTGTCTGGGTCTGTCCATCCCTCGTATCCCTTCCCAAATTAGGCTAGCATGTGGCTATCATGCATCCCCTCTGTGGATAGAATTATATATTGTGTTCAAAATCTCTATTAATCTGATTAAGCTAGTGAGTGACTAATCCTTTAATCTCCTTGAGAGCACTGTTATGTCTGCTGTGTGTCAGATTTGTAACTAGTAATCAGTTAAGTAAATGCTAAAAGTTAAGCAAAAACTACTTTGGACCCACTTTAGCAGCTGCTTTTGGTTAGTGACCTTTATAGTTGAAACTGTATGGAGAACATGAGTGAAAAGCAGCAATTGCTTGCGGTGACAAATCTGCTGCTCCAAGCCTACCAGTTGCAAGGACCATCTTGCTACTGCTCTCCCAGTCTTAAGTTAATTATAAATGAACAGGTAATTTCCCCTTTGCTTTGTTTCTTTCACTCTGGAAAGAAAATACAGAGAATCTGTTCCTGAGTATTTACAATTTAGAAAGGAAATTCTGTTGCCAATTATTTTCCAACTATTTGCTTTGCTCTTTCTTTTCATTAAAGTCATCATTGCTGTGCTAGTTTTAAACTAGTTTTGCTAGTTTCTTCATAGTAGCTGGTGTAGGGCTACGTTTTCATTTGTGCTGAAAAAAGTACTGATAATTCAGGGGTGTTTGTGTTATTAATGATCGGTGCTTACACAGGGTCAAGGCCTTTTCAGCTTCTCACCCCACCCACCAGCAAAGGGGCTGGAGGTGCACAAGGAGCTGGGAAGGGACACAGCCAGGACAGCTGACCCCAACTGACCACAGGGATATTCCATAGCATATGGTGTCAAACTCAGCACGTGGAGGTGGGGGAAGAAGAAGGAAGTGGGGGGCATTCAGGCTGATAGCGTTTGTCCTCCCAAGCCACCATTATGTGTGATGAAGCCCTGCTTTCCTGGGAATGGTTGAACACCTTCCTGCCCACGGGAAGTGGTGAATGAATTCCTTGGTTTGCTTTGCTTGTGTTCATGCAGCTCTTGCTTTACCTATTAAACTGTCTTTAACTCAACCCACAAGTTTTCTCACTTTAAATCTTCTGATTCTCTCCCCCATCCCACTGTGAGGGGAGTGAGTGAGCAGCTGTGAGGGGTTTAGCTGCTGGCTGGAGCTAAACTGCAATTGCTAAACCTTTACCTGAGCAAACACTGACACATTTTAAAAGCTGCACTGAAAAAAAAAAAAAAACACAACAGTTTTACCTTAATAAAGGGAGACTGTGTGGAAGGAGATTTGGGACAGGGGAAGGAAAATGTGCAATCTTCATATAAAAAAAAAGTGTAGACCTATTGCTGGCAGATGTAGAAGCACCAAGTCAATATGGTAACAAGGATCAATATGCCCTCAGGCAAGATATGACTATGACAATGCTGAATGCATGTATAAATTTCCCACTCCAGCTAGCTGCCTAGGAATAAAATGAATTCAAAGCAGCCATGCAGAGAGGAGTAAGCCTTGAACCTGGTATCCAGCTCAGAGAGGTGACCAGGGCCCCAGGACACAACCAGAGGGGCCAGTGGGAATCCTTCCCAGATGAGCTGGCCCTTTGGGCTATGCTTCCTGTTTTCACCCATGCAGCCTCAGGTCCACATCCCCCACAATAGTACCCATCAGGAATGCACAAGATTCGTTCAGTTTGATTTTCATGGGGGCCACATCGGTAAATTGGCTTTTCCTGGTATTATATATTTGCAAATGATTTCGTGCAGACCATCCTTTACTCTCAGACTCCTCTACCTGAGTGAAGAGAGGGGCGTGCTCCTGCATCATAGAGGCAGCAGAATGTTTCCTGCATGTCTCTTTTCAGGCGTTCTTTCAGGAGGGCAGCAACTGATGGGCAGCTGAGGATTGGCAGAGTAAAACTCATGGAGAAATGACCATGATTGCTTGCTCTTAGGGGAGATCAGCCAGGCCTGTCCAAAACTCAAAAGGCTGCAGAAACACTAGATTTCTGTAAACCCATTTATATAGTGATTTTCAAGGAAAGCTTGGATAAAGATCATCCATTAATTATAGTGACATACAAATCAAAACACTGTAGAACTAGAGGTCTTTTGTTTTTTTTTTTTTTTTTTTTTTTTTTGTAAGATTATCTTTAAATGTGGCCATTTTACCTCAGTTAAAAAAAGAGTAAGTCAAGCAGACATGAGAAATATCCAAGTAACAAGGAATATGAGCACAATAGATTTTAGGCCAGATTCCTCTTTGGATGCACAAGCTGGTCTCCCACAGATTTCTATGACAGCCACATTGACAGCAGTGGGAATCAGGCATACTCATCCAAGGGCATAATTTGGCCCATAATGTATGAGGTTTGTCCAGCTTATGAAAGCAGCAAGCAGTGTATTACAAACACTGCCTCTGTGTAGCTTACTGGGGGTTTAAATCCTCAGTGGCATTTCCTTTGCCTCTAAAATGCATTTGATAAAAATAGCTGAGGCTGCTTGAATCAATACCTGTTGAAAGAACAGACCTGCTAAAAAAATTAAAATTTGTTGCAACAAGGTTATCCATTTAACAGGTTTCTACTTGAATAACCAAACAATCCTCATTTTATAGTATAGCTAAAGCCGTGGTGCATCCATTGGAGAAAGTCTGATATTTTCCATCCTCAATCCTTAAACCTGTCTTTGCAAATGTTTTCTACCCCTGCTCACAGCAATTTCTTTTCACCTGTACGATGGTGATGGCTGATATAATTATGGCCTCGTACATGAGCTGAACTCCCTATGGATGTTTAGACTCTTGTTATCTTTAACCTCACCCACCTCTGTCAGTGAACTCTCAACTTGGTGGCTTGTTGGAGGGATCAGCTGGTGGCTGAGAGGAGGGCAGGGTGGCCACAGGGGCTGGCAGCTGGTGGGCAGTTCCTTAACCCTTATGGGGCACAACTGCTAAGGAAGGGAAGGCAAGCAGAGGTCCTTTTCTCTCCAGTTATGCCCAGCTGTCTGTCATCACTAGAAGCCATTTGCAGCCACCTCTGAGAAGCCAGTCTACTCAAATGTGGGAGTGGAGGTCCAGCTCACCAGGCTCTGCTTTTGCTTTGCTAGGAGGTCCCATGTGTTGCTTGGGAGACTTTGACAAGCCTATTTGGAAAAGAAGTTGGCTGTTAATTTCTGGTTTTGTTCTTATTTTGCAGCTCCCATAAAATTAATTCTCCTTTTTTTCCTTTCCCACATACACTGGACAAGAGATTCAAGGAGTTCTTACTGGTATAAACTCTTCACTCTAGGAAGCTATTTGCGTTCTCCTTCAGCCTTTCTTTCTCTTGCATATCCCTGCAGCCTGTACCATTAACAGCAGTGGTAGAAGAAATCAGTGTCCCCACAGTGCAAAGGTAAGGATTCCTTCTGGCTAAAAATGTGGTTTGGGAAACTAGTGAACTCAGCACAGGCTGGTCCTTGTAACAGATGGAGAAAAGTCCTGTCACCATGAGGGACTGATCCCCCATTCTGACCTGACTGTACTGAAGTCAATGAGAGAAAGTAGGTCTGTGTCTAAATAAAACATAGTTTAAAGCTATTAAATGGAAACACATGGAAAAAAATTTCAAACCCTGTTGAAGCTTTCTGCTTGACACAGTTATAGGTTTCATTTCATTCTGAGGGTTATCAGGTCTTTTAAAATCATTTTCCCTTCTTATAGCTAAATTGCCCATTATATAAAAAATAAAAAACCAAAGCAGAAATGTTATAGTAAAAGTTTACTGAAACTGAAAAACCACAGGAGGTGTAATAAACCATCTGTAAAATTTTTGACAATTAATTTGAGATCTCAGTCCAATTTCTTCTGGTCATATTAAACACTGAGATAAGTGGAGATTTTCTTTCCCAGGAAAAAAATCACCAAGACTGAAACACTGGAGCTTAGTTAGCAGGGACCCAGACTGCTAAGATCAAACCTGCGTGCTGAGGCCGTTTCTGGTCCCATTGAGCTGCTGGCATTTTTCAGTCACAATGTATTTTCTGCTGGGTTTCATCCCTCATCAACAGTTCTGTGTTAGTGCACGAGTTCTAACACTCATCCTTTTTCATGGAATTTTGAAACTGATGCTGAATGCTGATTTATAACATTGAACATAAGCTACATGCATGGTATGTTAAAAGACCATTGAACCAAAACTCACAGTGATTTAAGATGCATGATTTCACCAAAGTGTGCCCTCGTCCATATGGGCAAGCAAGATCCAAAGTCAGTACAGAACTTGCTGTTTTTTCTTTTGGACTTTACTAAGCTTTGGATTTTGTGTATGTCACCAGAAAATGAAATCAACAAAAGCAGTACAGTCAGCATTGTGTTTTCACACCATTAGAGATATAAATGACCTCTCTGTAGGAGAACCACATGCTAATAAATTTTTGGTAGTCTAAATAATTACCTTCTTTTTTTTTTTTGTCAAAAGCAAAACCAGTTTAACTGCAGCAACAGAAGAATGAAGTCAAATGAAACTGTAATCACAGTATTGACCCATTTGGATATTATTAGAGCAAACCTCCTAGATCAAATAAAAAAGCACAATTCAGTGACCCATTAAAAAACCAAAACCAAAACCAAATAAAGAAAAAAGCCCATAGGAAATCAGATTATACCTAGTTCCCTAACCTAGCAATTTACTTAATTTTTTTCACTCTGAATTTTTTCACAATATTTTACTTCATCTACCTTTATGCAATTCCAACACTGTACTGCCCTGGATTCCTCTTGTCTTCTTACTCAAGAATGAAGTGTGCAAACCAGTTTTGCATGGATGTGTAGGGATGGCTTGACAAACTGTTTTGGGATGAATACAGATGTATTGTGTATAGCATGTTCTTTATGGTGGAATTAATAATCATGTCTTTAGATTTGCTTTGTGCATCTCATTCTCTGATGAGATTAAATGCCCATCACTGGTGCAGCAATGATTCATTTTCCTATGAAGTTCTGCTTTAATTGCCAGAGAAGTCTGTGGCTGCTTTTTTCAGAATTTCTAACCCCAGCAGGATTTTCTTCTGAAGTACTCATCATCTCCATGTGCCTTTCCTCTTTCCTAGCAGCTGTGGCTGTTCTGTACTGAGCACTAGTTGGATACAAGAGCACTGCAGGGCGAGCAATAACTCCAATAGCCAGTGCCGATACGTGGTGTCCATATGGACAGTATAACTTTACATTAAGGCCTTTCTTTACTGAGTTTGATCCTGGCCCCACGAGTCAAACTCTAGCTGTCAAGGGATTTGTTGTAAGTAATGGTCATTTGTGTTTCATAATTATCTTGAATAAACACAATTAGTTCCACATTCTGCTGTTTTCTTCCTAAGGCATCTGTAAACATTCTGTACTATTCTAGCAAATGGCTTTTGGCAATCATTAGAAAATAAAAAACCCAAAGCAAAATGGTTCTCAGTGGATCCTTTTAATTTATTCTAAGGAGCATGCCCAGAGGAGTAATGAGACCTACTAGGCAGTAATGGCAAAGGGATATTATCTTTCACTTAGTTAACCATCGTAACCCACTTTGAAGTATCTCCAATCACAGTCCTCATGTGGTTAAAATAGAACATGCACTCCAGAGTTTTCACTTCAGGGTTTCTCCCATAAGCCAACCTAATGTATTTGGTAGAGGAATAATATAGGCCTCTTAGTTCCATTCTTCCATTAAAAAGGATATCCAAAAAAGCTAGCTGAAAGTGTTACTAGAACAAAAAAACCCAATGAACCAACCCCTTCCCCCCAGAAAACCCCCAAACCCAACCCCAAACCAAAAAACAACACTTCCCCTCCCTCGCCAGAAAAGGGGGGTAGAAATTTTTGACAGCACCAGGCATGCAAAACTCTGGGTCTTTTTTCTCTGCGCAGCTGTTTCTTTCTAGCCTTTGGGCACTGGACAATTTAATTGTCCTCTCTGTGCCCCACTTGTTCTGTCTCTGACATAGGGATGCATAGCATTTCCGCAAAGTCGTAGTAACACCATCTCCTACATAATTCTGGCACCAGGTTTACGTACAGTTAAGATAATAGAATAATATTTCTTCGAGATAATGGACTCTATTTTTTTTTGACTGTACATTGGAGAAACAGAAAATCAATAGTCCCAGTCTATTAAAAAATAATAAAACATTGAAAAGAGGCTAATTGAATATGGAAGAAGAAGTGTTGTAGTTCTTGTTCTAGTAAACAGGCAGTTAAAACTAGGAAGAAAGTGTCAATTCGTAAAATTAGCTAAAAAAGTTACTCTGAGTTTTTGCCCTACATTTGGACTATCAAAACTGAGGCAAACTTTTCAAAGCAAATTGCTGAGGATTGCCAAGTTAACAAGCTGTTCTGTGCTGCAAGGGACATATTTATGGACATACTTTCAACAAGACGTACCTAGTGCTACCAAGCTGTGCTGTACTAAAGAGCAGTAAGTATCAGATAAACTGATTTTTTTAATAAAGGATTTCACACATGAGAATGATTAAACACAGCTCAAATATTCAGAAGTGTACAAACCTTTCCCTCCCCCCAAACCCCCTCCTCTTTTCTTCTACAATAGTGTCTCAACAAAGTAAGAAAACCCAGGAAATTCAAAGATAAGAATATGCAGAATTTTATAATGCATGCACTTGGGATGAAGACACTGCAAACTTAATTATGGGTGAGTACTAGGTGTTCAGTAGTAATTCTTACTTTAGTGGGGCTGTGTGTAGCACCTTCAATGACATTTCAGAGTATTCCTTCTAAGTCTATCAGTTTCTTGTTCTTTGAGGGCTATGTTTTTAAAATGTTTCACAACCTTTTCTCAAAAAAAAAATCATTCTAAAAACTATTTCTAGCCTACAAGACCAATAAAGCTAATATAGAAAGCAAGAATAGCTAGGCAAAGGGCTTACTTCTGGTCACCCTTTATAAGGAGCGGGGATTTTAATGGAAATTTTCTTCAAAATCGACCTTTTGTATGCAGTGGGCCAAATTGTAACTACCAAGGCAAATGCTATCTCAAATCATGTGGATTGTTTTACACATGCAGGTTCCTTTGCAGCGCCCAGCCCTCAGGAACATTGCTGTTCACTGAAGAGTGAAGTCTGAATACGTGCACCTTCCCCATTACTGGGAGCTAAGGACATGTGCATGGAGAGAACCCCTTGCTGGAAGGACACTCAGTATTCAGGCATTGTATGTCTGAGCCCACCTGTGGCATTGCAAAACCTGTCAGAAAAAGCCTACCTAGCCCATAAACAAAGACAACTTTAGCTAAATATATCATTTGCTTTCAACCTCATTTCTGCTTCCTGGTTCAAGTTAGAAATGGTGCTGTGAATAGACAAAGAATTGTGTCTGTAAATGTGTTTCCAAGCTAGCTGGGCATTTTGGATCTGCTTTGTCCAGAAGGGTTGTGAGCTTCACTGATATGTGTCAGATCACAATCATTTTCCTAGGATATTTTCCTGTCTTAGAAGAGACCTATTTTCTGGAGTGCTTCTCTGAGTATTTTGCAATGTCCTTCACTAAATTGAAGGAGCTCAAGATGAAGTTTATTCTAACCAGAACCAGAATGTCGCTCACCAGGAGGTAACTACAAGATATTAAAAGTGCTTGGAGTAATTTTTCTCCTGTAGTCCCTTTCTTTCATGTAACCTTAGCCATGTTTCCAAGTATCTGCAGTCTCCCATGTCATTTGTACATTGAATGTACCATACAGAACATATATGTGCATCATCATTTAGCCTGTTAATAAGATGAAGCAATTCTATCCAGAACACCTTTTAATACTTCCAAAAGAAATAAACCTATTAAAATTTTTGGATTGTTAATGAATATGAGGTTTAGTTTTCATTTTAAACCACAGATCTCCTAATAATTGGAGCAAAAAGAAAAAATTTTTAAAGGATTTTGAATTACAGGAGTGTAAATAACAGAATTTATCCTAAGTAAGTGATCTGCATGCAGCACAGAACCCAGAACGCTGCAGAATGTTTTCTCACTTTCCTTCTGGACTCCTACGGTTCTCAAAAAATGATTTAGTACTTACCTTTAAGAGTAACCTTAACCTTAGGGGCTTTCAGGGACATACACTGATTTAACTATAGCAAACATAACAATATCCCTTACTGAAACATCTGAAAATACATTTATTCCAGGGCCTGAAAGTCAGATTACTTCTTTTTAAGTACAAGCTTGAGTTTTGGAGGATTTTTCCCTCCTAGTCCTGGTGAGAGATATTTAAGCAGAAAGAGCAGCTTGTTTCCTTGACAGCAGAGAACCAACTGTTTTGGTTTTCTTTGTTCCATGTCTGTTCAACATACTGTATCCATAGAAATAGCTGCTGTCCCAGAAGTTCAAGCATTTTGTATTATATATACCCAAAGACTGAGTTAATGCTACCTTAACTTTGCAGAGTTTCTATCAAAATTTCAGAAAGGAAAATAAAAAACAAGAAAGCAAAGGTTCCCAAGGCAACGTTGCACATTCTGTATGTTTTCTGATTTATATTTAACATTTCAAAAATACCAATATTAAGCTACACATTTAAGAAATAAAGACAAATGTCATGCGATGCTTAAAAGCCACATTGCTGTGACAATGCAAACTGCTGCTTTTGCTTTTGCCATTTTTGTGTCACAGAATGTGCTGAACTGCTAGTTTGCAGTAGACCTAATACTTCATCAAATATTTCTTCTTATTTCAGAAGTGAAGAAATGTGAAAAGAGGAACTCTAAGTTTTATATTTGAGGGCCAGGGTCTCACTTTTGAGATAAAAATGCAGCTGAGGAATAGTACTTGCGAGCAATCTCCTATCTTCCCTCCCCCATTCTCAGCTCTACTCCTGCACACAAAAACCATGTTAACTGCAGCTTCTTGCACTCTGTGAACTGAGGGGACAAATATTTTGAAGATAAGGATTGGAAAGGTCTCAGCCAAGACAAGGGTGAGAGCCTTGGGCTCCATGTTCTCCTCTAACATGGCGTTTTACAAAGACACTTCCCACCACGTGACAAGTTTTGCAGGGAAGGATGACTCCCAAAGAGCTATGAAACAGTGAGAAAGGATATGGCAACGAGGTTATAACTGAAACAGATTTGTAACTTCTGCTTCCATCTCCTTTGCCTGTAGTTGTTTACAAAACACTGGGTGTGCATGTGGAAACCACAAAAGCAGCTCCTGCCCTCCTGAAGAACAAACCACCCTCCAGGTTTCAGAATTTATTCCCTGTCGTGAGCACCCAGGCTGCTCCACAATGGCTGGTGTATGGAAAGAGGCTTAATTAAACCACAAATCACACAATTCCAGGATGAGGCCTAACTGCTATTTGACTCGGGATAGACTTATTTTTCATTTTCCTCCAGAAAACAAACCATCTCCCAGCACTGTGCTACTCAGCCCAAAGTGGCTCTCTCGGCGACGCTAGGGTGATGAAGCAAGGAGGGGGGTCTGTGATGAGGCTGGCTGTGCCGTGGGAAGTGTGAACCCCCGTGCACGCCTGGCCTTCCTGGGCCGTGGAATATTGATGAGCTGTGAAAAAAAGCAGCGAGGCTTGTTCCTGTGATTTGCTGTGCCTGCTAGCTCTGTCTCTCTGTATATATGTATACATGTTTACGTGTGTGCTAGTGTGGGTGTAAGTACATATTCTCAAAATATAAATAAATATAAATAAGCATGCGCGCACATATCTGCACAAATACTTATGCAGATCAAAAAAAAAAAAAAGGAAGGGAAACGATGATTGAAGATCAGTATTTTTTGTTCAAAGGACCCACTGTGCATAAGGGAAAATGTATTGGAAAAGGATTTTTTTTCCCCCTCAACCTCAGCTCAACTTCACAAAACCTGATTTCCAACATGGCCTTCATACAATTGCTTTTATCACTTTCTCTCATTGTGTCCTTATGTACAAGGGTAAAGACTATTCTACTGCATCCAAGTACAGTGTGCTAAAGGGAGGGCGAGCAGTGGGGAGCCGTGCCTGTGCCACTGTCCTTTGCCTGTTCCTGATTCCATGGCCTGAGGCAATGGTTTGCATTTTTAGGACAACAGCCGGCTATCTGCAAGCAGGAGACCACTCGTCAGGCTTCATTACTGCACACAAAATGACACTAGTGAGCCTGTGGTCACAACTGTGCTTATGGTGCGCTGAAAAGCCATTACATCTCATTGCAACAAAAAACTGCACGAATGTACAGGCTGACCAGCCCCATAAATTGCCAAAAACCTGACAGGTCAGCTTATTTATGCAATGTACTACCTGCAGTAAAAATTTCTGTATAGGGCAATAGTGAGGGACCAGGAACTAGGAACCTTTTCATCAAAGGTGTTATAGTTTAATAGAAAATGCTCTTGTTTCCTTTATTGTGTACCGAGAAAATGAAGAATTTCATTCTGCTGCATGCTTGCTGCATTAGGCATGGTCAGCTGAAGTGTCTTCCCTTTCTTCACATTAACTACCCTAAAGCATAGTTAAAATCTAATGACTAGCGTGAATGAATTTTCATGTTTGATGTTATTTTTCATTGTTTAAATTTTTGTTATTATACAGATCACATTGACATATCTGACACATGGCATTTTACTTAACTGTAAGTGAACTGGTTCCTGCTGTAATTACAGACATTATTACTTGTTTAAGTCAGGCAATGAGTATATCTAATAATGTTGTATGTAAAGGGTAAAACTCAAAGAGAGAAAGAAAATGCAGCCATTAAGATTCTGGAACATTCCCTTCTAAAGGAAATTCATACTGTAATGTGGCTAGCATTTATTTATGTTGCATATAATTGGTACTCATCAGCAAGTGCTGCGAACAAAAGAATTCTGGGCCAGATTTTGATCTTGTATGTATGCTTATGTGCACATATAAAGAGAGAGAGGGAATAATTTCATCCTGGTGAAACAAGATAAGAAGAAAGAGGGATTGTCTTTTGTGAGGTCAGATGCTATAGCTGGGGAAAGCAGAGGGGCTTCCAAGCCTATGGTGGCTTTCTCAAGTGATCCTACTGCCTTAGCATAATTTGTTGATTACAGTTACAACAATATTGAATAACTTTAGATCTGTGATGGAATTGTGTCAGTGCATGGACATTATAACTGACATCAGCAACAGGATATTTCCTTATCAATAAAACTGTTGCTGTGTCCATCAAATGTTAATACATGTTTTTCTTTCCTCAAAAATATGTCCCTCTTCATATTCTAGGCTACAAACGCTCACAAGCATTTGCAATTGGTGATTGTGATAGGGAGAAACTTATTATTGTTATCAAAAGTCCTGACTGCTTCTCCCAAGTGGAGAGGTTTAACCATAGGTCTTGCACCCAGCTTCTTAGTGGATGGCAGAACTCTGTAAAGTACATATTTCTATTATAATAATATCTGGCCTTCAAGCTGAGCTCTTCACTTTCTTCAAATGTAAAGGACATTGGGTATATTAAAATATGGGGGAGGGGAGTTGTCTGCAGAAAATACTTCAGGGGACTCAGCCATGTGGATTGAACTTTACCTGGAAGCTGCATTAAAGTTTTCCAGGGCCTCTGGGGTTCAAAAAATGTAGGATGCTGTCACATTGATTAAATATCTAGGTCTTGACAGAAGGTCCATCAGCTGTAACTTTGAAGGCCACGGACATGATGATGGAAGTATAAAAGCAGTCCATGGACCTGAGAATGGTAATGCATTCCTTTAAAAAGATTGATATGCTGTCACAGTAACACCTATCGGTAAGAGGGACTAATCTGTCAGAGGTCTTTCTGCATTCAGTTATCAAGTTGCTCCTGCAGCAACTCTTGCCACAGATACCAAGCCATGTGGACATTGGCATCCTGTAACAAGCTTCCTCACAGCACATACAGAGCAGTGTATAGCTAACTGCTTTCAGCAGTTCACACTAGTGTCAATAAGTGGAAATTCTATTGAAAACTACAGGGTTGCTGTGGTTATATCCAAACTTAGGGATCAAGTCTCCATGAACTGGAGATTTTATAATTCATTCCAGCACTGCTTTTGCCTTGATAGCTTACACACGACCTCTGAATAAATATCATCATTTCTAGAAAAAACCTGGAGTGTAGAATAGTCCAATAGCTAGAAAAAATGGACTGATAATCTGAGAGCTAAGCTTCTATGACCTGTATTGGCCAGGGCTCACCAACTGTCCTTGGGGATGTGGAGACCTTTGATTTCTTTTTGACACTTACTAAAGGAAACCCCTTTTGCACTTGACTTCACCCAGGAAAGTTGCTGGAGGATGAATTGTTTCTTAAGAACAACATTACATAAGTCTCTTGGCATGACCAGCTGGGCACATGTACTCCTAGTTAAAAACAATTTCACCAGCTGAAGATCCCTGGCTCTGGTTGAGATGCAGTAACATGGGAGGTACTTGGTGCTAACCAGCAGCTCTATGAAAGAAGGAGGAAGTTATCCTGTGATTCTGCATAAGCCATCTCCATGGCACCTCATTTTCAGCAGAGATGTGAGCTTACCCATTTCCCTTATGTTGTGCCTGGTATCTCTGCTGGCATGGGGTGTTTTGTGGAATTAACTGAGCAGAATACAAGGCTAACAGGAGATAGGGGCTCTCCTGGTCACAGCATCAGAACGCTTTATAGTCATTATAATGACTATTTTATTAATTCTAGAAGTTTAAACATGGAGCCTACTTTGACCTCAGAAAAACTGCAGGTATACAGACTGTAGCCTGTTATCCTCGTCAGTTCAGAAGGGGAAACCTGCACCTTTAGCCGCTGTATGTTTAGTAACATCTGAGATAGCTGCTGGGCAGTAGCATAACATCAAATGGATTAAGCAAAAGGAATACCAGCAGCTAGTCTATCGTCATTCTTTACCTGTAGCATCTCCTGGAGTCCAGGATTCAGGAGTTTAAAGGTAGGGATAAGAGTAACAAACACTTAGCATTTGTATAGTGCTACATCTTAGCTGTTACGTATGCCGCCTGCATCTTACTTGAAGAGTGACCACAACATCCCAGTGTAGGAAGCGGCCTTCCAGAGATAAGGAAAACTAAAGTAGATATCAAGTAATGTGTATTTGCGTTCAATAAAAGCAATATTTCCTGGGCCTGATGAATATCTTTCCTGACTATCTTCCAAGGAACCTATTGCTCTAAACCCAGCTCAACTGCAAGCAAGACCAATAATGACAAACAAGGGTCCCTGCACAATGTAGCACCATGGTTTATCTTCTGGCATTTGTCCTATCTTCCTCACTTTGCTCTAGGGTGTATGCTGGGATATGTATTTTAAGGAAAGTTAAGTTGACCTATTCAGTGAACCAGGGAGCAAGAGCATGTGCCTAAAGAGACAGGATAATTTGCCTTTTGTGTTTCTCAAGTCGCTGAGGTACCGGGCCTCTAGAGCAACTACAGTAAGGCCAGCAGCTGGACTCCCTGTCTGTGCAGTGGGATGAGCACTGACATCCTAAGCAATGCAAGTAGGGGGAAAAAGTAGATTTGAAGAGTCTTCTCTGTGGGTATTTGTGCAATGCTAACCCATATACTAATTACTATAGGTATCACATGCAGGGCTTGGCAGTTTAGTCTCTCAGCTCAGCTGTGAATTATATCTCCCCACTTCAAGCACCTGTCCGTCAAAAGCAAGTGCAGCTAATTTTACAGCAGAGGAAAAGTTTTCAGTGTGATTTCACTTCCCCTTTAGTTTGTAAACAAAGCATATCAGTTATGCTGTGTGACGGTAAGGCCACACAACCTTCAGTTGAATTCAGGATGTTTGCCCCATCAGAAATCCTGGGTCACTAGGGCTGCCCTATTCCCTGATTCCATTTAATGTAGCTATTCTCCTTCGCAAGCAGACCCCCCTCAAGGCATCACATGCTTGAGACAGCAATAGGTGGTTCTAGATGAGAGAGACATGTCCCATAGATATTTCCAGCAGCTGGCATGAATACACAGAACCCAGAATAGAGGAAAAGAGATCTCAGACCCTGGTACACTCCTACCTCACTTCTACTCCTGCATCCAGTCCTGAAACATTTTCTGCAGCCAAAAGGTCTTGCTGACTATTTGGTTGTCATCAGTTCTCCACTCATCAATGTCTTCAAACTTTTTAATGCTGTAGGGGTAAGAGGTTTTTACACTACCTACAGAAAATGATGACATAATAGTAGTGCTGTAGAAAACTCTCAAATACACAGATATTTCAATTTATTTTAAGTGTTCCATCTGGAATATCATAATGCACTATTTACTGCTGTTCCTATATTTAAAACTGATAGGCTACACTCAGAGTAGCTGCTAAGATAATAACCAATGGGGGACAGATTGATGTATCACTTAATATGCCAGCCTTTTAAAAGCTCTTAAAATAGTTCAAACCCATTTCAGCTTCAAGATTTACACATGTGCAGCCCTACAATTTCTAGGGCAAACATCCCTTATGGCTTTACTGAGGCTTTAAAGCCCAAGGTTATCACCTGAGACAATCTTAGGCCTAGGAATACTGTGTTTGCCAAATACCCCAATGTGTTGCTTTTAAAAATCTAGCAAAACATGCGTTCCAGGTATGGGTTTTTTTCATCATATCAAAAATTATTCCTCCTTTCCGTTTTCCATCCTACGCCTTTTAATTCTCAATAGTTGGTCTTCATCACTGAGATTGGTTTTTCACTCAAGATTACACTGAAAAACTGCTGAAGTCAGCACAGAAATACAGACCTAGACTCATGATAACCACCTCAAAATTCTTCATTCTCCTCTTGGGGCACTCATCTGCTCTCATGAACCAAACATGGGCAAAACCACCATGCTGTTATGAACTAGATGAACACCATACTGGCATTTAGACAGAGATTTCTTACCCAGAAGACACCTGGAGTGGTCTTTACCTCTGTTCTTCACTACCAGGACCTCAGAAAATGTGCAGAGGAGCAGCACCAGCGAAACCAGCCACCACCTTTTTCCATGACAGGTAGCACATAAGGCTTTACATGGTAGAAATGGGAAAATTTGATTGGATCAATTTTATTGTATCAGGGGGGTTTAAAGAACAGATTAGTTGACACTCTCTTGCTGTCACTGCCACCTGCAGTCCTTGGCTGTGACATAACCGGTCCCGTTTGGGGACAGGCCACTTGGGCTTTTGAACTCTCTCCTGTTTTCATTTGTATTCAGAAATCCTTGTGATGGGGAATTTAACCCATTACTACATGGTAAAGGGAAATGTAAGACTGGAGATGATCAAATAGTAGAATGCAATATTCCATCTTCATTTTCTTCGCCCACAGCCCCCTCCTCTATCATTGCTCATCAGTTGTTCATATAACCATTTCCTTCACCTGATTTTCAGATGTTCTGATCTCTCACTTTCCCCTCTGGCTTGAACAGGAGCAGCCAACACCCAGCACTCATGGTTTCTGATGAGACTGGCTTAAAAGAAATTACTTCTCTGTCAATGAAACTTAAAGCACATTTTTCAGCTCCTTCTCTCTCTCACCCTCTTCTTCTCACCACTCATCCCCCTCCTGCTTTAGGATACTTTAATGTGATAAAGTGCAATACACAGTTAATCTAAGCTGCTGGTTTAGGATTGTTAGTGAGGGCTAGCTAACACATGCACTGTGTGTACATATTTTAGCATTACCTTTCCGGCACAGTCAAGTCTGTCAAAGGAAGTATGGCTTTATTTTACAGTTTTCCGCTATATTTAATGTTTTACACCTCAGAAATATTTTATAAGTAGGGCATAAGTTGTAAGAGCAACTGAATTCAAATCAGATGCACAGTCTAACTCCAAGTCCCCTATTAACTTTTCCATCTCCCTGCAGAAGTTGTTTCTGTCCATATTTTTATTTCAGCTGGGCTGAGTGGGAGAAAGAACTCTAAGGGAGGTCTTAGCAGATGGTTGTCACAAACTGCATACGGCAATTGAGAATTAGTGTGCAAGCATATGCAACCTGGTACTGTATGAAACATTCCAGCATATGAACACTGAAGTAAATCAAGCTTGGACAGGATTTTTTTTTTTTTTATGATGAAAATTAGGATTTAGTTTCTCTATTCATCTACGCATATGGATGTTTCGCAACATATGGGGCCAAACTCTGGACTTCGGCGTGACACCTTGGAGATCCAGGTAGTTTAACTTAGTATAAATTTGGTTCACTAAGCTTTATGTGAAAATAAAACATGCACAAATACAAACACAGCTATTGTGTGCATGTGTGTGTATATATAGGTATGTATAGATGTGTGTATATAAAACACCTAATTTAATCTTCATCGTTCCCCATGCTCCACACACTCTCTAAATAATCTGTGAAAGAAACCTAGTGAAGAAAAGGATGAAGAGGAAAGGGGGTTCCATAAAATGTAACTTGGATACATACGTTGTTGGGTCTCTTTTTCCTTTAGAGAAGCAGCACATTTTCTGGAAAAAAAAGACTGAAACAGGAGAAATATCAAGTGGGTGAGCAAACACCCTTTTGTAGGTCATGCTTTAAACAAGCAGGAGAAAGGTTTTTGATATTCTTCCTTGAGATACAGCAATGTTCAAGCAGGTCTCTGGCTAAGCAGGGGTTCAGGTAGCACCTGTTCCCCTGTGCCCTGCTTTCCAGGCTGCAGGAGTGACCCTGATCCAGGCTAGTGCCACCCACCTCCCCATACCTCCCTCCTTCCTCTTCTCTATGTGTTTGGGGTGTGGAGCAGGGGAGCGGGGGAGGGGTTTCAGGAGTGAGTTTGTTGGGAGGGAGTCTCCTGGAAAACAGGCCTTGATACTTTCTTAACCTTGCCACTTGTCCTTCTTGCTAAGTTATAGTGGAAAAATAGAACTGAAATGGACACAGGGGGAAGAATGCAAATACTGGCACACAAGAAAATACTGAATTACATATCGGTCGACCAAAACACAAATCAACTCAAAACTACAGGAGTCCACCAACATGCACATAAATCATTTATAACGATAATCCAAGGCTGGGTCCAAATCTCATTAAAGTATATGAATCCTTAATCTATTTTGGCAAAAAAGAGCCAATACACATTTTTTCTTTTTATCATAAATTACAGTTCTGTGGCACTGTGCAAATATTACCAAGCTGTAAGACAGCTGTGCTCCATTAAAATGTGTAATGGTCGCTGATTTCTTACAGCACATGGTCATCAGGCTGAATCTACAGCCAGTAATTAGGAAGATGAAATGTTTAATTGTGCCTTAATTTTGATAAAATTTATCTGTCACACATCCCGTAGTCAAGCAGTATGCTCACAAATCAATGTCATCAGGCCTGAGCAAGAACTGAAGCACCACACTCTTGTTTCTGACAGATTCATTTGAATATCAAACTGCTCCGGATGAGCCACCAGACTAGCAAAACAAATAGAAACTTTCGTGATAAGCACAGCTTCTGTGGCACATGTCTCACCACCTAGGCTAAAAGACACAGAGGTCAAAGCAGAAGGCAGGTAGTTGCCATTCAGTTCGTGCTCAGCAAGTTCCCTGGGCCACCTAAAATATTTTAAAAGCAAAATAGCTTCCTATTGACTTCTTAAAACGAACTCAAGGATTGCGAACTGGAGGAGTCAGGGAGCGGTTTTAATTTCTTGCTCCCCACCCCTTATTTTTATTCCTGCTGAAAAACCATGCAAGGCAAAGACAGTGCCCATTGTGTAGGCAAGAGGCAATCACTCACTACCCTGCTGGCAGTACAGCAGTGCACATTACAGCAACCAGTCATGTGCAGATTATTACCACACATATGCATTACTATTTTTTTTCTTTTTTTTTTTACACCAGAGTCCACATGGCATGTCAAAATGGTAGTACCCTGCCGGAACAGTGCCCAGTTCCATTTTCTAAAAAATGCCTGCTTTGTGTTTAACACATTCAAATATGGGACTTCTTTTGTTCATTAATTATTTTATTTTTCTTTCTTTCTTTCCTTCTTTCTTTCTTTCTTTCTTTCTTTCACTGTGTTTCTTTTTCTCTCTCTTTCTCTCTTTCTCTCTTTCTGTCTCTCTCTCTGTCTCTCTCTCTCTCTCCCTTTAGATCAGACTAATAGGTGCACTACCCAAGACAGACCAACTACTTTACCACGATGGTGGGCACATCAGCCCCTGCTCCAAAATGTTTCTTACTTGTTTTCAAAGAATCATTGTTGATATATCCCACCTATCCTACTGGAGGATATAATTGCAATACAGTAGTACCCCCACCACAGGAACTGAACACAGCAGTGCTGGGTTAATGAACATAAGCCTTCCATTGCCTGGGAGAAAAGACAGTGCCCATAACTTCAGATGCTGTAGGTGACCCAGAACAGAAACGTTGATACATGGTCCAGAGAGACTCAGGGAAGCAAGGATAACATCGGTCTTCTTGTGGGTCACAATACAACAGAGCCTACAAAGGGACCATGGTGGTGTGAGTGAGAGTAGTTACTATCACCTCCTTGATTTGGAGCAAAGCCACAC
Source organism: Oreocharis arfaki (assembly GCA_013398015.1). Lineage (NCBI taxonomy): Eukaryota > Metazoa > Chordata > Aves > Passeriformes > Paramythiidae > Oreocharis > Oreocharis arfaki. The sequence continues at coordinate 304,389 of VZRR01000636.1, read as the reverse complement.
CTCAGTTATCACCCCATGGTATTGAGGTTGGAAGAGTTTACTGCTGTTTATTTGTTGGACCAAACTTCCTGGTGTTTGGAATCTGGTTTTTTCCCTTTTGCACCTATTGAAGGGTAAGTCTGTGTGTCCAAGCAGAGGCCAAGAGCTCCGTTTTCGTTGCCCTAAGTTACATCTGTGTACACACAGCCACGTATTTTGCAGAGAGCTGTAAACAGAAGGTTATTGAAAAACTGGTAAAAAAACCAGCTTTAGTAGCACCTGCAATTCTGATACTAACTTGGACAAAAACTTAGGATCATACTCAGTCTGTTTTTAAGACAGGAGGTCACATTTACAGGGTTGCTTACTCATTTTCTCTGCAGTACAGTCAGATGTCTGTCCTTGTTCTTTTATATCTGAGAGCAGGTTTTGCTAACCCTCCCCTGTTAACCTTCAAGCTGATTGTAGTGTCTTTGCAGCTTTTCTACCATTCGTACTCTAGACTCAGAAGATCCTCTGGAACGATTGATCAAATGTCCTGGTTGGGTTGTTCTGTGGTGCCTTGTTATCCGTCTCTCTGCTCAACCTTCGCATGAGCCTGATTTTGAAAATTCTAAACAGATGAGGGGCCAGAAAGCCAACTTTTCTGCAATAGAAGCCATAATTAACTGTATGGATATGCTCCTGTCTTGTTTGTAATCACCTCACTGTTGCATTTCTGCTTCGAATATAAAATATGTATTTCTTACCAATGATGCCTCTGACACTGCCTCAGTCGTAACGTGAAGCATGCCATTTATCTGAAATTAGGTATTTTTTCTCCTGATACAATTCTCATATTGTTTTCCACAACCAGATGCCAGCTTCAGCAAATGTTGGAGGATCACAGGCCTGGACTCTGTTTTCTTCTCTAACATCTTACCTAACATTTTGATTTTTCAAATTTTCAAATGAAATTTTATATAATCAGATTTGCAATCTAAGAAGCAGTCAAATTTTTTGAAAATCAATTAGCTGCTGTGAACAGTTTTTGGGGTTTCCTTCCTACCTAGGAACATATATTTACTAGTAGATACTAACTGCTTGCATCAAATAGAAAGCTCCTGCCTTTCTTTAAAAAACACAGATATGCAATATTCAAAATCTTGTAAAAATATAATGGGTCACAAAAAGTCATAAAAACACTCAAGGATGTTATCTTCATTGAAAATCTCTCAATTCTGTCTGCAAAACCAACTATAACTGAGGTATACAACCTAGCTAAGCTCACCAGCTCCTTCTACCCCAGACAAAAGCCTAAGAACAAAAATGCTGATTTTGTGCTTCTAACCTATTAGGCAGTTTTGACATAAACAACAAGAATGTACTAAAACAATCATTTGATATAAAAAAATCATTTAATAGATATGAAGGATTTTTAACAACGGAGAAAATTATCTGCCATTCAGTCCTCTCAGATTTTAGTACTGCTGGTATATGTTGTTTGGATACACCTCCTGTAATCCATGACAGAGCACTCTTAACAAACATTAGTTTGGAGTACATGTGAGATCTTCAATTGTAAGTGCTGGAAAGGAAGGCTGAAGATAATTCACCAGAGCTTTCATCAACCTCTTCTGAAATGTCCGTGCTCCCCTTTATTCCCTCTTATATTTCACAACAGTATTGAAGGCTGTAATAAAAATAATCTTTTTTGAATGATTTTTCAGTTTTGTTCAGTTTGGTTCCAGTTCTTTGATGTTAATGAGATTACAGATTTTAATAGTGATTATGACCGTGTTAAAAGCCTGTAATCTGTCAAATCCTTCTGTAGTCTCTTTCAGCTAAAGTTTCTTATATAATTGTCTGGCTTGCCTATTTACTTAGTTAATTACACGAACTTAATGCCTTCTTGTAACATCTCAAGAAATAAAGCTGACAATCATAATATTTTTGATTACTAATCTTAATTTTAAGATCTTTGAGGCAGTCAAGCATAAAGTTATAAATTCCATCTGAGGCAGACAAACAAGCAGTAACTATGCTGCTACCATTAGTATTATCAGAAGATGATAGTCTTTCATTTTCTTTTTTGCAGTTATTGGGATTTTTTTTCTCCAGACAATCCACAACAGGGGGCTTGGTAGGGTAAATTTTCAACTCAGCATGAATAAAGTCTGTGGTATTTTTTTCATGGGTTTCTAGATCAATGGAAATGATCTGTAGCCAGAATCTTAATGCAACCTGTTCACACCCAAGCAGAAGTCTCACCACTTACATTAAAAGTTTTTTTGTCTGAGGAGTGACAAAGACCTTTTATTATTTATTTGTATTAGACTACCTACCCACACAGAAAATGAAAAATGGGTGCCTGCCATGGACAGCTCACAGCCTGGCTTTCTGAAGAGACAAAACAGATGATGGAAAGAGACAAATAGTGTGGGTAAGTGAGGAAATGAAAAAAATGAAAATGTTTTGCTGCATAAAAAATAGACTCCCCTCTCTCTGCTTAGTCATTGTCAATGGGCATTCTTCTGCTGACACTGTGTTAAAAACTAATTGTAAAGATGAAATTATGGGAGCAGAACATTGCAGATTTCTGGATTTAGACAGATGCTTTTCCCCAAGCATAACAAGTGCTGTTAAGAGAGTAATGATGTTCATTGTCAAAATCACTGAATTTTTGAGTCAATATCAACACTTTCAATGCAATAGTCTATTATTATACTTCTTAACCTCCAATTAAAAGATTCTCCGGAAACCATAAATATGAACATTCTGCAATTCAACTAAGGTCAAAGTATTTAAAAAGTTAAAGTGCCTTTAACTATTCCTTCGAACCATTCTAGTCCAGTTCCAATTTGCAAAGGGAACAATCAATGTAAAATACATCAAATACTAGCTTGGGTTAGTTTGTGTCCATCAGTCTTGCTTGCATATTACGTCTCTTCCTCAGTCTTTTCCTCCCGACTTTATAACTGGCAGAATATGAAGAAGACTGGCTTTCTCATGGGAAGAACCTTTAAGGTCAATGAGCTGCCAGTGGATGTAGCAAGCTGCTTTAAATACCACCAATTGCAGAAGTGCTCTAAGACTGCAAAGTCTGTGATGTTAAAAATCAAGTGCTCATCTAGTTTTTGTGTTTGCAAATGGGGTGGCACAATGGTACCTCATTGATCTGCAGATGTTACAAGCATGCAAGTTGATCATCAGTAATGTTACAATGTTACACAAACCTACATTTCACTTGGCAGCAACTGAACCAAAAGAAGACATCATAATTCAGCAGACATGCTAAAATAGTCTGACAAATTCTGTAAGTGAACATATGAGAGGTCATAGCTATCACAGCCAATATCATAATCTTACTTCAGAACAGTACATTGTCCCAGTAAAACACCAATGGAAGGAAAAATATCTATATGTCTTTAAATCCTCACCTATTGAGGATCTTTTAAACTATTTTTCAAATAAATCAGTGTCAATGGGTCAGTAGAGTGGAAACTAAAATGTTCAGGAATGACTGCAAGGTGTAGAAAGTACACTTCAAAATTATTTGGAAGGAAAAGAATGTGCTGTTTGCGTAAAACTCAAATTAGTCATTTTACGATAGTTTTTTAGCATATTTTCCCTACCTATATCCTTTGGTCATTTCTTTATACTTAAAAGTACTAGTATTAAGCTATATATGTATATGACTACTACTATTAAGAAGCTGGTGATAAATAATGCCTTTTTTGTGTATGAATATTTTACTCATCTGATCGGGGAGGAGGAATAATGCAATGTAATTAAAAGACCATGAAGCCCCCAAAGAGGGAAAAGACGTTTCAAATAATTTGCAATTAAGCAAATAATTTTTGCTGTTTGAAGCATCAGGATACAGCATTTTGTGTGCTGAAGAAAACTAGAAAACATCAACTGTTTTGAGGAAAGCCCTTAAAAAGAAGAGTGAAGTCTGTTGAATACATTTTCAACATAAACTGTTCGACCATTTCTATCTAGGATTTATTTCTTAGCACCCTGGTTTAGAAGGCTACAAGCCAATACTTGGTTGTAGTCCAACAACATCCCACATCCCCCAGGCAGATGATTTTACATTATAATAAATTAATATATTTTAAAACAAAAACCACACATGAACCTAAAAAACCATCTGCCAAACAAGGTGCCCCTACTCCTAGGGCAGTACGTGGAGCCTGGCAAAGAAAGGTAAAGGGAAAACTAATTTTAAGTACCATGCTTAAATTCAGGATTTTCTGGATTATCAGAACCTGGCACAATCCCAAATATCTGAAAGCTGCTTCCTCAGAAAAATGGGCTCTGCAGTACTGACAGCGGGAACAAAGCCTCATCTCCAGCCTGCGTAACGCAGTGTCCATCTGGACAGTGGCCACGGCAGCAAGTGACGGGGGCTAGTGTAGGAGTGGGTCCAGCCTCCAGGTCCCCACTCCAGTGAGCCGGTGGTAGCGCACCTCAGCAGAAGAGGCGAGGCTCGGGCCAGCCAATCTGCCTCTCTGCAGTTGTATGGGCTACATACCATGACACCACAAGCTGCCAGGCATCAATTAGCTGCTGTGAATCCCGGCAGTGCATGCCCGAGCCCCGCCATGCCTCTGCTCTGCGGTTTTACCCTCATTGTGGAGGGGGAGCAGGGGCTTTGTCCTAGAAAAGGACAAAAACCCCCTCAGACCTGTTGGACCATTTGTTACCAGCTGTGAAAAATGAAAGTAAGGAAGCACATGCAAACCTAATGGAGCAGTTCCATGGTTACAATAAAAAGACATTCAATTTATACTGTGTCTTAAGACAGGCTCACTGTCTAAATTCTTAACCATCCTGGTGAACGTGACATTCCCCAATCCAACCGTGTGTTGGGGGCATATCTGCTGTACAATCACAGCATTGCTTTCAGAGAGCACTGTTAGGTTTGTCGCATGTGCAATAATTGGCTTTTGTTTGAGCTACTTGGACCAGAAAAAAAAAAAACCAACTTCTCCTGCGCTGACCCTGGGCGCCAGCCATATTGAAGAGTGAAGGGTTGTTGGCCTGCGGTGCCAACATACTCCACCTTCACGGGGAGGCCGTGCCCCTCACGCTCCAGCAATGCCAGACGGCACTCGGATGAGGCGGGCTGGGTCTGGCAGGTGGCGGCACAGGAGGTAGTAAGTGAGAGCAGCACAGCATAACTGGCTGAAGCGTAGCAGTAGAATAATATTCTCGCGTCCTCAAAACTGTAGGAGTGTTTTTGACTTTGACTGCTTCCAATACCTAACAAATATGAGATCATGGCTTCTGGCATAAAAAGGACAAGTTTGTTGCCATGCCAGTAAGGCTGCCAGTGGTGGGAGGAGGTGTCACCTACCCTGTCCCAACAGGTAGTCCACTGACTTCAAACCAACATCAACTCCTCCTCTGTATGCTGTCCTGAAGCGCTTTGTTTTCACCCAATCAACACCCATGCAAGCCAGCAGCTCCCCCAGAGGGGTCCTTCACGTAGCAAATCCCCGTTTTTATTGAACTGGGAAGGGCAGTTTTGTATGTAACCTCCTAGGCTGGCTTTGTTTGCTGTTTTAACTCCTTGCAGTAAATAATTCTTTGTTTTCAAAATGTGCTCCTTCTAAGGATCACAGATCTATGGAAGCGAATGAGCAAAAATTGAAATGTGAGAGCACAGGCAGATGAGCTTACAAGCACTAGGCCCAAACAGCCAGAAAACTTCACTACACAATAAGAGTCCATGAATAATTGATCTCACTGGTTGAAATGAAGACTGATTTTTGTAAAGCTGGGTTTGGTACCAAAAATAGAAATACACTGGACAGAAAAATGTTGCAGTGCAAGATATTAACAAAGTCATTCTCCAAAATGTGTACAAACACCCCATTTTCCAATTGTAAATATTTCAACACCTAACTTTTTTTTTTTTTTGCCAAAAATCCTTGTATCTGCCAGCTAATTTAAAGGAGAGCAAGTTTGAAGAAGGGGTTTGCACTCTGGAGGATCTATCTGTCCCGTCAGTAATTGTGTCTGTGATTTACGGATGAAACTGCCAGAAAGCAGGATAAAGGGAATGGCTCTAAACTTCAGTGACACATATTGTTCTGTTGTATGTACGCCCAAAAATAGAGGAGAGAGTATGTGCATGTGTGTAAACGTGTGTGTAAAAAATATTACAAATTCACATCATCGTGCTGATACTTGGATTGTTTCTGGTATGCCATTAGAAAAACATGCTGTATTGGAATTTACTGCGGTTATAGTGGGATTATAGTCATGAACTGTGCTTTATGACTCCTCCAGACCAATTTGGCCTTTCATCTGGCTAAACATTTGGCCAACACAGTTGTGAGATGCCGAGGTACAAGGAACATGGTCAGAAATATACAGGTACAGTAATAGCACAATGAATGAGGTGTTCTGTTTACATAAGGAAGGGCATCAGCCAATAAGGATTTTGGATGACTTCTATGTACACCGAGTCAAATGAGGAGTCTGACAGACTTTTCGTTCTGTTATTTGGTCTCTAAAGAAAAGAGAGAAAATAATATTGATTGAAAAATATAATTTCTTGTTGTTCTTTCTGAAAAGAATTCTCCCACCAAAGGAGTCTGGTCCAGGCACAAGAAGCACAAGCACGCCAATGGAAAGTCATCTGGGAGTTTGCCAGAAAACCAATAAGGAGCCCATAGGGACTTGATCCAGAGAAATTTTGGTTTTTCCTAAAAAACACTTGTAAAACAGAGACTGGCTGCTGCTTTCATGGTTTTGCTGTTGATTTGATCCATTCCCACTTGAAAGCCTTCATTGGCATTGGCTGCACTGATGTTTGCCTCTGAGATCAAGTTAGCAGCAGCTGCACGATTCTCTCTTCTCACAGCTCGTATGGGAACATTCAGCAGAAAAACCTGAGGAATTGTTTTGCACTTTCAGGAAGCACTAAAGGAAAAAGAGGAAGGTAAGGTAAATGACAGAAAAAGACAATGAGATCCATCCATTTTGGAGAGTGAGCCAAATGTGAATAGAGCAGAAAAAGGTTAAAGTCTGCAGAAAGCTGATGTGCAACTCTGGGCACAAGTTTCTACATTTCTTGCACTTCATGCTTCTCTCATCTGAATCCTTCTGCTGGTAAGTGTTGTACATTATGATCAACTTCTATGTTACCATGGAGAAAAAGAGACACAAGGAGAGAACGGTTGTAAAAAGACAATGATGAGGAACTATCTTAAAA
>VZRR01000636.1:132638-297160 GCA_013398015.1 Oreocharis arfaki | reverse complement strand
AAAAAAAAAAAAAAAAAAATCTGTGCTTTTAGAGATATTTGTCTTTGAATGTACAGTGGAATCACTCAAAACCAGCTCTTTACTTTTAATGGAAAACTGTCACTGAAGAGTATTTTTAAAGTAATACCACAGCACAAAGGTACTTCAGAAGAAAGTCCTTGCAGCTATGGAGTTATGCAATTGTGGTTTAGCAGAAACTACACCTCTGTTCTCTGTTCTGGGGAAATATGATAAAAAGGTATACAATGACTCTCAGGGTTTTTCTTCTTTAAGAATTCTCAACTGAATTTCTTCAGTTCCTATGCAAGAAGGCACTGGGCATTTCTTGCTAGTTGTAATTTCTGCAAATGTAACCTCAGAGCTGAGAAGAAAAAGTGATATTCTTTCTGGGTTGAGTATCACTACAAATGGCAGAAGGCCTGAAAGGCATATTCTGTTCCAAATTTGCCCGCATGCAGTGCAACAAAATTCAGGCAATCTAGAATGCAAAACACAAGCAGAAATCTGTTTTGCACCGATATCTGTGCTAATTCTTCAGGGAGTATGAAAAGAAAGATGAATCAAAGTGTGTTCTTCTTTTTAATAAAATATGTATGATTCTGATTCAAAACAGGAAAAGATGTGATGCAAAAGAAGGTTCTTGATCTAGAATGGAATCAAGCTTTATAGTACAGTGAGATTACCAGATCAGAAGTTTCATTACTTCCAGTGAGAACCATGTCTTCTCTTGTCAGAATATTTACAAGTCATAGAATCATGGAATCATTTTAGTTGGAAAAGACCTTTAAGGTCATGGAGTCCAACCATTACCATGATAACACCAAGTCCACCTTTAAACCATGTCCCTAAATGCCACATCTATGTGTCTTTTAAATACCTTCAGGGATGGTGACTCTACCACTTCCCTGGGCAGCCTATTCTGATGCCTGAACACTCTTTCAGTGAGAAATTTTTCTTAATAATCAATCTAATCCTCCCCTGGTGCAAATTGAGGCCATTTCCTTTTGTCCTATCTCTTGTTAGTTGGGAAAAGAGACCAGCCTCCACCTGGCTGCAACCTCCTTTCAGGAAGCTGTAAAGAGTGATAAGGCCTCCACTGAGCCTCCTTTACTCCAAGCTAAACAGCCCCAGCTCTTTCAGCCACTTCTCACAGTACTCGTTCTGTAGACTATTGTCCAGCTCCGTTGCCTTTCTCTGAACACTCTCCAGCACCTCAATGTCCTTCTTGTAGTGAGGGGCCCAAAACCGAGCACGGGATTCAAGGTGCAGCTTCACCAGTGCCCAGTACACGGGAACAATCACTGCCCTGGTCCTGCTGGCCATGCCATTGCTGATACAAATGTTGGCAAGCACTTGTATTTGCCTGAAATTCTGCACCGATATTTTTTTATATTTATAATGTTGTATTTCGAATCATAACTATTTTATTGGGAAATAAGTTCTGCAACTTCTTTTTAGATCATTTTACTAAGGTAGGGCTCAAGGAGTATACATTGATTGTCATGCCACACACTGGAGCTCATAGATCTGGCCTGGTATTTTTTTGAAACACTACATTCATTGGGTGATGAAGCCCTGCAATAAAGAGAAACTAATGGAAGTAATTAAGAAAGAACACCTGTCGGCAGAAGACTGCAACCCCTACACTGACCATAGCCAGAAATTGCTCCCAATTGTTATTCACAACAATGGAAGACCTCTGGACTGTGAATGCAGGCAATGATGGACTGCAATAAAATTTGCAAATGAATTTTCACATTGTCCCATAAAATTCTATGACTTTGTCAATCTGTGTTGACACAGACCAACACATGGCTAAACAATAAAATGGTGTAAGGAAGGTACTGATCGCTATTGTTGGTGAAAAGTATCTTTGCACTTCTGAAGGATCTGCAACCAAATTTTCCATTGTTCCAAACGGGTCTGAGAATATTGTTTCTGTCCTAACCATTGGTGAAAGTTTTGCCTTATGGAGCAGGAGAGGTCAGCTAGCACTCTCCACTCCGCGTCCACAATAACAAAGTTATTTGTAAGTCAGCCACAGCAGCAAAGCTGTAAGGAAAATGCCTTTCTGCACTGCATGGTTTAACCAGCAGATGACACAGATCTGCTCATTTTACAAGCAATACATATAGACATAAACTGTCCACAAAAGGATCCATTTTTGACTTTAAGAACTACAGGGGTTGTTAGAAAGAATTATTCAGGTGAAAGCACGTGCTTCTCTTGCAGTTCTCAGCTGGAAAATAAATATTTGACACACATTTTAATTACCCGGTTTTCCCTGTGAAAATAGGGCAGTGGAGGGGGGGAGATTCAGCAACAGTGTTAGAGGGTGAGGAAGAGGTGTGGGAGAAAAGAAAAAGAGATGCTAAGAGGAGTCTGTTTGCAGTGACATCTATGGTCTCAGCATGCCATGTGTGAACCATATGCATTTGCATGTGAACCATGAAAGACCTGAGAACACCAGATCTTCATGTTCTTCAAATGACCATGGTGTCAGCAAGGGAGAGACTGGCAGGAGCGACGAAAGATCTCCGGTAGAAACCTGAGAAGTCAATCAAATGTTGCTTTTGAAATTCTTATCACCAAAACATCAGAGAAAAATACTCTTCCTAGTTTTTAATTGTGTGACTGCTTTTCAGTTATTATTATTCTCCTGTAAAACATGTATATAGCAATTGTTTTAAATAGAACAGGCAGTTCCCTTTCCCTTACATATTCTTCCCCTTACTGCTATAGTGTAACTAAATGAGACTATTTCATGCCTCCAAAAAAGCCCAACCACAAAATGAACATTTAATCAATAGACTTAATTTAATTCAATAACGATGAGCTGACTCTCTTCAGGGCCTAATTTTCTGTTCTCTACAGATAGTAGAACCAAATTTTTTTGTTACTGCAACTGTGTACATACAATGAGACACAAAGCTGTGTATAGAAATTGATTAATTAGAAAACCATTAAAGAACTATAAATTGTAAAATAATTATAATTAAAACAACACTAATTTTGCTTGCGTAGAATCTTGCACCCATGATTTAAATGTGGTTTTCAGAAGGCAGATAATTACTGCCGCATTTCATTCTCTCTCCTCCTTTCTTCATCTTCTCTTTTTTCATTTAATTTTTCAGGAACCAGTTACAAAAAAGGTTTCTGCAGATGTGCTCACGGCCTGATATATTTCACAGAACCTTCCAGTTCAGAGGACTTCTTCTGCAAATAGCTTTTACTTACAACGTAGACAAGCATCAGAAAGAGGTACCAAGACAGTTCTCTCTGTCTTGTTTGTTCTCTCTTAATTATTTGTTCAAAGCCTAACAGTGATTTGTAGAAGAAACATACTTCTTACACTTAGTTTCAGTCAGTCCAAATGATGCATGTCAGGCTGTGCCTGTCTGGTAACTGTATAATTTTCACACATAGAAATACAACATTTCACTGAATTAATACAAAACTTTGTCTTAAATTCCCACTCATACTGAAGAGGAAGACAAAAGATTCATTGGAATAAAAGTTTTCAAAAATGAAGAATTCAAACAACAGATTTACTGAAGGTTCTGTAGCATGAATAAAGGAATATATAAGGTTTTTTTTTTTCCTCTGCCTTAGTCTTTACTTGTAGCAAGCTATGAAAGTGGTAAATAGTAGAAGGGAAACCAACATGTTCACCTCCTTCTCCAAAATTGGGAAATTTGTCACACATTCTGTGAGATGAGACAAGTGCACAAACAGTCAGCACTGTACCCATTCTACAGAGAGGTTCAGCCACACGCAGTCTGGAGAACAGATCTTAGCAGTGCACAGAGGCAGCACTTGGGCAACAGGCACAAACTGTAACAAGGAAAACTGGAATGAGATACCAGGAAACAATGGTTCACTGTGTAGGAGGTCAAACACTAGAACAAGTTACCCGAGAAACTGTGAGAACTCTGTCCTTTGGGATACTCAGACTTGCCCAGACAAGGTGCCTGATGCAAATAGCCTTGTGTTGAGCAGGGGTTTGGACCAGATAGGTGGCCTTTTGCATTAATTTTCTTTCTAAACTGCTTTATGACTTTATTAGCCTATAGAGTGACCTTGCAAGTTGCTAGAAAGGGAAAAGCCCTGCCCCTACACTTCCAATAAAGTTTCTTCTAAAAAATTGATGACATCATGCTTTCTTGAGTCACTGTGAGACAAATGAAAATGGTGTTTATAATGGAGCAATCTGCCTGTAACCTATGATCAGGGCCACAATTATTTTTGTAGTTAGGAAAAAGATGAGGCCAAATTACTCACTGCTAATGCTTGAAATAAATCGAAGACTGAATATAAATCAAGAAAAACTACAAACGTCCCTCTTTTACAGGAAAGGAGATCTATCACATCTCTGGACATGGAGCTCTATAGTGAGACCATAAAGAGAACACATGGGTCATGATGAATATCTCTGGGTCTCATTTTTTACGAGAATGGTTCCTAATCCCAGATAATGGCAATCATGTTCAATAATAATTTCACTAAATGGGAATTTTTTACCTTTTTTTTGTATTTTTATTATTCTTTAGAGAAATTCTTATCAGCAAACAAACACGCAAAATAGATGGAGGGATAAAAGACTGCATGGGTGACAATACCTTAATATAATTTTAAAATGAAAAATAACAATTTAAATTATAGGTAGTTGTTTTACCTGGGCCCATGATAAATAATTGTTCCTACTGGGAATGTTTCCAGCATAAGCCTTGTTCTGAGACATGCTTGCCTTCTTTGCAGTCTGGCTCTTTTGTCTCATAAAGCGCTAATGAGCAGCATGGATGGGGCTACTCACCTGGAGGTTGTTGAACGTCATGTAATAACTTCAGTCTTCCCTCTTAGGTTTGTATCTTCCTTGGCTTAATCTTGGTTACAGCTGAACAACCAGGAATAGCTTCTTTTTGGTATCACAGGCTGCCAGCCTTGTTCAAATTGAACAGTTCTTTGCTGTCAGCATGATCTCCTAGAATGTGGGAATTCAGCTTGTTCTGCAGAAGTTGATCTGCACAGGACAAGGTGTGAGGTTAGAGCTTGAGGTGGGACATCTGGCAAGCAAGTGTGGAACAGTACAGTACTCATGTAGAGTAAAATTGTGTAGAGTGAAATTATTTGTGATTTGCCTTATGCACAGAGGTCTTCCTGCTTCAAGAAGGGCCTCACCAAGTACTTGAGGAAACAACTGAAACACTGAGTTTTTATTTTCGTCACATATGTGTATTTAGAAGCATGTGTATTTAGCTTGTTAAATGATGCAGAAATTATGACTAAACTCTTTGGTATTCAAGACAACAGCTATCAAACTTTTATTTTAATTTTCTGCTAATGAAAGGAAGTGGATCAGGTATGGGAAGGGGGAGAGAGAGTGGGACAGGGAATATGTAGAAAATGTCCACAAAAAATATTTCTTAAATAGGAAAAGATTTTGCTAACCCAAAACAATAAAGAAATCTGGCAGTTGCACTGCAAAGCAGTATAAGAGATGTATATTAGGAATCAAAATCAAAGATTGTTCATTATAATAACTATGTTCAGTGTAAGATAAGGTATTCTTATGGAAGTAACAAAATTATAGTATATGTCTGTGCGTATTTTGAGTTCAGTATATAAATTTGTATGCAATACCTTCTTCCATTTGAATCTCATTAGTTCCTACATGGTATTTCTGAATTTATTCTTTATGCATAATAACCAAGGATTATCTCAAAAGACCTCAAAATGCTGAGACATCCCCCTAAGTTCCTGATTATAAAGTATTTACTAGGAGTTGGATTAATCTCATCTGAGCATTAGCCACATCTAATCAGTCACTCTATTAATTGGAGAGAATCCAGCTTTTCCAGGGCATGTTTCGTCTGGTCTCTAGGACAAGTACTTTAGAATGAGATGAACCCCACTAAAGTTTGACTGGCCAAATCGGCTTCTGTTAGGACAGAAGGATTCCTCTCCTGTAGTCGTCTAGCTCTCTTCAATGGCTTCAGAGAAAGCCTACACAACTATTTGTGATTCAGTGTCTGACTTTCAGATGACTGAAGTATATGCTTAGGTTAGTAAATATCCACCAAATGTTATTCCAAGAAAATTCCACAACCTACCAGTTGTGGCAAAACGAAGTTCTGTTTCCAGAGCAAAACACATTATATACTTAATATAAACCTATAAGCATAATAAATATGATACAACTGAGCAAAGTAACATTAAGAGGGAAATAATTTAAATTTTGCCAGGAATCACATCCAGGTTTTGTATTACTCTTTCAGTACCCTAATGCATGGAGCCCTTTCCAATACGTCTCCTGTCCCAGTTGCCACCTACTGCAATGACTGGCAGGCAGCAATGGCTCCATATGGCCTTCTCATTTCTTATTGTCATTTCTGGCATGCGTCACACTAATTTTTGGCGCACCAGAAAGGTGTGGCTGTGCTGGTGTACAGCAGTAGGACAGGAAGAGCTCACTTTCATGCATGTTGAAAAGGCCTCTCGTTCTGGTTACAGTCACCCTGGGCATCTGTGACTGAGCAGGCTTCGTCAGAAGCCTTGGATCTTGCTCTGGTGTTCTATTCACTGTCTTAAAAAAATTAAAAGCAAATTACTAACAGTAGCAGTTCCACTGTATTATATATTCATCCCCATAATAGCAAGGTATAAAGTATTACAACCAAATTATTTGGAAATTGCTTGAAAGACTTAATGTCCTTTTGTTTAATTTAGTTGATGTATTTAGGTTGGCCAAGAACGATTTTTAATATTTAGTAGAATAAAACTTACTTTCTCAGAGCATGGGAGTAATTTATCGCAGGCATTGACAAACAAAGGAATGTACAGAGGATAGCCATGCACATGGCAAAATCTCAGTCTGCAGTTGGCCTAGTAATAGAGACTTACTGCTGAGAAGTCAAGGTCATTTCCAGTGTGTTAATCTCAAAGCATCAGGACAAGATCATGCTTTTAGTTCGGAAAATCCACATAGTAGTCTGGGTAATTAAAACATTGGATGCCCCACTGGTCATTCCTAACTCAGTTATCAGCAAGAACCTCACTAATCATAAGTCAGGGATGAGTCTGTGCATGTGCTGTACATGTGGCTTTCTGCATATGTCTGCACATCATTTCACAGGAAACTATTTCACACTACACCAGCTTGGTGAGTAGCTGTTGTTCACACCCACCAAGAAATAAGTACATGTGAGAATAATACCTTTACAACTTTGAAATGTCCTTAGACAGACTTTTAATCTCCAGGCCATCAACCTGCTGTGAACTCTCCTCCTGACTTTTCACACTTACAGAGAACAGGAGTCAAGCAACACACCATAAGGCAATATGAAAAGACAGAAAAATTCTGGGAAGTGCAAAATTAAGTGCAAATAAAAATATGCCATCTTTTAAAAATATGTGGCTGTTTCATCATATATTTACACATAAGCATGCATATAGTGATATAAATTTGATTAGTAAATTAGATTGCAGTGCTCAAAATGCAAGATGATACTGATGTATTCTAACAATAGTCTTCAGTTCCATCTCCTTGGTGTCTGCTCCATATGTCATGGCTGGCACAAAAACACCAGTAGTTAAAACACCTGTGTTTTCACAGATTTTCTACTAACGTTAAGTTTAACCTCTGAAGGTCTTTTCATTCAGTCTGCTACTATTATTTGTATATTGAACGAAATATACATCTCACTTAGTAAGGATATAGCACAACAAAGTTCTTGACCTCAGGGTTTTTCAGCTCAAGGCCTTGATATGGTGCTAGTATAAACCTTTATATCAACATCGATTGATCATTTTTAGACAAAAAAACAAAAGAAGAAATACAAGGCAACGCCTACTTACCTGCATCATTCCAAAGCGAGAAAATGCAAAAATGAAGGGCATATCATGCTGAGCAGGAGACTTAGTATTTAATGATAACAGATGATAACATTTGCAAATCTTGTGTTTTAATTTATCTTTTTCTGGTTTTGTTATATTTCCTTGGTGAGAGGTCTACTAGTCCATTATATAGAAGAATGGCCACTGGCAGGTGAAAAGCAATAATGTGAGTTAAGGAGGGATTTGAAAGGGGAGGGTCTTGATGGTTGGCTTAGTGGAGGCAGAAGGTTGTTTCAAGGAGATGGAAAAATCTCTAAGGATACACTAAGGATAATGGGAGGAGTGCATGGAAGGAGAAATGAAGTAGAAAGCACACTAGTAATAGGTAACCAGAAACAGGAGGAGAGAAGAATCCAAAAATTTGAACATGAGGAATCTTAGTCATGTAAAAGACAAAGATTTCAAATGAAAAGGAAGAAACTTGAAGTAATCATCAGCGGTTTATGGCCTTCAGGAAATTGGGATAAAGGGAAGGGGAAATGGAGAGCAGAATACTCCGTAGATGAAGTGACCACAGCATCAAGAGGTGAAAAAATATGACGCAATGTATTTTAGTGAGAGAATTACTGAAAGAGTCAATTGAAGAGTTAGGTAGCTAGATTTTGAGAAAATTATTTATGGGAGGTGAGTAGGCATATATGCCATGTCAGGTTAGCTTAAAACCTAAATTTCTGTCTGTGAAGACAGGGTTTTACGAAACTTATTTTCTTATTCTTCTGGGAGGGAGTGTTCTCTGTTCCTTAGTTTGCTGCAATGGAGCTAATCCTTGATCCTAAGACCTTTGATCCTTAATATCATTGGGATTCACAAAACCTGAGGGGTAACTTCAATCCCTTTAACAGAATAACATCAGTTTGCTAGCTGAATGTTTAATTTTTTTGTTTGTTTGTTTACTTACACAAGACAGCAGAAAGTTGAAAATACGATTACCAACCAAGAGCAGCCAGGTAGAATTGTGTTTTGCACACACTACTAATTCCTACTACCAGATTCTTCAGATTTCTCATTACCTTTTCCTCTCAAACTGCATCATAACACAAGCTGCATCACGAGCAAGCCTGTGTCCCTAGATGTAGCAGATGTATAATACTTTCTAAATTACTCAGTTAACCAAACATTCTGTCTAAAACAGTTCTCCTCTTCCTTGCCACCAATGCCACTTGAATCGTCCTGGTCTGGACACAAGAGGAAGTGAACAGAACATCTCTCTGCACACAGAGCACAGATGGGACAGCCCATCCAATTTTAAAAAGTCAAAATGTCAGTTGTTTCCCCTGGACTTTTTCATTCGCAAAAAATGCCGCTTGGTAGGACACTTTGGTTTACGTTAAACAATTCACAAAAATTTCACTCTACAATTGCCTGCAAGAAAATGTCACCCCCGTTGTAAAGAACGATAAAGACAGGCAACACTGAACTTCACAAACATGCTGTCTGACAATCTTGCTCTGTCAGTACTTGCTAGGGAATCATCATCCAAACAAGCTAGAGAAGCTGTCTCTTTTGACATCTGCTCCTGTTTCAGTACATGAATTATCCTCTTGGGTTATCCCATTTTCAGCTGCTTCAGCACTGGTGCCATCACACAACTTACCTATTCCAAGAATTTATCCATCTTTTTAACTATATACACAAAGGAATAAATAGGATAGAAAGAATACCCCAAGAAATATCACTGGCATTTTCTGAGATGACAGCTATATAGAATGGGAGCACAGAGGGCTATGGGTTGACAGGGAATTCTTAAAAATTCTGTATATGTCATTAATAAGAAGTTTTAAGCAATCAGTGTTAATAGTCTGTAAATATGTGAAGCAGTAAGATTAATCTGTTTATTGACATTGCACTAGTAATGAAAACCTCTGCCCTTTTTTTGGTATCTTTTTAAATTAAATAGTAAGGATTCTGGCAAGGACAGTATCTCTCTATCCCCTGAACAGTTCCAGGGAATGAAATTTCAATCTTATGTTGACTTTTACATTCTTTTAAGGCCATTGTTATTTATCTTCACTAATGACATGGACAAAGGAATCACCCTCAGCAGATTTGCAGATGACAACAGCCTGAGCCGTGCGGTTGAACGCCTGAACAACAGAGTGACCTGGACAAACTTGAGAGGTGGGCCAATGGGAATCTCATGCAGTTGAAAAAGATCAAGTTAAGGTGCTGCACCTGGATCAGGACAACCCCCAGTATCAATCCAGGCTGGGGGATAAACTGATCGAGAGCAGCCCTGCTGAGAAGGACTTGGGGGTGCTGGTGGGTGAGAGCCTGGACATGAGCTGGCAATCACAGAATCACAGACCAGACAAGACCTCTGGGATCATGGAGTCCACCCTATGACCAAACACCACCATGTCAGCTAGACCATGGTACTTAGTGCCACATCCAGTTTTTCCTTAAACAAGGTGACTCCACCATCTCCATGGGGAGTTCATTCCAATGTCTAACCACCGTTTCTGCAAAGAAGTTCCTCCCAATGTTCAACCTAAACCTCCCCCGGCACAGTTTAAGACTGTGTCCTCTTGTCCTATCATTAACTGGCAGTGAGAAGAGGTCAACATCCACCTGGCTACAACCTCCTTTCAGGTAGTTGTAGAGAGCAATAAGGTCCTCCCTGAGCCTCCTTTTCTCCAGGTTAAACAATTCCATCTCCCTCAGCCATTCCTCATTGGACTTGTGCTCCAGATCCTTCACCAGCTTCACTGACATTCTCTGGACCTGCTCTAGGCCCTCAATGCCCTTCTTGTGAGAAGGGGCCCAGAAGTGAATGCAGGATTTGAGGTTGGCCTCACCAGTGCTGAGTACAGGGTGACAATCACTGCCCTGGTTCTGCTGGTCATTCTGTTCCTGATACAGGCCAGGAGGCCATTTGCCTTCTTGGCTGCCTGAGCACACACTAGCTCATGTTCAGTCAGCTGTTGACCTGCACCCCCAGGTCCCTTTCTGCTGGGCCACTTCGCAGCCACTCTGCCTGTAGCACTGCAGGGGGTTGTTGTGGCCGAAGTGCAAGACCTGGCACCTGGTCTTGTTAAACCTCATGCCATTGGCCTTGGCCCATCAATCCAGCCTGTCCAGGTCCTTCCGTAGTGCTCTCCTACCCTCCAGCAGATCGACACTACCACCCAATTTGGTGTCATCTCCACATTTGCTAATGGTAGTCTCAATTGCCTCATCCAGATCATCAATAAAGATATTAAAGAGAACTAGGCCCAAAACTGATTTCTGGACTGATGCCTTGAAGTGGCTACCTGAAAACAGAGGCTACACAATATTAAGAGAATAAAAACGGGTATTTATTTGAAGGGCCTTCAATGGTACATCTTGGGAGTCAAAATCATCCAAGGGGCTCCATCCAAGGTGTACCCTGGTTCACGGGTTTTTCACACTTTTATAAGTTTGGCTCATTTGCATATCAGGGTTAATTCTCCAATGATCATTTCAGGTAATGATGTAGTTACCCAATGTTTGCTCCCCATTCCCAGAGGCTCAGTTTACATATTTCAAGGCCTGGGACAACAAGGTGTCCTTGAGTCCAGGCCCAGTGAGGGTTTGCTATGTCTAATGAGAATGAGAGAACAGCAGCTAACAGGCTGTATGAAGTTTCAGAGTTACACATTAGGCAGTACCGGATCTGAAAAATATGTAAGATAAAACTCAAGGCATCAGGGGGACACCACTAATGACCAGATGCCAGCTGGATGCACCATTCACCACCACTCTCTGGGCCCAGCCACCCAGCCAGTTCTTAACCCAGCGGAGGGTGCACCTGTCCAAGCCATGGATTGCCAACTTTTCCAGGAGCATGCCATAGGAAACAGTGTGAAAAGCTTTGCTGAAGTCCAAGTACACAACATCCACAGCCTCCTCCTCATCCACCAGGTTGGTCACCTGGTCATAAAAGGAGATCAGGTTGCTCAAGCGGGGCCTGCCTTTCTTAAACTCGTGCTGGCTGGGCCTGACCCTTTGGTTGTCCTGTATGTGCCATGTGATCGCACTCAAGATGATCTGTTCCATAACCTTGCTGGGCACTGAGGTCATGCTGACAGGCCTGTAGTTCCCCCGATCCACCTTCCAGCCCTGCTTGTGGATGGGCCTCACACTGGCCAACTTCTAGTCATCTGGGAGCTCCCAAGTTAGCCAGGACTGATGATAAATGATAGACAGCAACTTAGAGAGGTCTTCCACCAGCTCCCTCATCACCTTAGGGTTAATCTTGTCCTGTCCCACAGACTTGAGAGCATCTAAGTGGCTCGGCAGGTCACTAAGTGTTTCCTCCTGGATTATGGGAGCTCCATTCTGCCACCTGTCCCTATCTACCAGCTCAGGAGGCCTGAGGATAACCAATCTTACTATTGAAGAGGCAAAAAAGGAGTCAAGTACCTCAGTGTTTTCCTCATCTTTGGTGGCTATATTCCCCCCTTATATCCAGTAAGAATGGAGTTTTTCCTTGCCCCTCCTTTTGTCATTAATGTATTTACAAAAACACTTATTATCCTTTACAGAAGTGGCCAGATAAGGTTCTAATTGAGATTTGTGTTTCTAGTTTTCTTTCTGCATGACCTAATAACATCCTTAAACACGTCCTGAGTCACCTGCCCTTTTTTCCAGATGTGATACACTCCTTTTTTTCCTTTACTTCCTGCAAAACTCCCTGCTCAGTCAGGATGATCTTCCTCGCCAGCTCACTTTTTGGCACAGTGGGATGACCTGTTCCTCTGTCTTCAAGATTTCTTCTTAATGTCCAGCCTTCCTGGGCCCCTTGGTTTTTAAGGGCTGCTTCCCAAGGGACATTCTGAATGGGTGTCCTGAATAGGCCAAAGTCCACCCTCCAGAAGTCCAGTCCAATATGCTCTTGCAGTCTGGAAAGCCAACCAATCTCGGGCTGTACCAAAGGCAACGTGGCCAGCAGGTTGGTGGTTCTGTCCCTCTGCTCCACATTGGAGAGACCCCACCCGGAGCGCTGCATCCAACTCTGGGGTTCTTAGCCCAGGGAGGTCATTGACCTTTTGGAACAAGTCCAGAGGAGGGCCAAGATGATCAGAGGGATGGAGTACCTCTCCTATGAGAAAAGACTGAGAGAAGTGGGATTGTTCACACTAGAAAAGAGAAGACTTCACAGTGAACAGAAAGATTCCACGTCACATTACACACGCAGTAATTTTGCATACTAAGAAGCAACATTTCATGGGAGTAGAGTGATATCTTTTCTTAGGGCATGATTTAGCACAGAAAGATAGAGAATCTGTACATGAAACAGATGAAAAAAAGTTTGGAGATTCTTTTAAATTTTTATCCATATATATGTACAATGTGCAAGGCGATAACAGTTTCTCCCTTATCTGAAAAATTAGCCAAGATTATTGATCTACAGCTAAGTGCGTTCTGCAGGGCTACTTAACTCACTGGACATCTGAAGGACCAGGTCTGGAAGCTGAAGTATAGTTGTTAGCAGTGTTAAAAGCTTACACTTTTAGCACAACACAATGTGCCTCACAAAAGGCACTGACATGTCAAGTTACCTCTAGCAACGGAGTGACACAGCAAGCAGGACCATTAATAAAAAGTACTTTTTGACCAGTATCTAAAAGGTCCTTGACCATTTTTACAAATATTTCTGAATTTGAAGTTAAATGAGAAGCAAAGGTAGTGGATTGGTGGGGTTCCATTTTAGCATACCTTAAATTTTTCAAGGGGAGAATGTTCCACATGTAAAATTGCAAGCAGCAATCCTCATTAATAACCTTGCCAGACAAGTGACCCAGCCAGAATGTCTTACCAAGAGTGCTCACTATGCAGCAAAAATTCTCTTCACATTTAATGACACTCAAACAGATGACTGATAAGTTACTGTCATTTTCCACTCAGTTTTCTTATTCTGGGGCACTAAATTTTGGAAAACACTGAGAGCTGGAAAAATTCTCCTTTGTGCTTTTCAGGCGGTAGTTTGTCTTCTTTCTTATTATCCTTGAGGTAGCACTGCAGGAGCTAGAATACCAAAATTACTTTTTGGCCATGAAGCGCTCATGGCTGAATTAAGAGTTCAGGAGGTGCTTTGCAAAGCAAATCCAATGAGAACCAATATTGGCCTAATATTTTTCAGCTCTCTTTAGAATGAAATAAAATCTATGTAGCAAAACTACTTTCATTTACATACACTTTACAGATAGTCATCACAGACCTGGAGGTGAAAGTTAAGTTACAACAAACATTTCTGCTTTAGTGTCTGTAAATTCATGCAAATGTAATTAATTCTGCAGCAAAAAATTTCAACAGCTTACAAGGCATTACGGAGAAGTGAAAACAGAAAGCATATCCCAGTACCCATGGAAATTTTAAGTCTCTGTCATGGGACTTTTTAATTAATAGCAACCAATTGTTTAGGATATTTTTTCCCTTCTTGGTTAATCAAAGGACTTTTATACTAAATATGCAGGAATACTGTCAGATTTTAATTGTAACCAATGACCAGATGAATGGTGGTCTTTATTCCCCAATAAGTGATACAAGTTAGATAAAAGAAGATATGAGTGGTTTGGTGGGTGAAGAAGGCAAACACTAAAGTTAAATGAGTGACTGTGTAAAATACTGTCCATGGGCCCCTTGGTTTATGAATTTATTTTGTTTTATGTTAAATATGATGTTTATTTTCCCATTTCTAACTTTTTCCTTCCTCTCAACGATATTCAACTTCAACAAGCAAGATCTACCACTGCCTAGAGCTCATTGTCCAACCACTGAGAAGAGGAAAGAGAGCATTAAGCCTGAAGAGTGTAGCAGAGCTGGCAAACAATCCTCAAATCCCTTCTGCTGAATCCCCAAAACCCAACAATCTCCATAGCACATGAATGAGAGACTCAGCAGGCTCTGACTGTGGAATGCATGAAAGAAACGTCCTCTAAAAGTGGCCAAATATTTCTAAAAAATGGATTATTTAGTACCATAGTAGGAAATATTCCTAAGAATTACAAATATTCAAGTACACATGAAGCCACACTGTATAGAGGAATGGATCAAAGTCATAGATGGACTTGGCTTAGTCCAAAACCAAAGATGTGAGTTCAAGTCTACCTGTATGAGTTGGCATCACCATAAGTTTTGCTGTAATTCTCAAGATGCACAACCCCTGCAAAAGTGTCAGCTGTGCCGTGACTGAGAGGAGTACCATGATCTTCTTTATCAACAGGAAAGAGTCATGGTGTTGCTGAAATGCAGTAACAATACAGGTAATAATCTTAAGTCTGAATGTTATGATCCTCTCCATTTAATATTAAATTTTTAAAAAGTGAAGCGCTGCATTGATTTTTTTCATTGTGTCTGTCTAATTTCTTGATTATTTCTCGCTTGTGGATGGGGAGATTGGGCCAAACAGGGCAGAAAAAGCAGAGATCACCAGTATCGAATCAAGTTTCCAGAGTAAGCCACCCATAGGGAGCAGAATACCAGTACTCCCCTTTTCATTCTCTTAGTACTAAGAGATTGTATTATTACAATCATGGAGCAGGACCAATTAATGGAATCAGACTGGAACAAGCCCAACAGATAAAATACTGATTTTATTTTTTCTCCTTGATCAGCTGAGTATTCTTCACACTCCTCTCTTATTATTTTTACTCTGCAATGGTATGATTCTGTCCAACACCATGCACACCTTACAGCACGAAATAGGATCACAATCGGAGATACACGGGATTCAGAGTTCCAATGGAAGGACTGAAGCCAAGCATTTGATTTTTGCCACTCGTGTTTTAGATGGAGGCTGACATTGTCAGATGAGGATTTCACATTAGTGAGAGGCAATTTCATTAGACATACAGATAGTGCATTCTTCCAGCACTGAGCCAGACTGCAACAAGGAGTCCATTCTGCACTCACAGGGAGGAGTACAAACAATAAAAGCTACAATGGGATTGTACCAGTGTACAAACTGGTCTGGGGTCAGAATGGAGCCAGACTTTCATCAATATCTGGGGTTTTACCCTGTTGGGTGCACGTGTTTCTACTGGTTCACATTAACACATAACCTGCTAATGTCCTAGTAGAGAGGAGATCATTATTTTCTAGCATTGCTTGGATTCTGAAAATTTCTGGACTGCTTTCTTGTCACTCAGTACAACTTGAGGTCTTTATTTGGCACTCGTTCAATCACCTTATTGAATAGGTTACAAAAGTCAACAAGAGTTTTGCTTTTTTCTTTTGAGCCAGAACACAGATTCTTGGACTGCTGTGTGGGTTGAGAGTTTTTACCGTGCAGCTATAAATGATGCAGAGCATTCAGTCTGCATCAGAACTAGCAAAGCAATTCTCTTTCACTGATCATTTTACAAATTACATCAGTCTCTTTCTAGGAGGCTCTGTATATTTACTTATTTCCAGTTGACAGTCTCTTGAAACCGTTGCATGTGCAGTAGCTCTGGTGCATGTTCTGAGCTGGGTATTAGCCCATGATTCCAATGGCAATCTCTCACAAAAGAGGTTTCCTGCCTTAGACATCACAATGTTGATCACAAATCTGTAGATGTTTTTAATATTCTATTTGATGAAAATATTTCAAACTGGAAAACCTCAAGGTGAGTCCTGATTAAGGTTTATGTGTATCTCTAGAAAGGAAACAGGAAGTATGAACAAATAAATGCTCAGTGATATTTGTGGGCACATATAGTCTAACTTCAGTCTTGCTTGGACAATATAGCCAAATGCAATGCTTCTGTCCTTAGTATAACTCAAAATCCAGCCTACAACTCGTGTTAAATTTTATATATTTATTTATTTGCTACTTCCTTTTTATAGCACTGAATTCCTCTTTAATTTTGTCATTCCTTACAATTTAAATTTCTGTTTAGAGAACTTTATAAGCAGTCTTTACATAAAATGAATGTTGCTTAGCGAAACCTAAGTTATACATTTTACCACCTTTTAATATCCGAGTTATATTTTTCCCATTAAATTGAAAATTTTCTATATTTATGATTTTAATTTTCATACTAACAAAGAACATCATTAATATGAACCTAATATGAATATGTAATAACCATGTTATTACAATGGAAAAGGTTACGGACAATAAAATTGTTATTCCTTATACCAAAACTCTGCCTTAGGAAGGTTAATTATCATATTCTACTGAATATGACATGTAGTGTTATAATGAGAGTGCCTTGGTACTAGAGGATTAGAGTGCTGTACACAGCTCTAGCAAGCAGAATGAATAATTGAAATCCAGTGCTTTTATGCTTCACTGAAAAAAAACAATATTTCATGGCACATAAAGTTATTCAGCTTATTTGCATTAAGGTTGAATGATCACCACTGACCAAAACAGAAGCAATGATGGTACCTTGATGTAAGTGGCAAAGAACATACATAAATATTCTTAGGAAGCAAGATGTACCTGCATTTAATCAGTACTTATTAAAATTTTATTCCCTATAGTTATTCAACAGGATCTGTGGTATAAAAACATAATTACAAAAATCAGATTTGAGCTCATTTGACAACAGAAGGGTTTTATGGTGACCTATCTCCAAATGTTCCTATTTGTAATTAAATGCAGCGATCAGCAGTAAGGATTTTGAAGCTGTTTTAGTAGTTCCGCTATTCTGCTTAACATGTGGCACCCGTAATAATTAAAATGATACTAACACATGCACAATTTTATGGCCCTTATGGTGCAACCCATTATGCCAAATAAGGGCCTCTGTTTTCACAGCATACTGCACATGGTCTCATTACACCCACTTTTCTTTTCCTGTCTTCACACTAACAACTGTTAAAGTGAATCAACACACGAAACGTACTATAACAGCTTAGTGTTTATGATATGTGTGCTGTTAGTCAGTGAACAGGAAAAT
The DNA here is from genome assembly GCA_013398015.1 of Oreocharis arfaki. Lineage (NCBI taxonomy): Eukaryota > Metazoa > Chordata > Aves > Passeriformes > Paramythiidae > Oreocharis > Oreocharis arfaki. Next base: position 279,416 of record VZRR01000636.1, on the reverse strand, counting down.
CTAAACATTTACTGTTTATGTAAAGAATAGCGTTAGTGTTAGTGAATTGCTTGGGTCTGCTTCCTTTATTATCTAGATCACAAACATAATGATGGGTGTCAATGGTACCTATATTTCCCCTTTGCTTTGCTTTCCTGTATAGATGTCTATAAGAATTAGAGGAACTTCAAATTTGCAGTTCTAGAAATGTTTTCTGTTAAGTAGTTTTCCTTTTCTCCATTAAAATGCAGGAAAAATACTTCTATCATAAACTCCCACCATGTAAAAAGTTTTTCCATACATTTTCTCTTCCTCTTCACCATATTGTGCTTGGACCAGTTTGGTTTATCCAAGGTGTTACAAAGTTACACATTTTTTCTGCAGCACCTCAGGAAATTCTACAAGATACTGTGAATTCTAGTTTAGTGCTTTTTTATCATGAATAATTTTGTAATTATGCAGCTACTCAAAGACCTCCTACACTCATTTTACAGTCATCAGTTCGGAATGGCTTTCACTCTCTTGGTCTGGGATTCATTCCAAGGGAAGTCCCATAGGTGGGACACCAATGGATTGGACTAAATCTATCCTCTGCATTTCATATTATAGCTTTGTGTGAACATTAGTTGAAAGTTCATATAGAGAGTAACAACCTGTCCTTTCGTTTTCCCCCCTTATTCTCTGAGGACTGCCACTTATTCCTAACAGTTTCAGGAATTTGCTGTGTTATCAGTGCTAAGGGGAAACTAAAGCCCCTGAATGCGAATGGCAGAACAACTCTCTTGATTTCAAAGACATAAAGTGAAAATCATCACAAAATTATGGTGGTTGGGCTCCAGATATGATGAAAACCAAGAAATTGACCAGAAAACACTCAGGTATGTGGCATATAGGGGCCACATACACACTGAAGTGTAGCGTTTTAAAAAGTGCATCTGGAACCATGAGATTTCAAACGCCAGCCCAGTGCCATAATGCAGAAAAACGGAGTAAAAGCCAGCACTGGACTCCTTTCACTGTTGTCTTCATGCCCGGTGGTGAGTGATACTGTGCAGAAAACTTGCAGTTCTGCTCTCTGAAGATTCAGGAGGAGGACGTGGTGAAGGACATGTGAGGGAGAGGACCAAGGCAAAGAAGGACAATATCCATAATATTGTAACAACATCTCCTCGGCCTGTTCTGAAAAAAACTTGCTTAAAAAAAAAAACAAACCAAAACCACCCTTATCACTGATATTCAAAAAGACTAAGGAAAAAAAAAGCACTTGATAATTACCTTCTGTCTGAACTTCAGGAAAGTTGAGTTCCACGATCTCTTTTTCTTTGATTAAAATGAATGTTTGTTATCAGCATTACTATTTACTACCCCATGATCAAAAACAAATAACCCACTTTGTTTGTTTCTTACTGCAAATGAATTAAATTAGACGCCATTAGGAGCACTAGCTGTTTATATCCTTGTTTCAGCAGTGGTAGTATTTGAAGTTTCCTGCGGTAAGTTCATTACTCGTATTTTGTCCAGAATTAGTGAAGCGTGCTGAAAATTGCTAATGACAGATGTTTCTCCACTCTGTCACACTTCTTGTATCATTTGATTTGGAAAGCAACATACGGTGTTCTGCTCTATCAGTATGTCACAGACTGTCTGTAAACAGCTGGTCATAACTCAGTTCAGTGAAAACCATTACTTTCCAATGAAGTGCTGGACACCCTCCAAATTGCATTTTGGCATGGCCTGAGCTGCATAATGCACAAAGTTCTTCTGTTCTGAGGTTACCTAAGGAAGGATTTTTCTCCCCCTTCCACTTGTTTATTGTGTTTCAGGAAACAAAATATATTTTCAAATGGTTAGATAAGGGATGAAAAGAACAGGAAATAAAAATGTTTTTTCTACTCTCAGGAACCCATAAAAGCTGTGACTGGTGCTGTGCTAACAGAAAAAAAAATGCAACCCTACCTCACCATTTCTGTTTGTGCCTCAGGTTGAATGGGGTGTATTATCAGGGTCAGGGCACACAAGATGATGACAGATTGAAACGTCTCCTATCAAATAGTTGTGGCATTCTAACATTGCTATGACTATGGGGCTATTCCACAGCTCCTAATCACAATGAATCTTATTAAAAACATCTCCCTGTGGTTTATGCGTTGGTCAGATGCAAAGAAATCCATTTCACTTATGCATGTGAGAAGCACAAAATGCAGAGGGCACATTTAATGCCACACACATGGGGATACAAGGGACAATCTGCTGTTTCTTTCTAACAAAACCACTGCCATGGTTGTTTTAAGATGATATGATATGATATGTTATTAGCACATATTTCACCAAATGTATATCGTACATTTCGTGGATACCAGTATCCATTTCTGAGACAGAGAGAGTCTGGCATAGTTATGCTATGTATAAAGTATAAAGCATTTAGAGAGCATGTACTAATAACTGTGTTTAATTGACAATAATTACCACTTGTATTCTATTTAAATGAAATCTTTACATAAACCTTCTTGGTTTAGAGCATGACAGTAGGAAAAGGCATCAAAGCCACCTGCAAACCCTGGAGACTTCTGCAAGGCCTGTACATTACCAAGTGAAGAGCATCAGCATCCTTCCAACTACTATAAAATGATGGATTTGTCACTTAAATTTAGGACAATAAAACAAATGTTTGTAATGAAGAAATCTGAAACTCAAAGATCCCAGTAGAAAGGGTAGAGATGGATGTGAAGACATCCAACAATTCCTGCAGCCTATACCAAGGTTAACATCAAAAAAGATTGGGGAGGAAAAACCATTACCAGTAAATTTGGATTTTCTAACATTTGATAGGATAACATTCTGTCCTATTATAAGTTGCTATTGAAAGTTATCCTTGAAGAGGAATCCACTCAGAAAAAAAAGAGCTCTCATACAAGAAATAAATTTTCCAGAATACTAACACTGAGGAAAAAAAATGACACATCAGTGTCCCTTTTATTTCTTTGAAATGTATCAATCTATAGGAAGAACAAGGCCATTATATTAGGTTTGGGTTTTTTCTTGTTGTATTGAACACAGATGAACAGATGGGCTTGAGTGAGATATAGTCTTACAGAAAATGTTCAGCTGAGTTTTGTTGAAGAGGATGCAACTTCTCTTTTGGTGTAGGACTTTTACTGGGCTCCAAGTATAAGCCTGCTTTGAGGATCTGGAGGACTCTACAGTGAGTAAAAAGAAAGTCACAAAAGTCTCTACCTATTTTTATACCTGTAATACGTTACTTCTGCACAGAAATCATGCAAAATATTTCACAGGCCAGTACAAACTCGGCCCTTAAGAACTTATTATCTCAACAAAATAGGTAGCATAAGAAGAAAAAGGCCATACAGCGGCACCACAAAAAACAGAGCGGCTCAGTTTTGCCATGTGCTAACACATTGACTAATGCATAAGCTACCAACATCTGTTGATTTAAAGAAAAGTTTTCTAATTGCTATTTAACTCAGTAAGTAGACAGGGAAATTTACATTATCAAAAGTTTAAATAAATAAATTCACTTTCCCTTGTCAGTAAGTGGGTACTCGTTGTTCATCATTATACAGGCTGCCTAAAACAGGATTATTCGCTCCTACAGCTTTTACCTTTTCAGAAAATATCAGAAGTTCTTCATTTGTCTTGGTATCCCATCCCACACAATAGGTCAGGCATATTCTTTAACTTATGTTATTATTTTGTTCTTTATTATTATGTTCTTTATTATTATGTTATTATGTTATTCTTTAACTTTAAGTTATGTTACAACTTGTGTTGTATAATTAAATCTAATTAAGCAAGTTCACTTTTACAGCTATTTTCCTGTTAATTTTGTGACTTTGCCCTCTGGCCCAGGCAAAATGCTGTAATATTTGTAACCCAAAACCATTGTAATTTCTGTTCATCTCTTCCGTCAAAAATAATTTGTCATATAGTTTTGTGAAGTTTCACCAAAATTAGGGTTTGGGCAGAATATATAATTATTGTTTTGGAGCTGCAGTGAGTTTGTTTTGGCATAAAAGTTCAACAAAAAACTTGTATCAACAAAAAAATGCTCAACATTCACAAAATATTAGAGAAGCAGATGACACAAACTCTGTGTTATGTTGATCCCCCAATGCACACCAGTCAGAAGCACAAATAACAACCAATTATGGCAGACTTCTGTGCAAAACAAATCGAAACTAAGTAAGAACACCCAACTGAAGGTCTCTCACTGCTTTACCATGACATCCCCTAGTCTGTCCACTTAAGTCCTTGGATTTCTGGTATTCTCCCACTTATTTAACCCTCCAGGACCAACCATATTCTCTGAGGGTACTGAAGAGATGTCATTTAATGGCAGTAAATGCAAAAGAACCTGATGACTGAGCTGTCAAACCATTGCCTGAGATCTCAGCAGCTCTCTCTTCCATGCTACCTCCAAGCTTGACTAAAATAACCTCCAATGCTACGGTATCACTGAGTCTCCATAAGTTTTGATCTAACTAGGCTGAACACATTTAGGTAGCCAGTACTATACATTACTGGGCTGAGTTTCAAGTTCTTTGTTCACCATATGGAGGCAATCATAACAAGACACAAAAGCATGCAGAGTAAGGGGGGGCTGTCTCATATCTCCAATAAAATTTTGCCAAAGTGTGTCAATCTCAGCACAAGTTGCAAAGACACATAAAAAGGAAACATATTCATGAGTGCACCACAACAAGGCAAAGCTCGGATGATGTTGATACCAAAACAGAGGTCTTTGTTGGGTCTGTTGATCAAAGCAAAATTCTATAACAGATTGGCTTTGTGAAAATGGAAATAACCAGTCAAAGAAAATTTCAAAATAGATACTGGAGCTAAATACATTATCATCATTCTAAGCACATGCAAAATTAAGATTGACCTCCCAGTACTGCAAGCAAAACCTAAGTTTTCCTCATAAAGCAATCACAAAAAGTAGACAGGGCATAGAAAGTACAAACTCATACTGGCACAAGATATCTGTTGAAAGATATAAGATGAAGAGAAGTGGTGTAACTGTCTACAAGTCAGTGTTCAAAAGCTATTCTTAAAGAATCTGATGAGGCAGTAAGCAATCTGCGAGGCTCTAAGAATATAATATATCACAGTTGCAGAGATTTCAGTGTGCCATGAAAACGCTTGCTCTGTTAGTACTAGGAGATGGAGTCTGAACTTGAGTGAATGATAAAGTGAGAAGTTACTGGGCACATTCACACATCAATTGGCTGGAGTAGCAGTTATGTTGCCATAACAAACCTAACAGTTAAAGATTGTCAAAATCTATACGATTCCAACATGATTATCAAATATTATCATTAGCCAATAATGACAGCTGATACAGAGTAGACCCTGACACTCAAAAATATTGTAATTTCCAAACCCAAGCCATAAGTAGTTCACACTGAGGAAAAGTCACCAAACTGAGCAACTTCCCATGTCCCCCTGGTGTCTGCTTACACAGAGGACTTATTTTCAGACTTGTACCAGTCTTGAAGGTCACATTCTTACAGAGGTGGATTAAGTCCTAACATTTGTTCTCTGAAGTCTTAATTTCTTGATTTCATCTGTGTTGTAACCCACAGAATATTTTATATGAATAATTTTGACAAAAACATCCCTTACTCCAAAAATGTACAAGCGTTAAGTGTTTTAACAATTAAATATGGAGATTCTTGAAATGTTTTAATACAGAAACGAAAGTAATTTTGCATTTGTTGTGTCTTTCAAAGTTTTGATTGTCCAAAGCAGTCACGTTTGATCCAATGTTGTGATTCAAACCAAGTTTTTGAATGCTGGACTTCCCTCATTCAGCACTGTGATACGTACCAAACTGGGGAAAAAAATCTAAGAAAGGAGACTGATGCGAAACAAAAAGTCCAAGAACAATCCAAAAAATGTCATATGTATGTTAGCGTTCATCTGTGGAGCATATCTAACTATGAAACTTGAAGAAGATCTTGACCTAACCTTGCATTTATACTGGGAGAACAAACTGCATGTGACAGACTCTACTCATGTTATTTAATGCTCTAGGGGAAAACTCAGGTACTGTGGCACTGTGTGTGGTAAAGGACCTGAACAGATTATGGCAGCTTTGAAATACATTTGAATTATTTCTACCACCTTTCATAACCATAGATTTTTACTCAGTAGCAGGTCCAGCATATCCTAATTACCTTGTAAATGTGGGCATTGCCAAATAAAACCCAAAAACGGACATTGCACACCAGGATCTGATTGTTTCGCTACCATAGAGATGTGTATATCTTTCTTGCACTCTCTCTTGGATTTTTACACGGTCCATTATGAGGAGGTCAGATGCATGAAATTCCCAGGTAGGGTTTTCTTCCATCACTATGGCATTACCTGAAACATGCAACAATTTTCATGACATGAAGAACCAGTGAAGTTTCCCATAAATTATTTGTACATTTTATTTGAAAGCTGTCAAATGGTACTTGGCTCAAGAAAGGAGCAGCAACTCATTTGAAAGCAACTCCTACTCAGAACATCAGGTTTTATCCTTTTATACCCTACAATTTTAAAAAGCAATGAGAAAAAAAATCAATATAACTCATGGAGGAAAATATGATGGAAAAAATCTGTTACCAAATTTTTCTTTTTGCTCGAAAACTGCACAAGTTCTCTCATTCCTCCTTACATTACAGAGTACTGTTTCAAGGACGATTGCATTAGGCTGTTTTGTTCCCTCCTTAATTACTGTTGCATATAGTTATAAATAGCAGACAGAAGGTGAGCGGAAAATGACAAAACAAGTTTATTCTGAAGTCTAACATAAAACACTACAGGCTAAATATGTACAGGGAATTACACAAACAAGTGTTGAACTACATACACATGTTATAACAGAAGGAAAGACATTTCATACATGCAAGGAAAATCTTCCCGAAAATAACTTCAGCTAAAATGCCTACTTATCCTTAACTAAACTAGTGATCTAAGAGGCCAGAGAAAGCTGTAACTTTCTCTGGAGACTAACATCTTCCTGAAAGTAGTCTTTTGTTGGCTTCCCAGGCTCTAGAGGGTTTTCTGCAAGCTTCTCTTCTAATCTACCCTCTCAGTCCTTTTGACACCACAGTACCCAGGCATCTGTACCCAGGTAAGGCTGTCTCATCTCTAAATATGCAGGCAATATAGATGAGTTTGCCAAGCTGTGCTGGATCCTTCCTCAGAACAACCAGTTGTACCAGCTGGTCTCTTCAGGTACCTTCCAGGCCCATATTTCAATTATTCTCTTGTCCCTTGTAGAAGATTGTCATTTCAACTCAGTGACTCACAGCAATCAACCAACCTCTTAGGCTGGATTCCTGGTACAAAATAAATGTTACAAGACTTGAACTATCAGATACAATGATGCATTGAATCTGCCACCCTCAGTTTCCATAGAGATGCCATACGGATGCCTCCGCAGGTCTGTTGGTCCCCAGCTAGAGCAGCATTCACATTGCAGAAAGAGAACTCTATTAAATCTGTGCCTTGTCTACACAAACAAAGCAATGTCGCTAGGATCATTTAATCTTTGCTTTCTTTTGTTCAAGAGTGGAAGATCTTCACTGAGTTTTGACTACAGTACAAAATACTTTAAGAAAAATAGTCATAAACTAGCAGTACAAAGGTGCAGCACTCAAAAACTATCCAGAAAACCCACTGATTAATTTGACATGAATTATAAAGCTTGGAAAATGCCATCTCTGAGGCACAAAATAAAATGACAGGAGATTTCTTGACTAGGGATCAACTAGTTAGACAGCATTTGCAATGACATATGTGGACTCATTTCCTACAGTCAAATCCTCTTTCCAGATGTGATTCTGCTAGGTGATCGCAATAGGACCAAGGTCTGGATTAGACACGTTTGATACCTTACCTGACAGAGTTTTCAGAAAACAGACTTCATAAGAGTTTCAGAAAATCGAGCAAAGCAAGTTAGGAAGATACTATTTTAAGGAAAAATTGTTTTCAAGCTCTATCAGATTTGGTGCTAGAGCTAATTTGTCTTAAAATATGAGGATTTTGTCTGTCAAAAAAAAGTGCTTACATGCTTAATAGAACTATGTTTGTATCTATAAATATGAATCAACTAAAATCCCAAATTCGTATGCTTACTAATATCCTGCACTTTTGTAATATCCTACACTCATATGTGAGTGATGCAGAGAAGCCTCTTATGTCAGATTTAAATGCGTCACTTTTCCTATCTGTCAAATATCTCTTTTGCAATTACGAAGAAAGCCAAATGTGAATGCCTGGTTCACCTTCTCTTAACCATTCATAACTTACAGACATGTGATATTTTTGCTTCCACTCACCTTCTCAGGACAAAACCAGACATCCATTCCCCTGTCAGATAGAAGCTTGACATGCAACGAATAATTTTCTTCATTTATTCCAAGACCTTGCAATTATCTCCTAGATCTTTTTTATAATAAGGTTTATCCACTACCTTTGTGGTAAGGTGCATCAGGTGGTATATATTTATATGTGGGTCTAGAATGTTTCCCTTTTTTTCTCTTAAAATTACTTTTATGTGCCACAATCTTCCTTTGCTATAATAATATACCAATATCATACATTAAAGAGAAATTTTCATTCATCTTTTACAATTTGTGCCTGGATATGCAAATTAAAATTCTTATCATTCTTTGTGGTATATGTAACTTCACATTTACCAACACAGCTTAAAACTGGTATTTTTCATAATTCTTGTCTGATTGGTCTGTACTTTATTATTTGTCTGTATTTGATTATCTAAATATCACCATCCTACTTACTCTCCAAATCTTGCCACAGGACTCAGATTAGATCTGACCCAGGCATAGGACGAAGCCCAAGGAAAAAAGTGATCCCTACAATAAAAGACTGCATATTAATGCCTGCCCTTGGAGGTGCCACAGCTTGCCAGACAGCTTTAGTTCTGACATTCAAAATTCTACTTTGCTGTGCTAATAAAATTCTTCTAACCCAGGGTTTTTTTTCTGGACCACTTCCAACCAACTCCCCCAAAATATCTGAAGCAAATGCCACAATGTGCTTTCAGGAATGGATCCTAGGACGGGCTGCAGTCCAATGTACAGACCTTCATCTCATCAGTGAGTGATGGACATGGGAGCAACAAAATTGTCTCTCGGGTGCACAAGCACTGGGATGTTGCTTTAACAGGGGACCAGATCCTTCCCTCACTAGTGCCACAGATTCTTGCCTTTAGCACAAACGTGGTGGCACTCAGGAACCTCACATTAAACACGGTGAGGGAACTGTAATGAACTTCCTCTTTGAATTTCTAGTTTTTAAATTAAGTTGACTCACCATTTGGTAAATTAGTTGCAAAAAAATAAGTTTGAAAGTAGCTTTTACAAAATATTTGGAAATTATTTCCTGAACAATATAGTATTCAGGGTGAAATCATTTACAATGCTTAATGTTCATGTTTCGTCTTTTTTTTGTTTACGAAACACAATGCTAACCATCTTTCCTATTTCCTAGATTGTGTCCTTACCCACATTTGTGCTTTTGGGTGGACATCAAAATTCAATTAACAATGCAGAAAATTAACATTGCAGGTTACAGTAGTTAAAGAAAATTATTTAAAATATGAAGTATAAAATATCGATACTGACTTGCATTACTAAATAACCAATTTTTTATAAAAAGGGTTGATGATCTGCAGTTAGAAATGCTTCAAGACAAGAGAACTTACTGTTCTTAGACCCTTAAACCAAATTTTAAATCAATTTTTAAATCCTATAAAAAAAGAGTAAAATATAACATTTCCCAAAATTACTTTTATTATATTTTCCTCTTCTAAATAGCCTTTCTAGTTTCCATTCTGTTATTTAGGAATTTTAAAAAATCTGACTATATTGAAGTCAAATTAGTGCAATCTCCAAAAAAGCGTACAACTCTCCAAAGCAAGCACTTTTTTCCAATTTCTTGTAAAACACAGATTACTAATGAATTCTAATGATCAGTTTTTCACAGAAACAAATTATTTCTCCAGGTTTAGTAGTCTGATTTACTTTAGAGATGTGCTGTTTAAGTTCTACTCATTGTAAGTTATTGAAACAGATTATTGGAAGTTATGTCTAAACATATGCTGTCATAGTTTCAAGTTTAAGTTTTAATATGTTTACATTTACAAGGAGAGATGTATGCAAAGGCAGTCAAATTGCAGTAAAACACGTCTCTTAAATAAATGATTAATTTATTCTGCTCCACAGCCAGCAGTTATGACACAGACTTGCAATCAGTAGTGCATACACAGTGATGTATGGAAAGACCTCCACCAAGACACATTTAGTAGGATAGCCTCAGTTGTATATTAACTTCCCTAATGAAAATCTAGACACTAAAAATATTCTAGCTATCATACTTAGCTTAAGAGCATATCTAGTTTACATATCAGCTCAGCTAGTTCCATAAAAGATAAGGTGCTTATCCAGGTTTCGCTTTAAGATCAAAGATTGACTAAAAACAAAGCCATCTTGACAGTTTTCTAAGAGGTCCTCGAAACCATTTTCTGAGAAGTAGTTACTAATACTGCTAGCACGTAAGTGTAATGATCTTATGATGTTTCCGTTTCAGAAAAGGTAGTTACTTTTTCCAAAACTTGAGCATAATATGGACTTCTTATTTAGAACTTAATTTTTGATGTACAAAAACACACAGAAATCCAACACGAAGACCAAAAAAGAAACTAGGACAGTAACACTGAAAGAATATAATTCATTTTAATAGTGGGCCATTTGTCCCCATTTATTCTCTCCCAAGCCCACAATATTAAGAAGAAACAACAGAAATCAATTGTGTCCTATAAAAGGCAATTTAAAAGACAAGTAGGAAGGTGTGGCTTCCGTTGGAATGAAAAAATTATTTATTATTTGCAATGAAGTTGATCACATTATGGAAGTGCTATATAGAGTCCCCAGAAATAAATAATCAGATTTAGGAAAAAAGAAAATTAAGTTATGGAAGTTTTCTCCATGCTGCTCAGTACAAGACATTCCACTATTCAGTACAGATGATTTAGCACATAAAACCATGGCCAAAGAGACAAGTTGAGACACGTGCCCTTTGTTTACTACAATTACAAGCACCTTGAGTATGTCACCTCTTGGGCCAAGCACGCTAAAAGCAAATCACAATCACTGTCTCATGAGGCTTCTTACGAGTTGTTGAAAATAGAAATCTCAACCACTAACAAAAATACCATGGCAAAGTGACCTTGGAGACAACAAACAATATGACTGAAAAAAAATCAAGATTTTAGTTCTGCTTCTTCTGAAATGTAGCTCTTCAGCAGCTGCAGAGCGTGCCTTGCTATCATGCAGCTGTATCGATCTGGTGCCTACAATGACAGCACGGGAAGTGTGAGTGATTCTGTGGCCCAAAATTTGTCTGCTGCAAAATAGGAGTAGAGAGGGAAGCAAATCAGCGCACCTTTCCCCCCTTCAAGAATCCCAAAGGGCTGAGTTTGAAACAGAAGCATACCTCTACCCGATGGTCTAATAACATATCTGTTAGAGCAAATAGCAGTCAATGACTGGCAAATAATTGTCCTATCAACCCATCCATTATGGAAGCGAATGCTCAGCTCATACAACCAAATCCCTTTTCTGTTTGGGCATATGGGAAAATCAAGATGATTGGAACAGTTTCATTCCCTTTGTGACATCAAAGGTAAGAAGACCTCACCTGTACTCATTACCACAGAGCATTTCTGCTTGACCAAGAACCAAGTTGTGCGAATCTTACCCCTGTAAAACAAAGCACATTTTTCCCCAGGGATGCTGCTCTTCACCACCCAGAGGACACATCCCACCCGTTCCTGCAGGAGCCCCTGGAGCCTGGACCGTATAACATCAAGCACACCTATGTAGGGATGGGATGCTTAGGGCTGGGTGCCTGCTCTGGCAGACCAAAAGTGGCCCTCCAGAAGTCTGCTCTGCCTGGATACTGCCTACTTGTGTCTTTGGCGGGGATTAAGGGGCTGAGTACAGAACTGCACAGATGTGACCAAGCTGTTCACTCTGATGCATCTTCTCAGGCCAGGCATTCAGGTAGTTAAAACCAGCCTGACATGTTTGCTGAGGCAAAATAGATATATTGTAAAGCCCTGTGGTGTCATTATCCAAAAATAATGGTGTCACTCCAGAGACAGGGTTGACATGGAGAGGAAAGCTTTGTGGTCACTGAAAAGAGAGATACTCCCAGGAAGCTGAGTAATATTAACCAGGATAGAAAACAAGAGCTTAATTTTTGATACCCTGAAAGCAAACGAGTATAGTTTTGGGTGCCCCATGGAAAGGTTTTCTCATGCCTTGTATTGGACATATGGCCCAGAGAGACGCTGTGCTCCCACGTTGCACATGGAGTGAAGGATAGCCCTGGATGTTCAGTGACACTTAGCACCCAGCTCACTCTAGTTCGCATGTTGGGGTCCTGGCAAGCTGAGAAAAAGCTTGAGAGAAAGCTGTGATCCTAGAATAACAAAAGCAGCATCTTCTAGGACACCTATATACAGTGGAAAAGAGAATGGCACAGATACCCTCACCCCGTAAAACCCCAACAAATAAGCCTGTATGACACAGTGGAGCTAAGCAGTTGCATCAGCCTATGTCCAAGAGAAATTTACTCATATTTGTGCAGCTCTGTGCCCAAACCATGAAGCTCTGCATCCCAGTATGACCAGATGGCTGAGAGTAGTCTGCAACCACCAAAGCCTTTACACACACTTGTTTTAATCATGCTGATGAGATAAGTTCTCCTCAGATTGTAAAGAGCTTCAAATTTATCTATATTTCCTGTATCTGCCACTTATCTTTTCACAAGACTATTCCCCCATGCCCTCCAAGGGCTAAATCCATTAAAATATGCAGATGGATTGAACTGATTCTCTGATATTTTATTTTCAAGGAGACTGCAGTCCCAGGTCACCCTGTAGCCATGGATATTCTAGGTTACTGGTGAGCACAGTTTTATGTGATAATGAAGATACCTCTGTTTTTCCAGAGACACTCTCAAATAATGGAAATCAACACAGATCCTCATTCAATAAAATAGAAATTGTCACCATTTTACTGTGCTTCCGCCAGAGCAACATATGGTAGCACAGCTGACAAATATAATCTTTTCCTTTTTTTTTTTCCATTTCACATGCACATTTCATTTTGCAGAATACTAAGACTTTACATAAATTGCCTGTTAACCCCTTGTAGTCACAGCATTTGCTGCTTGGGGTCCCCTGAGCTCTCGGATATATGAAAGATGGAGTTAAAATGCAGTCAACAGCCAGGGAACAGTTCATGCCTTCAACATACAGCCTACTTGCACTTTTCACAAGGAAAATCTGCTCTTTTTTACCTTCTACCCTAACCAACCCTTCTTTTTAACCAGAAACAGTATACTCTGGCTACATGAAAGCTTATTGATATAATAAATTGATACTCAATTCACTAGCTGCTGCTTCAGGTGTTTTTCAATGCCATAAACCAAGTCACAGGTGCCCAATGACTTTACACTGATGTGACTCACTTACACAGGTTGTAGGAATTTGATTGTATAAAACTGAGCAGTATTCACTTTCTAGTGCCAGTTCAAGACACTTTCTTTGTTAATCATTACATCCACACGAAGATTAGCTTTTTCCTGTTCTGATTGGGGGAAACACCCTGGTGCAAAAACCTTCTTGATGCTTGGTGGCCTTTTCTGCAGTGGAATGCCTGCAAGGAGTTCTGCGTCTAGAGGAATCTCATGGCCTTTCTTGGCTCTTCCCCAGAGCTGGTTCATTCATTTTACTCATGCCAAGTTTCTGCTCTTGTCCAGCCATCCAGGTAAACTATGAAAGCTCCACTCATACTTGTCATGGTCACAATCAGGATTCACTTGAGTTTGGCAAGGGGAGGGAGCTGTCTTTGCTTTTTCACAGGACCTTTTGGCACTCCATAATAAGGCTCAGAGCTGCAGAGGGCATTGAGATAAGGTATTCACACTGTCTCACTGGAAGTAGTGACCTGGCTGTGTGAATTAGACAAAGCTAATTTACTTCTGCCCTGACTCACTCTGTTAAGGATCCTTTCTCTCTCTGCTGAACATACATGGAAACCAGAGAAACTAGCCCCTAATTTCTGTGCTATACAAGGAACCTAAAGTTGAGCTAAATGAATGCCATCTAACAAGGATGGCTCCATTCAGAAAAGGCAGTTGTGTGGGAGGGAAGACTTAGAGCACTCTGAAATGGGCTAGAGTGGCTCTAAAGCAGAGAACATCACTGTAAGGTGAAGCTGCTTGCTCCAAGGAGGATTACTTAAAAGGAATAAAACTCATTTCTTTGGCTTAAGGTCAGATTAACCCAAATTACCATTGGTTTTCTTGGTGTATCCTTGCATATATACAAAAAGCAACGTCTTGACACAGATAAGGCATAAATCATAGCTCTGACCACTTCTTAAACACATTGGCGTTTAATTTGTGAGCAGAAAAGAAAAACCTGCTTTTCACAAATGTCATTTGCTTCCTGACAGTTTGCAAAAGCACACTCCAACAAACAGTTGCTTTTAAGGACTGAGAGCACCTGCACAAGCTAAAAGGGAAGAGTGGGGGTTGAATAACAAAGTTCTGACATGCATGCTAAGTATTCCACAGTTAAAGGCTAACACCACGCGCTACTACAGGGCTGCTAATATGAAGTGCAACAAAGAAATGTGAAGGAAAATCTATTTAGGCTAAAATTGAGAGTCAAATATGGCTTAACCACGTGCCCAGATTGAGTTTTATGTGCTTTCCTCCATTCAAGTGTTAGCCAGCAGCAACATCATCACATCAAGCTGGATGGGGACCTTTCGGCTGACTCGGTGTGTGTGTTCTTATGAAGTGCAAATGCTTTGGGATACCTGAAAACCTGAGTTCTCTGTTCATTACCTGGATTTTCACCTGACTGGAGCTAAGTTTTGTTTAGAGCAGGAAGGTCTGTGTCACAGTAAATCACAGCCTCATTAATGGTAATCAACATCAAAATATTAGACACTATCAGAAGGGACCCATTTTAAGGGGAAAAATGTTGTTGCTGAAGCCTCTGATTTTCACTTGAATAAGTGTTTTTGAACTTGCCATTTTGTTAGCTAACATATCCTGAGCATTTGCTTACTTTTTATGCTGTTCATTTCACAGACTGCTACTTTCATGTTATATCCAAACAAATTATCATATCCCATCTCCATGAAAAACTGTATCATATTTTATTACACACTGTAAGCAAAACCTTTGGGGGAATAGGCACATTATGTCTTTTTCAAATCACTGCATTTTTCCAGATGTATGGTATGTTAGAAAACTGACACAAAAGATGTGAATTGAGTTAACGAGCCCT
This sequence comes from Oreocharis arfaki, assembly GCA_013398015.1. NCBI lineage: Eukaryota > Metazoa > Chordata > Aves > Passeriformes > Paramythiidae > Oreocharis > Oreocharis arfaki. Next base: position 264,031 of record VZRR01000636.1, on the reverse strand, counting down.
GCTATATTTCCACCAAAATGGGCCGTTGATTCATTTGAATAATTTTGACCTTTTTTCTGTTTATTGTCTTTAAAAAAAAAAAAAAGCCACAGCCAATCATTATGATGACCACAAGTCTACTCAGGCACCTTGACAGCTGAATCACCATCTCACATCAAGAGATTTAGCCTTGGGCATCTGGCTGAGCTGACACACATTAGTTGGTCCTTTTTACACATTAAATGTCTTTACAGTTTTCATATTTCTTCTGTTTTTACACTCTCCAGCTCGCCATTGTTGTAGAACAGGAACCTAAAATACAAACTGGACAATGAACACCATTAACACCTTCCAATTCTTTGTGGTCTTTAAAAAAAACTAGACACAAGGGGCTTGCTTAAATTTTTAAAAAGTCAAAAAGTATATCTACCATATATTTAAGCAAGAGCAAAATGAAAATAATGAACTGATAAAAGCCTAGAATTATACAATTCACCAGAGAGTTTCCTTTTCAGTCACACTGCAGGAAAGAAAATTGAAAGAAAAGCTAAAAGGACATAATGCTTTCTCCCTCCCCCCCTGTATTTTGCATTCCCAGGCTTTTGTTGTCTGGTGCTTTAGAATAACTTTTTTTTTCTAATGAGATGGAAAAAACCCCTTTGGGACACAGAAAGATTCACACATGGGCCTGATTCAGCAACCTGACTCACTTCACATGGGAATAGTCCCAACTGGTTTCATCTTCTAGTTGTGACTTCAGTGATAGCCACTTTAGCTGGTTTACTCATGCAAACAAACATTATTCCAAGTGAGCAGAGACTGTAGACTGGAAACATCCCCCTCTGAGATATGGCCAAATAGAAGAGAAAATGGAGGGAGGCTGAAATGTGAGCATTGAAAGGTATTTTTCCAGGCAAAGCTCTAGGGAATTTTTCAATATAGTCAGAAATCTATTTAGCAGTCTCTTTGCATTTTAAAATCTTTGGAAGAAAGAAGTCACTTTTCTTAGATTCTACCTCCTTGCCAAGATTTGTATACCAGGAATAAGAAAGAAAACAGAGCAGACAGAAATAAACGAAAACTCTAATGAATCAGCTTGGTCAAGCCACATTTCCTGACTGTAATCATTCAGGTTTTTCTTACATTTGGAAAGCTTTTACATTAAAACTCACAACAAATCTTTCTTTTTTCTTCAGTGCCATGGTTTTCCCATCCATAGGTGTGTCCTTTGCAGTCAAAGCTGGAGCCTGCAAGTTGCAAAATGCATTGTGGTTTTGATTAACTTTAATTAATTAACTAATATAAATACCAGGAATGAGGCTGGCAAATCTGTTTACCTGTGTTTATTAATTTAGGCAGAAGGCAAACTACACTCTATGTCTGGAAAGTTAACACATCACATCCCGCTGATATGGTGTGGTTTCATCTTGGACTCTCTTTAATACTGGGTATGTGTGAGTGAGCCAATGTATATAAGCTTATTACTTTTACTCCCACACATGGATGTGTCTCACAGGAGCAGGAAGCAGAAGGCAAATTTAGGCATTTTAGACCTTTTCTGATTTTCTGTATTTCAATCAAACTTTTTCAGTTGATGTCCATATTTTGTGTGAAAGATGTGAATAGTATAAAAGCAAATGACAATTTTTCAGAACTGAGGTGCAGCCTGTTCCAATTTTAACTGTTCATCTTAGATAAATGGAAAATACTTCCCTAATACAGCATTTCTCAACAAAATCAACAGTATATTTTTCTTGACAGCATGATCACAAAATTACAAGATAGTCAATCCAGGGCAGGAATAAACTTATTCTTTATTATATCCTTATGTCTTATCTTTTTAGTAAATTCTACTGCTGTTTTCCAACTTGGTGTGATTGCCAGAGAGAACTTCAGCAAAATAAATTTTTATATATATAGTTTTTAAAAGCCATACAGATAACAGGGGAGTATTTTTCAGGCCCCACTGGAATCTTGTTAAAATATTTAAAATTAGAAGGCCCAAATTATCAGCCAAATGCAACTACAGGAAATGTGTGAGCCTATACGGACAGCTGATTGTACGCTTGTAATAACTTTCATCTGTTTCATGTACATCCAGGTTGTTCTTCCCCCAGCTTAAAGCCTCTGCAACACTAAAAAGTCAGTCAGTGCCCACTGGAAGCTCTGCAAGCACAGCCGCTGCCTCCTTCCTGCTTCAGCCTCAGCAGGAGAAGCTTCCCCGGCCGGCACTGCAGGGACCAGCACCAAGGGTAATTGAATTTCCATGCCTATTCAGCCCCGGGTCTGCGTGCTGGCACTGCCAGGCTCCAGCTCCGGTCTGCCTCCGCAGAGCGCTCCCCGCTGCGCCGCTGAGGGCTGCTGCCGAGGGACGGCCGGGTCGTCCTCCTGCCAGGAACGTGTTGAAGAATAAGGAGCTTAACCAAGATAACCCCGTATTGCAGAAGAGCTCTTCGGTAGATATTGTATGAACGCTCTGGCTGCTATTGCTTTCAGCACAGTTTAAGTCTAGAGGATACATCTGAGGGACCACAAATTTATTTTTGCCTTCTGTGGACCATTTACTCCCTTCTGTGTTGCTTATCCCCGTGCGCACACACACCCCATTAGGTTTTCTTATCTATTTTCATAAACCTGCCAAAAGGTAATCCAAAAATTTAAAAGAGCACTGTCATTAGGACAGTCGAGTGATTCACACTTGACGATGATGTTTAAAGTTTAGCCTGTTAAATACATACCGTTACTGCTAAAGAAAAGCATTCAGTGCAGATAAAAAGGGACATCTTTCTTCCCCCTTATCACCATGGCTAAATATCTCCTTTTCGTAAAACAGTTGAGCTGTTAAGTTCTATGCTAAGGCACGTACACACTTTGGAAAGGTAATTTGAAAGCGAGTTGAGCCATGACAAATAGGGACAGCTGGCCTAATTGAATCATTTGATCTAAGACAGCTCAACTTGGTTATCCTCACTGCAGCCCACATTGATATTAGCGAGTGAATCATTAGCCATGAAATCGTGTCGACTTTCCCGATGCAGCATTCTTGACATGACAGGGAACGCAGTCTGCCTTTCATTACAGCACCAATGAGTTCTTCAGTCTGTCATGAAGGGAGGAAAAAAAAAAGAAAAAAAAAGAGTGCTTTGAAAACTTTTAGGCTCAGCAACAGAAAGTAATTTACTCTTCCGTACATCATAGAGCAGCTAAACGAGGAAAGACGCTTTCTGGTGGGTTTCAGGTTACGTGTCACCCTCAGCCTCACTCAGCTTCCAATGGCAGGCACAGTCTGCAGTGGGACAACAGGTCACCATTTAGTAGCTATTTCCTTGTTTCTTACGGCTTAATCCCTGTCGCTGTGCTTGTGCCGATGCGAGAGCCTGCAGTGTCATGTGTGTTTGTACAGGCCGTTTCTAGGAGCAACTCCTTACGTCGTAACTCTTTTCTAGATTAACTAGTAGCAGGCTAGAGCTGCACCTTTGCATCTGGGCCATAAGTTTTGGTTATTCTGAATGCTAACTGGACTGCTCCTAATCTAACTCTCGTCTCAGCTATCCTAACAAAAATAATTGCCGCAGTTATTTCCCAAACGTCTCGAAGGTATTTAGAAAGCGATATCACTCTTTAAAGTCTTTCCTTGATTTGCAGACTAATGGGCTCATCCAGCTGCCATTGAATGGACTGGAAATTTTCGATGGACACAGCCAAAGTCAGATCCCAAGCTCTTTTAACAGGCATAGGTGGACAAAATTACCTGATGGTTTAGGTCAGGTTATTTGTGGCAGAACCAGACAAACATCATTTGAGCAAAACTAGGAGCCTGATGAAATTTGTATGATGTCCAACTAAGGAAGATCAACAGAAGCAGATTTTTTTTTTGCAAGTCAGAGAAATGCCAGTACTGGATAGGGATGAGATTCAGACCTTGGAAAAGAGAACTACCGTATCTTACTCTGCCAGTAGTGGTCTAAATGGTATATCTGCAAACCATCGGGGAAAGAAAAGAAAAAAGGAATAAGCATGAGGGCAAGGGTATTTATAAATCAAAACTGTACTATCCTAAAGACAAAGTGAGACAAATTGCAAGCCTGTAAACATACCAGAAAGTCTGAAAATGGCCTAAAAATCTTATTTTCTTTTTGGGGATTGCTTAATAGGGGTTTTTCTTCCACTCAAAATATTCAAAGACTTCATTTAAGAATCTGTTTCCCTGTAACAAGTGGCTATCAGTTTGGTAAGCAGGGCTCTTTCCATCCCAAATGTGGAGTTACATTCTATGTCATGACGGCTGGGAGGTGATCATTATTTACCAGAAGGGGAAAACCTTGTCAGTCTGCCTTCTGGAGAGATGGAAATATAACAGTAGCAAATGGGTAGGAGCTAATCAACATAGAAATTAGATGTACAGAGGGGGGACAGACATTTTTTCAAAGAAATAAAATAGTGAGAATTTTTCAAGTCGTCGACACCAGTGTTCTTCTCAATTTTTGCATTAAAATAGCTTTGTCAGTGTGGTTACTTGGGTTCAGAGTAGGATTCCTGTTTAGTACAAAACCCTGAATGCTTAGGAAATTCATTCAACTGAGTTAGTGCCCTAACTGCTTGGTTGTAATGGGGTAGTAACGCTTAATTGAGCTGTTTTCTGTGAATAACTATATAAATCATAGAGAAGGCAGATATTTGTCTATTCTGGTGATTAGCCTAATCGCCTGGGACATGGGAAACCTATGTTCAGGCCTCCCCTGTGCCTGATAAACCCTGTTTACACTTCAAATACTGCTCATATATCCCTGTGGTGTTTCAGAGTGTGTGGGGGGATGGACATGCGGATTTGCTAAGTGTTCTTGGTGCTGGACCTGAATTCCTAAGTCCTGCATAGGGGCTGTGCTGCAGCCAGCAATTCCAGGCTGTGCTTAGGATCTCAAGCCTGCTTGGTCCAAGCAGAGATGCCGAAACTCAGGTATCTGTGTCATACACCATTGCATGCATACAAGCAAGATCAGCACTATGGAAAACCACTTACAAGAGCTGTGTGTCTCAAAAGCCTTCAGAATTGAAGCTACCATGTTTCCCATACGTAAACTATCCCATGCTTATCCATTCCTCTAGTTAGAAAGATTTATCCACTCTGCAGCATGTGCCTTAGCTGTGCAACAGCTTGAAGACTGTTGTATTTCCCCTGTCTTTCAAAGGAAGATGAAGACATCCCTTATTTTCCCAACTACTTGGCAAAGATAGGGCTGAGGTAAGTTTGCAGATCTAAGTTATGCATTTTTTAAATAGTTTGTTGTTGTGAGGTAGAAAAAAGATTACATGTATCTGCTAAGTTTTGGAAAAGGATTATTTCTTCACCCTTTGGAAGCCGGGTCTCTAGTGAGATATACTTACAAGTTTCCTGCCATTGCTCACACTTTCCAGCAACTGATTAGCTGATGTGGCATATTTGTTAGGATGTTAGTTTGTCTGCAAGAAAGGCACAAAGATTATATGTAGGTCAGCCCAAATGTGTGTCAATGAAACTTTCATAGCATCATTGTCTCGCGTTCAGTAGATGTCAACATGCCACAGAAAAGCTGCTCCTGAAAGATTTTATTAGTTCTGAAGCTTTTCATTAGCAGCAGATATGTGCGTGTCTGTAAAATATGTCAGATTCTCCTATTTTCCAGGGAGAGGAAAACATATATACTCCAGAAATTTCTGGAATGGTCTCAGATGCCTTCTTTAAACATCAGGAAAGTGACAGGCGCTCTCCTGAGCTCTCCCAAAACAACCTATGCACAAACCTTTTATGTTTGGAAAGCAGATTTCCTGCCTTTCTAAAACACAGAGCAAGACCATTTTTTCACTTTGGATGTTCAGATGATGATAGGCCTTAAATCCATCCAAAATCCAATGACTATTTCTTTCTCTGCGCTGCAGTACAGTTTTTCAGTGCACACAGCCAGCTGCAAGGAAAAACATTTCTCTGCCTACCCTTTCAGACCAGCTGCTGAAGGAACCATAATTTGGGTTAGTATATGGTGAACGAGATGTCAAGCCTGCATGGATCACATCACTACCAGCCACATAAAAGCTTTCAAGAGTGCCTGTACACACGTCTGTACCTCCAAAACACTGATGTATCTCCCACCATTACCAACTCCAAGCATTCAAGTCCCAGTCATAAGACAGGCTAAAAATTAATAAATTTTAATTATGTCTAAATATACACTTGACTGTATTAAGGCAAAGAGCTGAAGCTTCAAATGGATACAATTGCTTAATTGTTATTGACCTTTTTTGCAGATGTTGCTCTTGGAGAGCACTTCCAGCAATCCAGCTCAGCCAGCTAAGCTCCTGTTGATTTTTCACCAGTAAAAAAGTAGAAAATAATTGGGGTACAGTAAATTATTCCTTTCATGCATATGCTGCACAACTTTTCTAACACTTGCTAAGATTCCATTTTTTTGTGTTTCCACTGAAAAACAACAGGCATTAGTTTCTTGTACCTTTCTGCCCTCCTTCTCTATCAATTTTCTGATTTTTAAAAGCTATTAAAGAATGTCCTCAACAAATACAATTTTCACAATGTTTTCTCAAAAAATATGTACCGCCTCACTTCTTTGATGCTAAAAGTCAGCCATAAAACTCAGTCAATTTTAGGGATTTTCTTTTAAAAACCTTTCAAAATTGCAGAGCTACAACTAGCCCTGATTTCTTCATCTGTCCAATTTCTTCTAACCTAAAGATGCAAGGTTTGTTTAGTTCTTAAGAAAAGTGAATGCTCACTGTCTTGGAAGAGTCTGATTTAATAGCTTGTTTCAGCATGAACCACAGTAATGTAATGCTTTTATTCACTGATGAATTTGAGCAGTATAGCGTTAATCACTCTCACTACCGTATGTCACTTGAATAATCAACAAACCCCAATGATACATGTTCCCAGATCCTGTAGAGTGCTATTTATCATTGACATAGAGCCTGTTTATTCTTGACATGTCTTATTTGTGCAGAATAAGCAGAGAATTTACTGCATAAATAATGTTAGGTGGGTATCATTTAAACCAAAATACAAGAGATTCGAACGTCCTCAGAACCAGATATGTCTGAAAGGGGTAGAAAAGGTGGGAAAATGGAACTTCGGCAGTAATCATAAAAATACATTTAATTGATTTACGACTCTCAGGAATGAACTGGTGAACCGTTTAGGGTGGTTCCTTACAGCTTGAGGAGGTCATCAGACATCCTGTGTTGACAGTCTCAAATGCAGTTCAGAAGAAAATCTTTCACACAACCAGGCTCAGCTTTTGTGCTTTATTGTGGGGTTTTTCATCACGTCATTTGCATATCCTTGCCTGCATGTATAAGAATGGTTTTACTCTTTGCACAGTCTTGAGATGGTGGCAGGCCAGTAAAAGAGGCACCAGATGACAGGATAGGGACAAAGGTGACAGTGACGCTTCTCCCCACCTCTCGCACTGCCTGATGCACACAGTTGAGCACGCGGATCTACAGTCTCTGTGTCTGCAACCACTCCACCCTCCCCAACACAGATCATAGCAGATGCAGGATGTCACACACTCTATGTGTGCTGTTTCTTAATCTCCTACTGGAGTTAGGTTCCAGTCTCCAAACTGGTAGAAGCAGTGAAAATCTAGCTCCAGGCCTCCGTCTCCCGAGGATTTAAAATTACGTTTCAAGAAGAATTGATGCAAGATGTAATAGTATCTGTCTTAATGTTGAAAAGCAGCAAGAGAGGATTATGAAGCTTTGGCAAAATGGCAAAAGTCAGGTAAATTTAGCCAGTTTTACATGTGAGCATGAAATCATCCTGTCTGGCAACAGGGAGTTATAACTATACTAAGATGACCCATCAGGCACAAAACAGCAAAAGATAGACAAATACTGAAACAACACGTTTATGTCACCAAAACCTCTCTAAGCATCTGATTCAGGCACTGCCTTTAACGAGCATAAATCAGGTATTCAGTAAACCCTCAGCATCTGTAACTCTCACATTTCTTTATGTCAAATATTTTCTGAGGTGAAAGCTGGTCCAGAATATCAAACTTTCCATGTCTGAATCATGCTGTAAGCATAACAAGGTTACTTGCAGTTAATGAAAAGGCAGAACTATGGAAACATGACCAGCCTATGAAGGGACAGCACTGTACTCCACTGTTTTACTGAAAAGTCCTTCAAATGGTCTTGAAGAAGTCTTTCTACAAGCTCTGCAGCCCAGCCTGGGACAAAGTAGCTCATCCTGCCACAGATAAACAACTTTATTTAGAAATTTGAGGGCTATTAAACAAGGTGAATTTCCCTAGTGGATCAGCACAAATTTATTAATCCAGGTGTTACTCTAATTGTGATTCATTGGGGATAGAAACTCTGTTCAATGGTCCTCAAACTTGCACTTCCATTTAGTGCTGTGCTGGAAACCCAGCACTGGGAGCTGCAAGCTGCCTTACAATCCTTCATATTTCCTTATATTTGGCCATTATTTTTACTTGATTGTTTTAGCAATTCTGTAGCAATTGTTGCAGCAATTCTGGTTTTATTTGCCTAGTTATAAAAAGGTTTTTCACAGTCAAGTTCGCTGCTCCGATGTCTTTTACCTGCAGTACTATACTTATCATTTTTCAGTATGAAGCAGTACTTAAAAGGAGAAAAATCAACATCTCGTCACAAAACAGGAGTGGGACAGACCTCAGTCAGGGCAGACTTTACTGTCACATACACACATGTAACACTAATCCCACTGCACTTGAAAACCACTTTTCCTACTCCTTCCTTTGCAGTGGAAGACTGTTTTAAAAGCCCATCCATCTGGTCTGAGTTCCCAGCTATGGCCTTATGACCTTCTTACCATGCTATCGACTCATTATAATCTATATCTTTACCCTTTTAACAGTCTTTTTTTCCCCCTGCACTTCTTTGCCATGCCAAAGAAGATGGACAAAGTGGTCATTTTCAAAAGCATCCTAAAATCCCACTTTACAGTGCGAAACAAAGCTCACAGATGCCATAGAGAGGGACCAGAACTCGCAGAACATGACTCAGTGTGATATGGCTTCATATCTGTGCAGTAACAAAGTGATTTAATGTCATATTTTCCTCGTATGTGGAAAATGTTCAAGGCAATGGTGTTCAAGGGAGAAGTAAATGGATCTACCTTGCATATGCGTATAGACATTGAAACTAAATTAAAAATAGAGGGACGCACAAGGTGTATGACAATTCTGCTCCATGGGTTTCACTTGTAAAATGCTGCACGTAGCTACAGCACCATGGAAATGTCAAGCTTGGAAATGTCCAGCTGGACACAAGCATTTACCCAAGAGGCTGCAGAAATCAGGCTACTGAATAAACAGATATTGGTCATGATGGTGGCCTTTGTATTGCCCAACAACCATTTACTCCCCAAGCACTGTGTATCTATGGGTTTAATTTTATTTGCTGAGATCATCAAACAGGTAAATATCTGTATCTGGAATGTGTGTGAGGTAGAGAAAGAGATTTAGCACCTGTGTTAGAGATTAGGGACCATCACATCTTTTAACACCACCTCTCGCTCCATTTGAATCTGTTCAGCATAGCTGTAACTTGCTGCTGTTGAGAATACACTTCCAGATGTAGATGTTTTGAGTCTCCAGCACAATTTTCCCTGGCTCAAATGGGAAGTTTATTACAGCACTATACTTGTCACTCTCAATGATTCATCTATATTGCTCAAATGAGCTGTGTAGGAAATTCATTAAGAATAGAGGCATACCTACCTAGGTTCAGCTTTACAAACAAGGCAAGGAAAACTAGTGCTCTTTGGTGAAATAACCACATGATACTAGAAGGTAAAATCTCTCATATCAATGCACTTAACTCAGTGTGTAATATGGGACTCCAGCTCTCTGTACTTTCAAGCAGGTTAACACTTCCAGGTATTAGTTTCCTTCATGTTTTTTTCAAAATTGCTAAGACACCACATATAGTGAGCTCAAATTTAATTCCTGGAAACTTTCCAAAGATATGCCCCCTCACCTTTTCTCTTCAGTTTGCTACCAAAAAAATTTAAAAATGGTTGGTATGAATTATCAAATTGAAACTGGCAGACTTTAAAATTTATCATAAATCATATCTGATGGAGTTCATTTTGGTATCACCAAGAAAAGGAAATATCTTGCAATCGTTTATTTCCTCTAACAGCAGCCAAGATCATAAATCATTAAGATTCTCTTGAATACAGTGGGGCTTCACATATTTTCTGAGGTCAAAGATTATTCCTTTATATCATGGCGTGGTGGCTGTAGAATGACTGGAAGTGACCAAAGCATCCAGGCTAAGATGACAAACACAAAACATTAATGAAAATTGCCCATAGCCTCCTATAAAAATAAACACAGAGGGGGAACCAGGCAGCAACTGCTAGCTCTGAACTATGTCCAGCTGTAGGGTGTTTGTTCTTCCACACCAGCCACGTGTGGATGAAACAAGAAAGGGGAAGACTGGGAAAAAATGTGGAGAAAGCTGCAAGGTGTGATAGGAGATCTTTGAGAACTTTGCCCTGGGCTGCATGAAAAGCAGTGTGGCCAGCAGGTCGAGGAAGGTGATTCGGTCCCCCTACTCTGCTTTTGTGAGATCCCACCTGGAGTATTTGTGTCCAACTCTGGGGTCCCTGGAACAGGAAAGACATGCACATGTTCAAGTGGGTCCAGAGGAAGTCACAAAGATGATCATAGGTTTAGAACACCTCTCCTATGAAGGCAGATTGAGAAAGTTGGGGTTGTTCAGCCTGGAGAAGAGAAGGGTCTGGAGAGACCTTAGGGCACCTTCCAGTACCTAAAGAGAGCTGGAGAGGGACTTCTGACAAGGGCATAGAGTTATAGGACAAGGGGGAATGGTCTTAAACTGAAAGACAGCAGGTTTATATCAGACACAAGGATGAAGTTCTTTACTGTGGGGGTGGAGAGGCACTGGAATAGCGCCTCTGGCTGCCCAGAGAATCTGTGGATCCTCCTTTTCTGGAAGTGTTCAAGGCCAGGCTGGATGGGGCTTCGAGTAACCTAGTCTAGTGGAAGGTGCCCTTGCCCATGGCAGGATGGTTGGAACTAGGTGATCTTTAATGTTTCTTTCAACCCAAACTTTCCTATGATTTTGTGAAACCACTTGCCTAAAGCACGTCTGTGATGATTGCTGCAGTCTTCAGTCAGTCAGCCATGTATCCCATTTGCCAGCAGATCAGTGGCCTCAGACTCCAGCTGATAACCCCTTTTTCTGCTTCATATCTCATAGTCATCCAAAAGCCTGGATAGGCCATAGGGCTCTCTTACCTCTTTCAAGAGTTTGGGGATTTAGCAAGATTTGTGAAACATGAAACGCTGTTGAGTTCAGCCCACAGCCTCAGCTTCACTGACTCCACCAGATTAAAAAAATAAATATTTTTTTCTAAAAGTGGCTTGTGGTTTGATACACGGTTCCCCAAATTCTAGGAAGAGGAAGATGTTCTCAGGGGAGCTTACATATTCATATGTAAAATTAGAAAGCCAGAGAGCCGCAACAGAGGAAGAGAGAAATGGGGAAAGGGTGTGGCAACTGGAAGTAAAATGAGACATATGATTTATCTATAATCTAAGGTTGCCTATATAATTAATCTGCTTTCATACAAATCCCCAAAATCCCTATTGCAAATGTTTCTTAATTGGCAATTTTTGCTGTTTGTATTTCTTTGTACCCGATAGGAAAATTAATAGGACTTTTATTAGAACTACATATCTTTTTATGAAGTTCCAAAGGAGATTTCTAAGCCTGAAACAGCCCACAAAGAGAGTCAGTGCAAGGAAGTCTAAATGAAGTTTCTTTATACAACATTAGCTAGTAAAAAAAATTTCATTCAACTGCTTCCACTTTCCATCATGAAAAATCTCCCAAAAACTTAGAGGCAAAAAATCTTACCCACTTATACCATTCTGTCAAAGTTCCAGTATTAGAAATTAGGGGGAAAATTCCTACTTTTCCTTGTCATATTCCCGGTAATCCTCTAGATAATGTATGAGGGAAGACATTCACTTTCATTTTGCACACCAGCCAGAAGCTTTAGCTGAACTCTAATCACATATTGCTGCAAAATTATATATATTTTACTTTTATCAGTCACGTATTTTTTTCCTTTAGAAAGTTACACTAGTTCACTAACACTTCAAGATCCTGCTAAGGATTCATGAATTCAAGACCAAGGATGGAAGGGGAAAACCTGTTTTGCCTTTGGCTTAAAGAAAAAAAACAGAAGTGGAAGACATTGCCCCTGTTTTGAACATTTTTCACCACGGCTAAGATGAAAAGTCTGATGCCACTGAGAGTGCTGTATTACTAATGATTCACCATAACACACAGTTTTTTTGCTACTTTAAGGTATAAACTTTTCATTTCCTAATCAAACTTACCATCACTGCAAAACCTAAACATCAATAGCTCTATTCAAATCTCAGCTAAATGAGGTTTAACATCCTAAAATTCGAGATATTCATTAAATACAAATTTAACGGGGGGTCGGTCCCAGATTAATTTCAGATTAATTTGCATATAGGTATTTGTGTAGCTCAAGCAGTATCTTTCCTTTCTGTCATTTCCATCATCTGATGGACAGTGGAAAGAAGAAAATGTATAGCGAAGATGTACGGTGATAAAGTAAGTTGAGGAAGATTTAATTACAGACTGTTATTACATATTCTGCCCTGGCAAGCAAGCAAAAGGTAAGAGAGCAACATAAATTTGCTAATGACTAGAGTGATAGAAGATACTGGAACATCTTAGATAGATAAAGTGGGCAGTTTGAAATAGCAGAGCAAGGTACATGACTATTAATGCTACTGCATCCTCTGCTGAAGTTTAAAAATGGTTTGACAACATAAGATGCTTTATGCACATCAAATGAATTGAACATTTCTACTAGGACAGTTAAAAATACATAAGAAATTTCAGAAAGTGGGTTTATGGGTGTCTGAGGGAAATCACCACAGATGGGTATGGGAATTCTGAACTGTTTTGAAAATTGCTAACACTTGCAAAATACTAGCTGAAAGAAAACAGAAAAATATTCTTGCAGCTCCCAGCATAATCATTTATTTATTAGGGACATGGCACTTGTGTTTGGAACTTTTTCATATGTTTCCAATAGAGTATGTCTACAGGGAGGAGTTAGAAAGAAGTCAGTTAGGGGTGAATACATAATACAGTACAATTCAGATCCAGAATCTTACTAATTGTTTTTTGGGGGGGCCTGTAAATCTGATCTCCATACCACGGCTTGAATTTCCATCGGTAGCAATAAAACCCAAAACTACTTGTGGGGAAGTCACTTTTGCATCACTTGCCCCCTTGCACATTCATACAATGCAACCTGTTAGATTTCTGCCAGGTACTTCATAGCTGGTCTTCTAGAGCTGATTAAGCACTTTTTGTCCCCACCGCAGATAAATGGACTTGTTATTGACGTATGTTGCAAAAGAGACCATAATTGCCCAAGAATAACGAAATTAATGCTATGCTTTGCTCACTGGAGATGCCAAGGGTGGACATCACTCTGCCTTGAGCCTCCAATGCAGAATCTGGGTGTGATGGTGATGCTCCATGCTTGGATGTCACCACTCATTTCTTCTCCAGCATCTTCAAGCCCGGGGCATAAAGCAGAGCAACAGTTGCAACCCAGAGAGCCACATCATCACTGCCATGTGAGGATATTGCAAACATAACACCAAGGGCACGGGAGGGAGCTCTCTCAAGAGGAAAGGGAGAATATGGTTTGCCCCTTAAGAAGAAAAGCCAACCATGTGTGATAGGAAAAATGGCTTAAATCACTGACTGCCAAGAAAAACATTGCTTTGATTGGGGGTTAAAAGAGAAGAGCATAAAGCAAAAATCATTAAATAGCTAATGCAGGGTGGTAGCTACAGCAAAACAATCTGCTAAAAATAGAATTCAAGATAAATCATTCTTACCATTGTACCCTATGTGCTATCTCATCATAACTCACAAAATAAAACATTGTCAATCTGAGTAATGATAAAACAAACAACGAAATCATACCACAATATTGACAAAATGTAAAATAATCAACAAACTATTAGAATGGGCCTGTTGACTCAAGCAAATGGAATGTAGTAGAACAGCTGTTCACTTTATCCTGCCCATAAAGGAAAACCTTGGTGACTCACTAAGGGCTTTATGAATTACTGGCTTCTTTTTTTCCCATCCCTGATATAAATAGAATTCTTCAGTCCTGTCTCCTGAGTCCAGCCTGCACCTATCTCACCTCTGCATGCCATAGCAAGTGCTGTTAAATACTCCACACCTTCTACAAGGAATTGAGATAAGAAAACCACTAACCTGGTGGTTAAAATGGTTAACAGTGAATTAAGTGATTTAGCTTCCACCAACGGGCAGAAAAGAGCCTAAGAGCTTTTGGGAGCCTTTTCAGCTTCCACATCAAAATGTAAAGAGGTCCAGTGGGAGCAGAAATGAGGTTTCGCTGACTGATGCCAGAAAATATTCTTATTTGTGTTTTCAGGAAGATGGTATGGTAATCAGCATGACTTACGGGAAACCACAGCCCAAAGAGTCAATTCTAGATCATTGCAATGATCTCAATCATAATTTTTCCTCATTCAGGAACTTGAAATAATACAGATATTGTAGACCAAAACGGATGCTTAGAGGCACTCCTCAGGGACTATATATTTTCTGGATTTTTTTTAGAATTGAGTCATAGTGTGGTGCAAAGGCATTTATTTCCCCAAGGACTTGTACTTTCTAGAACAAAAAAATATTGGTTTTATCTTTGGTCTCATCACTAAAATGACCCTTAGTATGCTATGTGCAAAAGCACTCAATCTCTAAGACATCGCACAGCAAAATAGAATATTTCTAAATTGTTCCATCATTGCAATTATAAAAAACTACTCAAGGCTGGAAAGTTAAACTAGAGGAATTCATTTACGTAAGCATGACTGCGTTCATTTTTGATGGCTGATACAGAGTAGCACAGTGAAGATCAAGCCCAGAAAAAGGCAAGGACCCAGCCCTATCAATGGAGAACACTGCTTTGAGATTTAGCCCAGCAGCTCACACTGGGAGCTGCGAAGCTGAACCTAACATTTTAAAAATTAAGGGTTTGGAGAGAAGCCAAGATACCAAAAATACCCACAAAAAAACACCTCATAGAGCACGGTAGCTCACAAAGTAACTGTAAAGGGAGAAAATTCTGCCAGCGTAGGATTGAAAAAAAAATCCTAAAAACCCAATCCAAACCAAAAACTTCAAACAATTAACAAAAATTAAAAGCAAAATACTTTTGTGAATATTATTTTATAGTACATGTAACATTTATAAATGTTCTTGTTCAGCATGTGCAAACAACACATTGATGTGAGTCAGCTCATGCACTAAGCTGCTGTAAGGCTCAGGTGAGACTCTTCATCAGGCAGGAGCAGCCAGTTGAGCTATGAAAGATGTGTCATCTTCAGAGCTTCACCTTCCCAGCCATGCCAGGGTCTGCTGCTGCCATGAACAGGTCAGACTCACCTGACAAATCCTTTTTCCCTGAAAAACAGAGGTCATTTCCAACAGGTAATTTCCAGGAGTTGTGGAAGCCAGGCAGGGCTCCACCAGCACCACCAGCGCCGAGGCTTGGTGGCTGATGGGCACACTGCCAGTGGCCAGCCGGGACCGTCCGTCTGGCAGTTGCTAAGAGACAGCACATGCCAACATGGGTTGAACGGGAGCCAGCTGAAACGACAGGGCTGCAGGATGGAATGGCTCACACCCGGAATACCAACTCCTGGCATCTCTTTTCTGAGCTCCCCACTGGCTCCTTAGTGTGGAGGGAGCCGGTTTTGATTGGGAAGGCCTTTCTGTGAGCAGCAGCATCTTTGCCAATTCTCCCCAGCCCCTCTTTATAGCATTTATTGATAATAGCAATGTGTTAATTATAGGAGACTCGCTCACGGACTGTGAATCCAGCAGGAAGGAACACATTGCGGTACAAAATGTTCCTCTCGCACCGACATGCACCCACCCACCCACCTATTTTCCTTCCATTTGAATTACTTTCCACTTGTCTCTCAGTATTGCCACTTCTCCTTTGTGTTCGCCAGGGAACCAGGGCTAGTCGGATGCCAGAACAGGCCCTCCAGATGAAAACATCACATTCAGCTCCCCAAGAGCTCTCCAGTGTCAGAGTGCCGGAAACAGTCAGGCAGCTCAGAGAGACTTCATGAAGCTCAAGAGTTCCTCAGACTTCCATCTCAAGGCTGGTCCTCAAGGATAAACCAGAAACACTTTATTTCAAAAATTTCAGGCATGCCAACAAGAAGTCCACTCGTCCACTCCATTCAGCACACACGTTGATACAAGCCACCATTAGTTGCAGAATAAGCATCAGTGCCATTCTCTTACAAAGATCTTTCCAACTGCTGCAAATTTTATCCAAGAGTGTTTCTGAGTTTTTAAACCCATTCGCAAATATTTGCTAGTGCCTACTGCAAAATACCTGTTTGGAAAGCAAATTGCAACTGTGGAAAAAGAGATAAATAAAGTGAAAAAAGTATTTTAAAATTTCTGTATACTATTCAATACGTAGTTTACTGCTGATCAAAATAACATCTTTGGGATATTTCCCTACCATTAAATTTTATGCAACTACTATTTTTTCTAAGATGCCATGTGCCGTACTGCAGCAAAAACTTAAAATACACAAAACTTAAAATACAGAGTCTTAAAACAGGTATAAGAGACTTTCTATTAACAAACTTCTGATAATATATCTATATAATCACACATAATTCACATGAGACTATCCAAAAATAAGTCTTCCTAGGAGCTAATCTCTCACTCACATACTAAATCATCTTTTAGATTGTTTAAAAGCCTACAAGATAGAAGTTTTAAGAGCTTTAATAGGCATTTTTGCCAGTGTAATAAAATACCTTTTCTGGATTTAATATCATCTTATAAAATCAAACTTTAAAAACACAAACTATGTGTCCAGGCCTGCAATTCTTTATCAGAGTAGACCCACTGAGATAAATTAAATGTTGCAGTGGCAATGAGACAGTAGAACGGACTGTTCAAATCTTATGAAGGCTTGCCCTGAAAACACATTATTTTCCAACTTTATAGAGACATAATCTTTAATTCACCCTTGGTTTGGCAACTTCCCCCAGTGGGGAGAGTTATAGACAAAATGACAGTGCAATAACGACACAGTGGCAGCTTTATTTCTGATTTCACTGGTTTTTGTCAGTTTTTGTTACAATATTAAAATTATTTAAATCTGGGGTTAGTTTTTCTGTGAAGCAGACAGACTATTGACACTGTGTGACATGGGTGACTGGGGGAGATTTTGCATGTCACAATATATTTGAGCTTTGGCTGTTCTACCTATAGATAGATCTGTTTTTAAAAGCTTCAGTTGATGCTGCGTTCCTGCAGGCCATTTCTTTGAGCTGATGAAGCAAATAATGGGGTTTTTCAGCTTTTTTAACACAGCTTTTAAGGGGTTGTCAGAGAAAGGCTGATGAGGGGTTAAGAATTTCTATTTGAAGTTGTACAGAATTACCAGCTAATGAGTTGATTTCTTTGATGGGTCTTTTATATTTGGCTGCAGCTGTACAAGAATCAACCACAAAGGGATCTTGATTTTGTTCACCGTTAATTCCAGCTCAACAGATGAAGTCTGGCTATCATTGTCACCTTCTCAGTTTGCCTTTGTATTATGTGAAGCTCATGTACTCAATTAACAATCTGATTAGCAAGTTCTTACATTCTTCAAGTAGCTTTCTTTGTTACTGCCAATAAATCGGGTCCTCCAAGCAGGATTTAAACCCATAGTTTTTCGGCTATGACAATTTATAATGCTATTTAAGATACTGAAGCACACAGGCCAGCAGGGGAACATAGCAATGAACTTAAGAAAGATATTAAGAAACAAAAAGACTTAGAGAGGGTTATTTCACTAAAACCTATAGTGAATCAATCTTTTTTCCCCCCTTTGTACAGAAGCAATGCCTAATGAGGTTTTTAGTTTTGCCACTTTCGTTTAAATTATTAAAGTCTTACAGAAACAAAACAGAACAAGAAATATCTGATGTTCTGGACCCTGGTGCAAGTTTAAATCCTATTCTGGACTGGAAACAATCGCTGATGGCTGCTTCACTAGAAAAAAAAAAAGCCTCAATCTTCTTGGCCCCTCTTTTCCCATCCGAAGCCTGGAATCACTGTTTCAGGAAGTCAGACCAAATGGAAACAATGAGGCAATGGCTGAACTTGATGTGGTGTCGAGCTTTACTTCAAATTTGCCTGTTCTAGAAATAAGAGTAAATACCTGAATATTGAATAGCATTTGGTTGGTATTTAAAAATTTTGTCAGACCTATATGTGTGCCTAGAGGATGCACACTTGGCCAGAGAGAATATGCATGAAAATATTTGGTTTCTCTTTATAATCACATCTAGCCTCAGACAGAATCAGCAGCAAATGCACAAAAGATGTTTATGATTTTTTAAACCAAGCCAAATTATTGCAAACACACAAAGGAAAAAAAGAAAGACAAAAGCATGGGAGTGAAACCCATTGCATTTACAACTTAATTTACAATGACGTGTTAATGTTTATTCTTTTCTATATCATATCTAGCAGGTACAAATAGAACTATTCCATTTCTTTTCTCTGATTATCTGAAAGTTTTGCACCTGCAAAACTCTGCAAATATTGAGAAGCTCCCTTTGTAACATCACATCATGTTCCTATAGCACACGATGAGGCTCCCCTGCTACAATAGTGTCTCCCCTGCTACACAAGTTTAAATTCACAAAATTTTAAATACAGCACAATGAAAGCAGTCCCTTCCTTCACACTGTCCTCTGGAACAGGCCATTGAGATATGATGCTAGACTGGACCCTGCATGCTTCAGAGGATGCTGTATTCCTAGGAGAAACACGAAATGACAAGCCATTCAAGAAATAAAAAGGTGAAAAGAAATCATAGTTTTTCAAGGAAACGCTAGCACTTTTATTACTGCTTCTAAAGGTTTATGTAATACTTTGAACTTGAATAGCACTCTCTACTCAGTGATCCCAAAATCCTTTGTAGTAGTGTATTTCACTTTGTGACAGCCCAATGAGATAGGCAAATAACACCATCTCCTTTATACAAATTGGTCAGTGAGTCTGAGAAAGTTAAGCACCTAATTCAAAGCCCATTAAGGCAAATGAAAAGACTCCCAACAGGCTTTTGGTCAGTTGTTAATGAGACATCTCAGGTCATACAAAAAATTTGTGACAGAGAGCAGAACTCATGTGTCCTTATTCCAATTCATGCGTCTCAGGTAGACATCATCCACCTTCCATATAAAAAAGATTTTTCAAAGGGCAGATTTGTGGCTGCCATAGTGGGGTGTCAAACCTGTAAGGTGATATTACACCTATTAAAATACAGCTACACAGCAGAAGGTCCCAGGTGGGCAAAGAGGGGTCTCACAATGAACAGCTATCCAAATCCCAGTTCCCGGAAATTAAGGCCATATTTCAGACCAAAGTGACCCAAGTGTGTGCTGTCCATTTTTATAAGTACAGGAAATCTTCACCAACTGAAGCATGGAGAAATAAGAAGAGGAATAATAATCTGATGGGAGGGGGTAAAGGCAGTATAGCCAGACACTTCTTAGGGATTTCCAGTGACAGAACAAGAGGCAACGAACACAGATTGAAATGCAATAAATTCTGTTTAAACACATGAATTTATTTTTTTACTGTCAGAGTAGTCAAACACTGGCACAAGTTGCCAGAGAGGCTCTGGAGTCTCTATCCTTTGAGTCATGGGAAAAACAACTGGACAAAGCCCTGAACAACTTGCACTGACCATGCTTGTGCATGTATGCATGGTAGTTGGACTAAATGACCTCCATAACTGACATTATGATCAAAAATTCAATGGTACCAAAGGCAGAAGAAATCGTACTGGGCTGCTCAGTTTAAGCATGGTGTGTGATAGCAGAAATCCTTGCAATCAGTTTACAACCACAATAAGTAGTTTTAAAGAAGCTGCTTCCTCCTCTGCTGACCTCTGAGCTCCCCACGCACCTTGCACTGGACCTCCAGGTCTCACACCAGTGGCCATGACACTGCAGTGGCTGCTGGGGAGCAGGGAGCATCCAGGGGTGCTGCAGTACTGTAATTGAGAGACACTGGAGTTTAGAGATCCACCATACCTGGAGTGACGAATATATTGCTCGGATCCAGCTACAGTGAAATAACTCTCAACTCAACCATTTTTTATAACATTCAAATTGGAAAACACTTTTTCAAATAACCATTTAAGAGACAGGTAGAGAAATGGTGGGAGATTAGGACCAGGAAATACCTTATATTTAATCTGCCTACACTTTACCTGGCAAGGTTTGTCTTTCCCTTCACAACTTCTGAAAGACCTGCTTTTTGATAGCTTCTATCTTCCTGTATATCTTGCTTCTCAGGTTGCATATTTCAAAAAAAAATCTTTCCTAGAAGTATGCATTCCCTTTATTGATAACCTTTTAAGTCAGGTTAACTAGAGACCAGGAACCTAGACAAGTTCCTGATTTATTTCCAAAACGTGTCTAGTTCTTTCTCTTTGAGAGACAGAATCAGTTCATTCCTTTAGGGATGCAAATGTCTTTCATGAAACTATGGAACTTCCGCAGTGACAAAGCACTTTGTAGTCACTGCAATGATTCTTAAGTCCTTTTCTTAGATGTATCCTAATCCTTTCCCTCCTGAATGAAACATTTGTTCAGTAGAAGCAGAACCGTTCCTTTCCTGCAGTGTCTGACCTAAGTTTACTTTCATCAGCATACCGCTTGAAAAAAGCGGTCTTTACCTATGAATGAGCATATCCTGTATGATACTGCATAAAACCCATCAATTTTGTATTTTATTTATGGAGAGAGTTATGAAGTGTATCATTATAAGGAACATATTCCTTAGAAAAGAACCCTGCTGACACTGTATCTCTGTAGATATTAGATATATTATTAAGGAGAAATCTCTTTACTAAAAACATAAGTGTTTGATATGCTTGCATCTACTTAAAGCTAACTACAACTATACTACAAAACACAGCTTTTTGAAAGCCATGCATCCACCCCTCACGTGCGTTTTAGTCACCACAATCCCATACTGAGAGCTAAAGGTAGAGTTAAGCAACACATTTCCCTGAAATGGCAATGAAGTGCAGCCAAAATAGAGATAATTATTTTAATTAATGGTAATGATTTTAACGGTTGAACATTTTAACTAATTAATTATGATTGATTGCTTGTTACTAATCAGGAATGTGATTCAAAGTTCTAATTGAAAACCTGAGAGCAATGTGCACTAAAATATGATATACTTCTGCAGAGAGAACAGGCATTTATTTTTTATAGGAAACACTCCAAAGTAAAATTCATTTTGACATTTAAGATGGCCAGAAAATAATGTACATCTCCTTCACAGTAGGCTTTTTACCCTCAGACACAGGAATCTGAAAATACCTAGATAACCAGCTTGAAAAAAACAGGGTAATCTTTCTGATCTTTTTTGAAATGTTTAACCCTCCTGTGTTACATCCCATGTTGTTCCCTGTCAACATGGCATCACACTGTTGTACTTTAATACACGAGGGAGAAGCTAACTGCATAATATTTATTCAGGATATGAACTCACTGGAGTGGCTTTATAGATCTGAAGCTGCTCTAAGGATCTCAGTGAGGCATTTATTGAATTAAGCAGCCCTGCAATCTATTCTCACAGATGCAATCTCTCACCAACACGCTACTCCTGGCTTCCTCAAGCCTGCATTGAGGACCACACAAGTAGACCAGCATCTCTCCCACCAAAACATGTCACGTTGCATCTGTACACCTGGTGGCACAGGTAGCACCGTGCCATGTGAGGGGATGTTGCTCCCCACAGCCATAGGGATGTGTGCCGGGGACCAGGGGCTGCAGTTCGCCTTCCCACCAGCGGCTGGGACTCTGGGGCAGCGGCAGGGTTTACAAGTGACTGCTGCCTGCCACACCACTGCTAACCAGAAGGCTGGGCTGCTCCCAGAGCAGCTCCTAGACCACCACAAATGACAGCAGGATGGAAAACCATCCTCAGCACCAGGTTTCCCAGAGATGCCAGGGCTGGCACAGCCAAGCCATCTGTCCTGCAGGCTGGGCACCAGCATGAGGATGGCTGCACGAGGATTGAGAGCCCTCCATCTGAATTCCTAGACTGCAAAGAGAGGTAATCTAGTGCCACTGGGAACAGTTTGACATTGTTCACTTCATGTAAAGGCAGCCAACCTCTGAGAGGGGTAGCCCTGCCTGTACAGTTATCCTGGCCACTTTTTGTCTTTACTTCTCCCAGCTCTGCATCAGATCTAAACATCCCATGGCAGCAGGGCAAGTGATTTCAGCAAGCTGATCTGGCAGAAAACTTATCTTCTGCAGAAAAGAGACAAAAGCCTCTGTCAACAGCAGCCTGTAGTTGGTGGCTTAGGTGGAACAGCCAAATTTCAGCACAGAGAGCAATTCACAAGAGGCAGCAGCCCCAGGAGCAAACACCTCAAGCTGCGAGCAGGAAACACTGCAGATTGGGAGGGTCAAAATCAGCCCCCTTTCCAGAAGTGGGGCATCAAATGCTGGGCTGTAAACAGATCCTCTCTCAAAACTGCAGTCAGAAACCTCTCCCTGCTATCAGTGTTTCCCTGCAATGCAAATCTTAAATAAATAAATAAATTGTCTGGCCTGGGCAGAAGGGAGTACAGTAAGAGTTGTAGTGCCACCAAAACGTTTATAGAAGAACCATGAAGCTGTTTTACAGTTTTGAGAGAGGATTTGTTCCCATGTTAACTGATTTTAAAAAAGGAAAGTCCCCAAAGTACCACTTGTCAACTACTATAAATAAATGTTGCAGAACTACTTTCTTCTTCCAAAAAAAAGTATTAATTCACAATGCATACCTGGGTTAGAGACCTGTAGAGCTGTATTAAGGGAATATGAAATTTTAAACACAGCCTTGGTACTGCTGGTACCAGTGAGATGGCCTGAGGTAGGCAGCGCCTAGTCTGAGCTGGTGGTGGTTGTAGCAAGGCAGGATCCTGTCCCACACTAAGTGAGCAATGCCGTGGGACTGCGCAGCACTGCTTATGAGCATGCTGACAACTGCACCAAGCACCATGCAGAGTATGAAAACACAAGGACTCTGGCTGCCTCCATCCTGTAGCCCAGCCCCCAGCTTTGGGTCTTTGTTGCCTTTTTTTCTGCTTCAGGGGTCTGAGGATGCATGCCTCCAAGTTCAGACAAACCACCGCGGTGATTTACCCTGGGAGCACTATTTTAAGACTGTTCTGTGAACCTAAATGTTGTCTTAACCTAAATGGATATTTTCATCATAGACCTTTCATGTGTGTTGTGGGGATCAAGCTGGAGCAATATGCCCAAATTTCTAGATGTTTTAAGTCATCAGGCACTTCAATGCAGAGCCTGAGAATCCTTGGGCACTTAAATCTAACCCCATACACATGACCAAAATCCAAGTATCCCACCATGACACTGGCTTAAGCAGTAATTCCACCTGAGCTCCGCCTAAACCTTCTCAAAGCCCAAACATTGCCAGACTTATGCTTAATTATGACAGTAACTACCCTGGGCTTTAGAGGCTTGACTGCTCACATGTGCAGGTGCTCCATGCTCATCATGCTGTGCTACCTGGGGACATTGCACTTGCACCCCAACCCAGCCAGGAGTGGCAGCTCAGGAACGGATTCATGGGTGGACCAGACATCCTCGATTTAGCCATAGCAATTTCCATCAATGGAACACAAGCAGGAACAAATTCATTCACCTTAATTTCCCATCATAGATGTACCAGTACCCAGAATTCAGCCCTTGAAGTTGAGAGGGAGAATTCCACCTTGCATACCACACATTTACCTGCTGTGTTAAACCATGAAGTTAATCTTGGAACAAAACAGAAAAAGCAAAATAGAAGGTAGACAGCTTTGCTGATCCAAAGGAGAAAAGGGAGTCCGTCTCAAAGACAAAACTTCCACCTACCTATATTTACATCACAGGCAGAGAGTATTTAGCAACTTGATCATGCAAATAGCTTTAGAGATTCTAGCACATTTCTTCCTTAACTAATTGCACTACAGCAGAGGTATGACTTTTCTTCCATAGCACTCCTATAGCCTAAGTTCATTGGTAGAGCTGACTAGCAGGCACTAATATACAATAGAGTACTTGCAATTTTATCTTTGGAAAGAGACAAACCAGAATGGATTCTTT
Organism: Oreocharis arfaki; assembly: GCA_013398015.1. Taxonomy (NCBI): domain Eukaryota; kingdom Metazoa; phylum Chordata; class Aves; order Passeriformes; family Paramythiidae; genus Oreocharis; species Oreocharis arfaki. The sequence goes on along the minus strand of VZRR01000636.1, from coordinate 239,732 downwards.
CCCGACATTATCCTACTCCATCCCTCCCAGCAGCAAGCTGAGAGAGCCACAACTCCAAGGAGCATGGCTGCCAGCTTAAAAAGAGGGGAAAAATGGCAGTACCGCGTGGAAAGTACTGTGCCCTTCAGTTTACTACTTGCATGTTGAGCTATGTAGCTGGGAGGAAAAAAGAAGTCATATTTGCTGATTGCATAAATAAGCCCCAAAGCTGCAGCCCTATGCCTTCTGCTCCTTTGAAGGACTGCCGTATCATATTAGCAGTCATCAGAGGAAACCATGCCTAGAAACTTCTCTGAAAGCTGCAGCACTTCAAGATGGATCAGAAAGAAATGTCACCAGGCAATACTCCCTCTTGCCCCTTTAGCATAATGGCTCAGGAGAGGGAGATTACAACAGGTTTTCATCATGAATATTGTGTGTTTGAGCAAGGAGCAATTTCCTGACAGCTTTGATTCCAAATTTCAACATTATGTCACTTGCTGAAGTATCAGACACATCATTAACCAGCTCTAGCAGGTTTTGTTATGATATGATGAGTCAATATCTGCCTAGAAAATTTAACCCATTTTTCTCTCACACACACATTTTGAACAAGCTCCTGGAAATGCCTTTCTGAACAGCATTTCATTTGAGTCATAAAATACCCTTTGATGCCTTATTATTTGCAGAGCACTTGCACATGCTCATGCCTTACTCTCTATCATTTCCATGAAGTAGCTCTACACAGGAGTCAAGGTTCTTTCTAGATTTAATTTTAATTATATTCTTTATTTTAGGCAGCTAACATTATCCCCCCACCCCTAATTTCAGAAAAAGGGAGAGAGCTGTGATATCTCACTGACTTCTGCTGGGTGGTCATGGGTTCAGGCCCTCTGAATGGGCAGCTGCTGGCATGCACAGCCAGCTCAGACCCTTCTTGCCATGCTCCTGCTCCTGGACCACCTTTTCTCTCTCATTGCACAGTTTCTGTGCACTATCCCAAATTAAAGGGTTTGACTTGCTGGATGAATCAGTTAATCTAGCAATGGGTATGTATTGCTATGTACAGTGCTTTGCAGGACTAGGACCTAGGACAGGTGTTTTTTGAAACTCACATGTCTTAATTATGAAAAGGGCTATCTGAAGACAATGACTACTCACACCAAAAAAATATACATCAATGTAGCACTAAATTTCTCTAACCTATATTCTTTAAATTCAGTTTCAGCTAGGCTCTATTACAAACTTCTCCTGATCTAGGAGAAGGGAGGCTGTCCAAAACCAGGTGTGCTAAATTATATTTTACTGACTATCTGTATTCATTTAGCACATCTTTTCTGTTTCTTTAAAGCTACTGCATGAAACAGTTTCATCAAAATATGTTTGTCTGTTTAAATGCTCTAGAATGTGCTTAAAGCAATACACTTGGGTTTGTGAAGCTGTCAGCCCAATTTTATTTTCAGCAGGTTAGAATCATTTAGAGAACTGCTTTCCCCTTTCAGAGAAGGTTTGGGGAAGGAAAGCCTGGGAGGATCTTCTCCTGGGAAACTCACACACTGTCTTTTAGACCACCATAGCCTGGGTATGTGTTGAGATAACATTGTGGGTTATGCTCAGAGAGCACGGTCAGTTCTAGACCATTAATCTTGAGCTTCAATGCAAAATACTTTCGGATAAGAACACACGTATTTTTAAATGAAACTGCCTGAAATCTGAATTGGATATGAATTTAGCTTCAGGTTCTCCCTGCTCTTTATTGTTTTGTTTCTGAATGACATAGTTATCCACAAAATGCACCCAAAAATATTTCTTACCTAGTAAACTGAAATGTCAGTGCAACAGAGCAGGACTTGGGCAAATATTTTTCAAGGTTTTCACACGTTTTCTGGCTCCAAATAAAGCTGGTTTTCATCAGCACTGTATCCTCTGTATTTATGAACTTGTTTGCCCTTTCTTCAAAATACATGTCAGAAAAATAGAACCAGAGGTAGTAAAAACACGAAGCTAGTTTTAAGTTGAAACATCAGCTTTACCAATATCAGCTGTTCTCCCAAAAAAGGTGTTCCAAGCATTTCACGCCTTAAATGAACAGTGAGTAGGAAGTTAAAGGTACAATGAAGGCTCTAGTTCAAAATTCATTCCTGTCAGATTACACCTACATCTGCTATGTCTGTTAATCATTAATTAATATCTCTAAAAGTAGTTACCTAAATTAGATTTATTTGCAAAGAGAAATATAATTGCATAGACTTTTTTTTTTCAAGTTGCCATTCAATATGTCAAGATGTTACAGAAGAATGAAAAATAGATTAAGACTCAACCTGGTGCCCTTTCTCTCTTACAAAGCTGCCTTGAAGTGGGCTTGTTCAATACAGGAGCAGGCTAGATCTCAAGTTTCTATTGAAAACCGCCTTGGAAATGAGGGTCATACAGCAAAACCCTTGGAGAAAAGGTGGAACAGAGACAGAGAAAAAGCTCTGCATTCACTTGAGCATCAAAGAGATACAAAGTCCTCAGACTGAAGCGTTATAATTTCAGCAAATTACTTGCAACTGAAACAGAAAACAACAACAGCTTGCTGCTAACCTCAGTAGAAACACTGATAATTTGGTATATTAAAGCTGCCTTTTAGACTTACTGGTGACTCATTGGTGGGGAAACTGAGGCATGAGGCAGTTTTTCTCATCAGCACCCAGGCCAGGAGGAAAAAAACCTTTCCCGCATTGCTGGCCTGACTCCTTCCAACACAACACGGAATATTTCCATCTCTCTTGCAGCTCCCTGCCCCCACAGGACAGGAAATTGTTCCAGCTGGTACCCAGATTATCACCAGTTAACTGAAACTGGATCCCAAAGGTGCAGTGGTAGAAGCCCACGACTGTCAATAGAAAGCCATTTCCATTTTGTTAAACCTAAACTGTGAACTTCTTCCAATTTCTTGGTCTTTTGTTTCGTTTTCATCACAGAATAAAACAATACTGAGAGCCTCCATAATTTCTGTATAATTTGGAAATTCATATATATCAGCCAATTCTCTCATAACTGTATTATTAAGTCGGTAGGATGCCACCTGCTTAGATCATCTCCTCTAAAATATTCCAGTCAGAGAGAGGAAAGCAGTGAAAAGAAGGTGAGTTGGAAGGAGAGAGAACTTACTGCGAAGAACGCAGAAGTCTCTTTGACTGTTTAATAGATAAGAATGAATGCTGCTGTTTAACTAGATCCAGCCACTGAAATATCTAATTAAAACTGATGTGCTTATTTAGTTTCCAATTCATCACAGGTGGGCCCACATTAATGTGAAAATGAAAGTAAATTACCAGCATTTGGCAATCTCACTGAATGTCATTCACATTATTAGCTCAAATCTCAGAATGCATTTTAAAATATGGTTCATAGGTAATAATGTGCCTGAGAACCAGTGAAACCTGCAAGTGTGAATTCAAACTGCACTGGGGGAGCTGCCGAATAATGCGTGTGATGTTCTGTACATAAGTGCCTTTAGGCAGAATGTTCTGGGGGAGTTTCACCCACTTTCCTACCACTAATATCACTTGGGAATGGTTGTTTATATTGGCCCCACTCCTACCCGTCCCCCTCCAGCTAGAAGCTCATAATAACTTCAAGCCATTTAATCGTAACCAGATTTCAGGCTCACACTCAGAGCACAGAGACCCTGTGTGCTTCAACTGCAGTGCATTCAGCTTCATAAAGGCAAAACAGAAAGGGAAAAACAGGCTTGAAAATAACGGGTTTCCTAAAGCATTTTATTTTCTTTTTATAAGTACTAAATTCATAAAATTTACCTGTTATATGTGCTTGAGCTGATTGGAAAAAGAAAACTAAAATACATGCGAGTTTGTCTGAGAAAACCTCTGCAAATCTTCAAAATTTGTAGGGATGCATTTAAGCCACAGATTTTGATAAACTGAAAGCTTACCCAGAGCTCAAAGGGGGGCTATCCAGAAATATATATATCCCCTCAAATCCAGTTAGTAGGATTCTGCTATTGAATCCATTATCCATCTCTAGTTTTGTTTGGGTCACTGTAACTGACATCTCTTAAAATGAAGCACTATAATCAGGGACTTACCTCAGGTACTCCATGTCCATGAAATATAATGATGCCAGGCTTTGGATCACATTTCTCAAGTTCAGACGATTATTTTGTTTAACATTTAATCTATTTATTTTCTTTAACATTTAATCACAGCGTTGTCTTGAGTATTATCGGCAACTTGGAACTCTAACACATGATTACTATAGTGGAAAGGGCAATTTCTATTTCTATTTCAAGACTTCAAAATAGTTTTTCCTCTCCTGCTTTCAAAAACATCACTTCACATTTTAGAAAATAATTGTAAAAATATTTTTACTGGATTTGAAAAATACTTTTTTCAGTATTTTCCTGTTTTAATAGTCTTCCCTACTACCCCTTTGCCACTAAAAAGAGGAACTTAAGGGAATTTATTAAAATGTAGGGGGAGATAAATGGACAAATTTCTTCACTAATCAACTGTTAATGGCAGCCTGCAGTTTTACTGGAAAAAACAGTTTTTTCATTGGCCAAACTCCTGTGTCAAGGCACTGCAGCCCTTTAAAAGCACCGTTTTAGACACCGTCTCCCATTGTCAACCACAACAAAACCTTCCCAAGACCTGTATTGCAAAGCCAAGCAGGCTACAAAATCTCTCTTTTTTTAGACAGAGAAAGTGAAGAAAGTTGTAAGATGAGCCAGAGCACACAAAAGAGAAAGGAAAGGGAAGAGAGTGAAAAGGGCTAAGAATAAAAATAGTGTGCCAATGAGAAATCAGCAGAAACTTTGCTTAAGGAAAGAAAAAAATACACAAACAAGGATGTTATATCACCTAAATAGTCTGGAGAAAAAAACCACTATGTGGTTTTAAAAGCAAAGAAATGAAGGAAAGACATAAAATCAGCAGATTATCCAAGGGATGTGGTGGACCACCATTTTGTGTTTTAGACAATGTAGAACTGATCTTAAGGTGATGAGCTGCCAGCCAAGCCTTTCGGAGTGTGAGGTGAGAGCATCCTCCAGCCCCACCAGGAAGTGCAGTTGGGGTGCTGCCAGTCTTCCAGCAGGGTGAGAAGAGGACACCAACATCCCTAGGAATGCTGACTGGACAGCAGCTGGGGATCAGGCTTTCTGCCTCCACCCCACCACAGACTGTCGTTTCAAAGACTCATTTGCAGTACATGTAAGGAGAAGAGAAGTAAGACCAAGAAACCGGTAGGAAATAATAGGAAAGAAGTGCTGTAGTTTGATGAGGATAATAATCTTTTTAACTGATGTCCTATCATATTAGGTTTCCCATGAAATTATTTAAAACAGCAGGGAATCAAACATCCCCACATTATTAACCTCTAGCTCGTGCTTATTGAAGAAAATCAGGCAGATATTTTATGGGTGGCTTCCCAGACGATGCCACACAGCACAGTGAGGACCACAGGACCAGGCACTCACGCTGATGAGAACATCCCTCTGTGTCTCAGCTCTGGTAGGTTTGATGCCACCCTCATGCAAGCCCAGGTTGCCCAATAGCCACCACCATTCGTTGCTCCCTGTCCCTTTCTGACCAGCTGATCAGAGCACCAGCTTTCCCCGCCAGCTCTGGGGATGCAAATACCCAAAAGAAAGTGAAATCCTCAAAAGCAAGTTGTGTGCTGTGAGCCACAACACAATGCCAGGATGACACCAGGCCTGGCTGTCAGTCCCATTGCTCTTAACAAGACATTTCAATATGGCTTTTTAGATGAATGCTAGTCTCGTGCTAAACATTTCAGGGGAAATATTTTTGAAACCAAATGAAGGCTATTTATAAAAAGAAGCAAAACTTTCAACCCAGAAGCTGGCCAAGCTGGGGAACCAAAGCATTGTACCATCTTTCTTACATCACATCTCTTGCATATCTTCTAATGCGTGACAAAAGAAATAAAAAAAGGAGCCACCTTCAAAAGCAGTTATTAGAGAAGTCTGTGAATTTATATCATCTAAAGACAGAGCTGAATCATCTGAATGATAGGCTCTTCCTACTTATTCACAAATCGTGTTGGGAAATAATTTAGCACCTTTTTTTTTAATTGTAGTCCTCCCTCAGAGCAGTACGTTTCTTGGCTGGGGATCCACTGCTGTTTTTTGTGTTTAAACATTCTATTTTACATAAATGCTTTGTAGGAAATATTTTTTTTCTGTTGCCAGAAATTCTATTCTTTATTCCCAGCAAAACTCATATGACTGTCTCTTTTTCAAATGCTTATGCTTATTGACTAAACATTCACTTTTATAAAATACTAAGGAATTTAGTACAACAGAAAGTCATTGAAATGCTATTTTGAAATATTTAAACCTTCAGAGGGCAGGTTTGGTTTTAAAGGGTTCATTTTTGACATTTGTGAAGATATACGTACATAAATTATTGGTAGCACTGAATTCCAGCACTGGAAATGCAGCGAATGACCTTGGAGGCACCACAACAAACAGCTGCTTGTGACGAGCCTGCATTCCCAAACACCCAGAGGAAGGTAGAGAGCGCTGAAATGTTGGCTGAATATTCAAAAACATTGCAAAGAGTAAACTTCACCGTAATGCAAAATGTGAGGAACACACTTCTGTTCCTAGCACCCCTTGGGCAGCACTGCAGGAAGGACCTGGCTGTACATTTCACACCTCTGCTATGTGCTCATGCAAACACGCACTCCTAAAAAACAAACAAAAAGAGCCTTATTACTATTTCAGTGTCTCTGAAACAGCATCGGTGTCCCATAGAAAAGAAGTATTTCCCATGTACAGCAGGGCATAACCACCTCACTGCATGGCGGGAGGTATTTGCCATCTCCTGAAGTGTCACTTATTAGCCCTGGCGGAACTGCAACTGGCAAAACAACAGGATGATTCCTGTATGATCAACCGGATGGTCCGAAGGTGCTGGGGCGACATGAGTGAGCAGCTTCCCGTAGCAAATGCAGTCTAGCACTCGAATGAGAAGGGCAGGAGAGTTTTGTGGTGGTATAGGGCCATTTCTGAGAGGCACACCATTGATCACCTTCGAGCAAAGAGATGCCTGTCAAAAGCAAGGACTGTCGCTACGTCTGGGGCTGCACGCACACCCCGTGATAAAGATGGATTCCTCCACAGAGGTTTTTACAAGCCAGGTTTATGACCAGACAACATACAGATGTAATACACAAACACAGAGGAAGAGAGGAAAGGAGATAACAGCAAAATGAGCATGCATTTTTCATAATAGGCAGTAATTTCATGGCTTAATTTAATCAATGGTCTAACTTAGTGCAGTATCTTGCATTTCTCCTGTACTCATAAGTTTTAAGGCCTCATTAACATAGGATGTGTATGGAATATTTTATGGGGTCTTATTCCATTTTAAGTAGTGGCCCCAGTAGAAAGTATTTACCATCATTTCAAGAGGTAGGTGAGGTGTCCTGCAATAATTTACATTTTCTGTAATAAGAGCAGTGAATGAGTGCTGAATTTTGGACTGTGCTATGTGGCAAGGCCAAGCCAAGGCTTTTGAGGATGTCCACAGCATTGTATTGTCTGACTTCCACTTACCCCTGTGTTACATTTGGAAGGGGTTTTGGGAACTGTTGGCAACAGAAGATGTTTCACCACCATAAGTTATAAGGTGTTGTTGTAATAAAACCTTTGCCACAGAGACGAGGAAAGCACTATCAGTTTAGAAGGTGAAGTTAAGCTCTAATCCTGAGGATGTAGTTCTCACGATGTTTCATTGTTTTCTGTAGAAAATCAGGCTGTGTGTGGCTTGGCCATAAGTCATTAACATGAATATATATACAAGGGGAGAGGCAATAGCCTTTTACGTTTGTATGCCATCATTATTCCTATTCTTCCCTTCCATGCAATGACCTCCCATCTCAGGCTTACCTGCACAGGCCTGGCCAAGAGACTGCCTATGGGTGTATATGACCACACACCTTTAATTTCATTTCAGAAGATTACATGACACCCAAGGAATTTTTTAGTAGTTATCTTGATAGGCCCACAAGGCCCTTAATTATTGAATTATTGAACGATCATCCTCCTACCTGTGTTGAGACCAAAATATACACTGATGCTACCAGAATTAATTTGAATATAATTGAAATTCATCGTGCAGGTTCAAGATTTAAAGAAATTGGAGCAAACTCAAATCTGGTGCCAGCTGAACAGGGCAGCAGAGTTAAAGGAGAGACTAATTTGGCCCAATTATTTTAATGTGAATTCACTGCTCTCAAAAAACACTGCATTAATGGCAGTACTTTATTTATCCCAAAGATTACAACATGAGTGACACAGAGGCTCCAGGGAAAGTGTTTGCATCCCCTTCATCACGTCCACTGGCATCTTTGGGCTTCCAGGTCTCACCGGCAGAGCCATCATCATTTTATCAGCATTTTTCACACAGTGGGGACTTAGGCTCACAGAAAAGGAATGAGACTGACTGTTTTGTAAGGGCTGCTGAAACACGGCTAGATGATAAAATCTTTCCCTTGTGAGAGATCACAAAATCTCAAAGCTAAACTAAGTCATGAGCACAACAGAGGTGCACTTCTCCACAGGCCACCACTTCATCTTGCCTTTAGTGAGAGCAACAATGTAGTTGCAAGTTTCTGAATAATATCCTGAACTTCTAGAAACTTAGTTGGAACCAGGTCTCCCCTTCAATGAGAATACACTGTCTGGTCCTTTAACATTAACAACGAGGTTTTAATAAATGTCACCTTAAAGCAGAAATTTCATTTCCAATTACATTTCATCAGCCTTCAGTGCAACTTTTAGAAGAAATCTATTGATTTCTTTCGATTTACTTTTTGGGAGATATCTCTTTAAGGAAATATGCATGAGCAATTACCACACACTTCATCACAGACAAGTCTATAGAGTTGACACTGCGTGCGTTTGGTGTCTACACCCATGATACAGTGCAACAGAAAAATGTGCATGTGTTTGGCTTGGTGCTAATGCATCCAAGATCAGGCAGACAAATCAAAAGCTAGAAGCAGTTAAGTCAAACACCCTGCCATGACATTTGTGTCTGAAGTTCAGAAAACTTTTTTACACTCACAGCAGAGGGAAAGAAACTCCCATGTGCCAGAAAAGTATTCCAGACACTCATTTTTCTACCCCGGGGAACAATTCTTCACTCAAGGCCCAAAACTTCTGTTTCCATGGGAATTTCTGGTTTCTATAAACGATTTTGCTCAGTATTCAGGTCCAGAAGCTGTGAAATTCCTCCAGTGAAGTGCTGAACAGTACAAACAATTTTTTCTTTGTGTTTCCAAATTTTTCAGAAATAACAAATCTAAAGAAACACTGAAGTGTTAGCCTTACACTAACTTTTGTGATGTTTTTATCCAGAGGATATCCATATCTATCTGGAGGATAAAAGTCCATAACGTAAATTTTAAACTTTCCTACAAATTTAACACATGAGTTAGGATATAACCTCTTATGATCATTAGGAAAACTAAGTACCCAATCTGAGATTATTACAATTTTGGCAGAGAATTCCAGACCTCGGGATTTCAAGAGAATCCTGTATATCCTCAGCCTGTGCTCCCGCTCCAGTTACACAGAGAACATTTGCAAGTATCTAAACTGGTATTTCAGCCCTATTCGGTGCCTGTGATCTCCATCCCTGGTGAGCTGTAATTATTACACAGCTGAAATTGTACTCATAGTACTCATTGGATAGTGCAATAGGCTGAAGAGTGCAGGTTATCTCTGGGAATTTAACTAATTTTACATCAAACTTTGAATTTCATGCCCACCTTTTTAGACAGAAGGGTGTTACATACTTTGATTATGTACTAGATGAGGTAGATGTAGCAGAACAGTACACACAAAATGTTTGGCTTCCTTACTTCCACACATTTCCTCCTCTTTTTAGTGTTAATCATTCACCAACGTTAGCCCAGAATAATGTATTTTCAATTAAAACAAGGGGGAAAAAAGCATCATCAATAGCATCATCATTAACAATCTGCAATTACTGTCTAGTTACAGCACTTGTTCTGGCTTTGGGGCGGCGTGCATCCCCATGCTGATGACGGCGATGATTGCAGTAGCAAAGGTCAGGCTTGCAGCCTCTCCGAAGCCAGTCATCCAGACGATTACCATCATTGACAGTTTGTGCCAGAAGCATACTTATTGAAAGCAATGTGAATGCCACAAGGACTGTGTATAAAAATAGAGGAAAATTGTCTGCAGTCTTCCCTCATCTCCTGGTTGCCAATTGTAATTAGATCTTCAGGCTGCTTTGTAATCAGCCATAAATTCTGCAGTATAAAGACCTCCGCAGCAGAATATGCTCTCCATGTCTTCATCATCAGAGTCCTCCGGTCATTTAAATGGCTTACAGTATAAATATCTTTTCCATATAACTTAGGACATCCAGGGAAAAATAGGAAACCGAGTATTCCAGAGCTGCTTCTAGCAGAAACTAGAAAAGAATATTGATAGCAATTACTGTGCACCATTTCCTAATGCAACCCTACACTTAGCAGAGGTACCAAAATAAGGTCAGAAAGAATCTTCATTTATACATACAGTGTTCTACTCCCTTTTGTCTTTTTCAAGACATTGGATTATGTCCCCTCACGCAACATATTTGATCTTTTGTGTATCACTAATTCAATATTCTTAATTTCAGTGTTTTGAGGGGTCTAGTCTCAATTTGGTTCTACTGATATAAGCAAAAAATATACAAGTGACCTCTAAGATAGTATTCACCTACATGTTACATGATGTTTTTGCATCATTTTCTCTCAGGCAATAAAGGTTTTTCTTACCTACAGGCTGTTGTTCAAATAATCTGAATTACAATTTTATTGATTTATAAGTAGATATGTTCATAATCTATTTCCACTGTGTTTAGTTTTTAGATGTGCACATAGAAGAGTGTTCATCTTGTTGACCTATAACCTATGCTCTTTGTATTTATTTGTCTTAAAGGAATCTATGTGGACAGAGACTCTAATTTGCACCTTTGCAGCAGTGTCCTGGTTTTCATCATAAAGAATATTGAATAAATACTTGGTTTAAGTCCCTCTCATCTAATTGCCTTTTAAAATGCATTCAATACGGCAGAAATCTCTCTCAGCAATACATCTTCTACTAAGCAGTGCCGGAAATTACAGTAAGACAATTTTTCTGTCTCTGAAAATGCTGCTCCATGCTTCACTTTAGAGAAACTCCATGTGAGTGGTGCAAGAATAACTCCTGTTACATGTCATAAAGACACAGACTACCAGCACAACCCTCCAAGGTGAGTTCCAACCACTCTATAGCTACGGAGGATTTTCACCGGCAGAAGACTTCAGGGTACAGAGAAAAATTGTTTGTATCTACTGGGCCCGGTTGTTGGAGCTGGCAAGTCCCATCTCCATGTTCTCAGATGCTCATCCCATGAGTAAAAGAGAGATTCCGTAGTAAGGATAGCTCTGGTCAACCTAGACACAGGTGCCCACTGCAATTTTGAAAGCTGCTTTTTTACTTAATAGGAATAATAATGATTTTGTGATGTAGAGTCAATACAATAATAAATATTTCTGCAGGAATGGAAGTTCCTGCAACTTTTATCCTGATTTCTAAAACCATTGTCAAGAAAGACCTAGTGCTATATTGCTTTGATTTTACCTTTGTCTCTCTAGATGAAGAAGATATTTCAGTTGAAGAGATGGGGGCAAAACTTAAGAGTAAAACTTTTAAATAATGTTTCATGAACCACGGAAAATGTCATGCTGAGCTTCTCAGGTGAAAATTCAGTTTCTATGCATTCCAATCTTCTTTCACTATGCCCATCTGACTCTCCAGATTCATTAACTGAGCAGCTACATTTTCTAGCAGGTTTCCTACAGTGATTGAAGTTTGCAACACATCTATTTCTGCATATAGCAATTCCAACACTTCTCAAAATGATCCCTTAAAGTCCAGACTTGTGGCAGATTGTCTTTCCAGCAGGACAGCACAAGATGGGCTCTGGTATGTGTCTTGAGATGTAGTGGTAATGCACGTTGAAATAAATTAACTATTTATACAGAGCATTTCATCTCAGAATTGTATGAGCTATCTACCTCACAAACCATGCATAAAAGCATCAGCCTCCAGAATGAGACAAGGGAGCTTATGCAGGTCAGGATCTTAGGTACTGAGAATACATGATGCTAAGGAAACCTGATGAACTTGGGTGGTTCTGAATATAACAGTGATGTTACTCAGATCACCAAATGCGTAAAAAAGTTTCCCAGATCAGGGACTAATGATTCAGTTTAGGCAATGAAAAGCAGCTTTATACCTTGGTGCAGAATGACCTTTGGGCATGGCTGGAATGTTCTGCTTTTTTTTGTTAAGAACCAACAGTTTTAACCAACCTGTATTTCAACAGTCATATATGGAATTAATTAGAAAGAGAAAAGTTCTCAAAGTTCTTTTAACTCATTTCTTTCCCTCCATCAGTCTCACTCTCTGCTATGGCAAAGTTATGAAAAATAACTAGTTGACAATTCTATAGAATCACATCAAGTGAAAATATTTTACTAGTTTCATTATATTGTGGCATCTACAACCCATACTTAGTGGTTAATGGACATCATTTGATTTTGTCTTTTTTACCTACCTTCTCTCACACTTATCAACTAATTGTAGGATGCAATCAGAATTGTTTCTTGCATGACTCCAGCTAGTTGAACCCAAGTGACCTTTAAAGAAATGCAAGTCAGGGCAATAACATGTGAAATTTCTTTTTAGTCCCCGTGTTTCCAGTACAAGAAAAACAAAACAGGCTAAGATACAGACTTATTGCTGAACAGCCAGTAGTTGTACTCTCAGAGAATATCCTATACAGTGGACATCCAGTTCCAATTCTTTCTTCTCCTTTTTTGTCAGGATTAATCATAAAATCATATAAAAGGTTGGGGAAGACCTCTTAGATCACTGAGTCCAACTGTTAACCTAACACTGCCAACCAAGTCTACCACTTAACCATGTCCCTAAGTGCCACACCTACACGTCTTTGAAACAGCTCCAGGAATGGTGACTGCACCACTTCCCTGGGCAGCCTGTTCCAGTGATCGACACCCTTTCCATGAAGAAATTTTTTCCTAATATCCAGTCTAAACCTCTCCTGGTACAACTTGAGGCCATTTCCTCTTGTTCTATCACTTGTTACCTGTGACAAGCGAACCCCACTTTACTTCAACCTCCTTTCAGGCAGTTGTAGAGAGAAATAAGGTCCCCCCTGAGTCTTCTTTTCTCCAGGCTAAACAACCCCAATTCCCTCAGCTGCTCCTCATGAGACTTGTTTAGACTTTAGACCCTTCACTCTTCTCTAGACTCACTCCAGCACCTCAGTGTCTTTCTTGCAGGGAGGGGCCCAGAGCTGGACCCAGGAGTTGAGGTGAGGCTTCACCAGTGCCAAGTACAGGGGGACAATCACTGCCCTGCTGGCCACGCTATTCTTGATACAAGCCAGGATGCCATTGCCTTCTTGGCCACCTGGGCACACTGGCGCCTCACATTTACCCACCTGTCAACCAGCACTCCCAAGTCCTTTCCGCTGTGAAATTTTAGAGACACTCTCCCCCAAGCCCTCATGAGCTTTTTGAGACTGGAGTGCAGGACCTGGCACTTGGCCTTGTTGAACCTCATACCATTTGCCTTGGCCGATGGATCCAGCCCGTCCAGATCCCTTTGTAGAGGCGTCCTGCCCTCTAGCACATCAGCACTCCTGACCAGCTTTGTGTTGCCTGCAAACTGAGTATGCCCTTGACCCCCTCATCCAGATTATTGATAAAGATACTAAACAGGACTGCCCCCATCACTGAGCTCTGGAGAACACCACTTGTGACCGGGCAGCTACCGGATATAACCCTGTTTGTCACCACCTTCTGTCCTGGTCATCTAACAAGTTTTTTACCTGGTGAACAGTGCATCCATCCAAGCCAGGATCAGCCAGTTTCTCCTGGAGAATGCTGTAGGAAATGGTGTCAAAGGCTTTACTGAAGTCTAGGTAGAAAATGTCTACAGCCTTTCCCTCATTCACAAAATGGGGCACCTTGTAATAGACAGAGATCAGGTTAGTCAAGATCACAAATTAAGGCTATCATTGGTACTCCAGTCCACAAAACACAGTGCCAAATTTACCAACTTTTTTAACGGGAAATGACATTAAAGCAGTCACTTCTATATCTCTGGTAAGCTCCACATATTGTGCAGACAGCTCTGAAGTTGCCTTTAGATCTGTCATATGGTGCAAACAGCTGTCGATGAGCCACGTGAACTGCTTTGACCTCCTGCATGCCATTTCCTCTGGCTTCCCTCTGACTCTGAGCATGCGGCCTCTTTTACACATCTCACAGGATTCCAAGGCAAAAGTTTTTTTCCCTTTTGAAGGGATCAGTGGTTTTTCTTGGAGAATACAAGTACAAATCAATAGTTTCTCATTTTGATGTAAGGGAAATGCTTTTTTCCAATGAACTCTGTTTTCACCCCTGGGACTAGTACAGAGCAACCAGAAGAGCCTCCATTAGAGGTGCACGGGGGATTTTAAGACTCTGCTTCACTTGCCCCCACTTCACATTGTCAAAACATGTAAAAACAAAGGAATTCATTTTACTTACAAAAGACATGTCAGTTGGCATACAGCTTCAGAAGAAGTTTAATTATGTGGTGAATTCGCAGGTGACAAGGTGATAGCATTTGTATATATAAAACCTACCTGACTTTGTATACATAAAAACACCAAGATTTCAGAAGGATTTTTCCTTCAACAGAAGAAAATTAGATCTACTACATCTCACATTTATTTATGGTCAAGAATTCCACACAAGTGAGCACATAGGACCCTGGGCTGACTGGGCTGACAGCAGAATAAATGCAGAATGTATCCCTTGGACTACACATTCCCCTTCTCCTTCTGGACATCACAATGCTGGGTTTTTGACATGTATCTTTTTTTTAGGTTCACTTTATCTATTTAATATCTGACTGATTCAGCTAGGAAGTGAAGTCGTCTTTACACAACATGCCTCAAACACCAAGTGGTCTGCTAGGCAGAAATTTCGTCAGAAACCTCTGCTCTTTAAATTCCTCTTGTAGAGAAAGAGGCAGCATGAAGCCATAGGAATAGAGCAAAGAGCTGTTCTGGGGATCATTACCGAGCATGACCCTGGGCACAGCTGGAATTAGGAGCAATGGATTTCCTTGTGGGCACTTTACATCAGTTCAGTGAAAATGCCACATGCCCCAGCTCTGCCCCACCTTCTGCCATGGGGGAAAATGCCCCAAGAGGTTTCAGTGCCAAAGTGCTCAAGTGACATATCCTATGCTCAGGGCATTACTGAGCAGGATATGATACCAGATGCAGGTCTGAAACCCAAGTTTTGCTCCAGTAACCTGTGTGGCTTGCTGAAATCCTGCAAGTCATACGCAGGACTGAGCTGTTTAAGACCAAAGACAAAATTTGTTTTCTTTTGTTTAGACTTAACAGACCTACATTTCATTTCACATTCCTTATTTGTACAGCAAAGAAGCAGATTGATATTTCAAAACCTTTTCCAAATGTTTATTTTAAGCAGTGATACAGGAACTCTGTATTTTTACATATGGTTAGTGGTGCTGTTTGCAAGTTATCAGTCATCAGTTTAACTTTTAATCAAAGGGTTTAAAACATTTGTGCATCTTTGAAAGTTTCACACATATTTAAGTGAAGCTTGATGAGTAGTAAAGTTTTAATTGAGCAGGTGTTCAGGGATGGATGCACACCTCCCTGATAGCCCTCCGTGGGGCTATCCCCGGGTAGCAAGGCACTGAGTGGCTGAGAGTACCTGTAGCTGAGAGTAGGTGTGCTGACAACACATCTTATTTAGTACAACATCTCTTAAGGAAAAAAAACAAAACAGGAAACAAGGGCAGGCTTCGATGATTATAAAAGGTACAAAGATAATTCTACAGCTACTATTACATATTACACATACTGCATAAATTATTATCGAATGCTGTAGGAAATGGTGTCTTTTTTTGTTTTGCTACTTTCTGATGATTGTCTTTGGTAGTATTACTTCATTTGAATTGACTGTTTATTCTTCTGCTGCTAGAAACAACAGAAAAGGATGTAAATAATGTAGGGAAATAATCTAAGCCTGGGGATCTAAGGACCAGCATTTCTGATTCCTGTTACTTCTCTCCATCTTGGGTCACGTATTACCTGTAGTACACAGCCTTAGATACTTTATCCTTACTAGTTAAAATGTCATAGATTTAAAGGCATACACATTACACAGCTAGACAGACAAGAACAGGTGCTAAACATCCACAGACAGACATGAAGATTGAGTTATACAAGCAGTTTTGAAGCCTTAGAATCAATGTAAACATACACATACACATAATCATACATACACTTGAGTGCAAAGTGATATTAATACTGGGTATTGTTTTCTAAGTGACAGTAAAAAACAAGTGTATGTCTGTTGCATTCAGAAGACAGAATTCAGTTCCTCTAATGAGTTAAAATATAAATACACCAAAAAGTAAAGAGGAACAACAGATTTAACACAGGAAGAATTGAAGAAAACATCACAAAAATAAAATATATAAAAGCAGATGCAATTATTTTAAACTTTCTTGATGTATATAAAATTCTAAACTATTAATAAATATATCTGATAAATAATGATGATAGTCTCCATATTTCTTTGTTTAATTCTCAGTTTTCTTGCAAGATCTTCTTGAAGTTTGGTTGTAACGGATCATTACATCCATAATGTGCTCAATGTTGGAGTGAATTTTGAACAGTTTTTCGGCTGCATACTGTTTTCTTCCAGATAATTTACTGGATTAAAATTAGCAGTGTGAAAAGCTGTAGAGAAATCTAAATGCCTGCCAAATCAAAGAAATAATCACATTTTTATGAATATTTAATATCATAGTCATGGCAAATAAGGCAAGTAATTAGTACTTACCATAAATTTGCAAAGTATTATTTTATGTAAATGTTACATTCTACTAGTTTGATATGAATTATTCATTGTATTACCAGACACTGACACAAACCAGCAAACACTAAAATCTATGTGTTATTAGTTTACTTACCTTTAATGATATCGTTTAGAGTGTATTTTTGTGAGATTACCATTTTTCCCCAAATGGGATGGAAAAAAGAAGAAAGTCATTTAAAGTCACCTACTGCACATTCTAATATTGGAGAAACTCAAGATGCAAATCGACAGAATGCAAGTTCTTTCATGTGTACGGATGAAGAGCTCTCAGCTATGTCTCCGATTGCAAAGACTGCACAGGTGATTACTATTAATGAAGTATGGTAAAAGCTGTTTATAAAAATAATGAATGTGGGAGAAAAACACACATCTTTACAGATAACCTCCATAGCCTCTCACAGTCAAGTGGCAGAGTCCTTGGGTCGGGTTACTAGATGATTAAAAGAGAATCTAGCCCTGACTATAACACACAATATCCAAATAGCACTTCAGCACAAGAAGACCCCTCTAGTTTATCTACAGGTGTGGGTTGTCACCTGTCTTTCAAGGCTTGACTGTTAACTTTTCTTGATTCCTTCAAAAATCAGTTCCTTTTCCTGATTTGTGATTGGCACCTACTGACCCCTGAAAGCATCAATCCTCATCATGCTTCCAGCGTTAGAGTATATTAAATGGCCAAAGCCACTTTAAACTCTTGCTCCATCTTAAATATAATCTCCTTCTCCTTCTAGTGTTAGTAAAACCTTTCACTTTATTGTAACTGGCAAATTTTCACTGATACTCCTTTAGAATCACCAATGTAGAGAGTTACTCAACACTAATTTCTAAAACATACACCCCTTTGCAATTACCTTATGATGTGAAAAATAACCAATCCTCATCTATCTTTCACCTACCAAACTATTTTATTGAATCTTGATGAGCAGCATCTGACTATTTTTCTCATACAAAGCGGATCTTCTCCAAACAGTAAATCTTTCATCCTAAATAAATTACATCCACTGCTTGTCAGCTTGCTCTATAACAAACTTACCAAAATTAAAATCAGCTTATGCCATACACCCTCTCCATTGGTAAATCCAAGCATGTTTTCTACAGACAATTTTGATCTACTCTAGTATTCATCTGTCCTACTATAAACCAATTAATTGTTCGTGAGACTTCCAGACTAATCGGTTCAGGAGCCAAATTCTTACCAAAAAAAATCTGGTACTTCACATACAATAAAAAACAGATATTGGTCTTTTGGATCACAATTCAACTTAGACTTACTACAATACACTTGGGATATACCAAGCGATATTATAACTTTCAGTGTCTGCTTCACTCTTCACCTCTCTGGCAGTGTCTTAGGGCAATAGGGTTCACAGTACACAGACAAAAACTAAACTTTCTGTTTCCATTTTTTTTTAAATTTCATCAAAGCAGCTAAGAGTTTTCTTGTCCTAATAGAACTCTGAGTAATGAAAATGTGAACTACCTGCATACAATAAAAAGCAGTATTACCATCTTTGGACAGAGGCTGGAGCAACTGGAGGAGTTGTTTTACTCGTGGTAAGTTAAATCAGATTACAGGCTGATAGAGGTAGTTCTTTCTGAGCCTTTGGCACCTCTGAATCAGGAGTTTGCAAGTATGAGCAACACTGGTCTAAAATTTCTTTATTTTATTTAAATACAGCTTTCCTTATGCGATCTTAACTCTGTGTTACTCATGCTTTTCACTGATTGGTACCTGGAGTTTGTTCAGCAAAGGCAAGCTTTAGCCTTTTATGCTACCACTACAATGTAGGTGTAATTTTGAGTAATGTCATTCTAAGGCACACACCAACCAGAATGTCTCTACAGCTTCTAGTGCATTTCACAAAATTAAAAGCATCCCATTTCCAGAGAACTGAAATACAAGGATTTCAGCTAGGGGAGAAGATGAATATCAGATGTGGCTTTATAAAATGAGCTATTTCAAAGTACAGAGGAAAAGGTGCTGTTACGATAGCTCCATGCTGAACTTGGAAAAACGCTTCAAGGAACTGGCAGCTAAGCTTCCAGTATAAGAAGCAGTTTTAGAAACCACAGCTCAGTATCCCCCATTTTAAATAAAAGCTTGCCAGCTGGCAAGTGGGAGAAAAGGAAAGTTCTTGTCCTTGTGGGTGGTTTGGACTGCGCACCAGTAAACCATCAGTCTTTACCCTAACAAAACTCTCAGCAGTCTTCGGAAGTTGCATGTTTTCCCTTAAAATCACCCTTGTGTAACCTATTTCATTTAGGTTCGAATATATTTGCACCTCCAAGTAAGCAAGTTAGCAGAGTCTGTAGAAAAGCACAAAGAAACAGATGCAATGATCAAAAGCTCACACTGAAGAATCCTTCAATCCCTGACTCTACCACCCTTTGGTACGGACTCTCCCTCACTCCTGCACCCCACTCTGGCCTTGTCTCCCCCGACCATAATGATAAGCAACATGTGCAAAACATCCAATAAAAGCAAAATTTAAAATGATGATAGAGAAGAACACAGCACAATGGACAGCAAAAATGTGGTTCACATAAATGTTTGGTTTTAGCTTTAATATTTTAAACAAACATTTCCTTCCACTTAGACTCATCCTAATCTGCAATCTCCACCTGGTGTTTTTCAAACCAGATGGAAATGTAAATTATTTAAAATCATGAAATTCCATTAGCAGTTGGGCTTAAGTGCTTAAAAAAAAAAAGAGGAAGAAAAATAACTTTTCAGGGTTCCAGAAGGCAACTGCGCCACCCATTGTGTGTGGCTGTGGCCACAGAGCAGGGTCCAGGAGTGCTCTGCTCCATGCGTGCCCTGGCTGAGCTCTTAGCACTGGTGGAGAAGCCCTAGATCCAAGTCGTGGCTGAGATTTGCACTGCAGCAACACCTGCTGCTCACTCATTCCCACAGCAGAAAGAGTGTGACCCCTGGAGAGCCTGCAAAGCAGACATCCATTTCACCTCCGAAACCGCTTCGAGCAATGCTACCTACTTTGCTTCTGTTCAATGGGGAGAAAGAATTATCCAAAAATGTTTTTTTTTCCAAAGTGCAGCAAATGCCCATGGTAATGTCAGTTCACTCCTCTTTGCAGCATAAAAGCCTGTCAGGAAATCCCATATAAAGAACATGCCTGCATGAACAAATACCACAGTGAAATGAGAACGACCATGAGGAAGAAAATGCAAACCAACTTCATCTTTCTATATGCAGGATTTTTGGCCATGACAAATAATAACAAAAATTACATTTCTGGGCATGGTGTTCTTTTATTTCTCCTCTTTATTGAGGCCTTGTACAAAAGTGACTAGCAAATGCTGATTTTGTATCAGGTGACTCACACCTCTCAGGTGCATCACAAGGCAGGAGCCTACAACCTCTAACGCCAACAGGCCGAGTCACAAGATCTTCCCAGCTCCCATCTCCCTTCCTTGAAGTCAGCTGAATTCTGCCAACGAACATGACCCTCTGCTGAGCTCCCTATTGCCCTGCACAGCAAGAAATCAATCAGAGACCTGTTCACCACTGGCTGAAGGACTTTCCTCTCGTACATTCAAACTTTCTGACTGTGAGATGGGAGCTCTCTGGCTGATTACTGTTTGCTTGGATTATCTAGTATTTGGCCACATCATATTATGAAAAATATCTCTAAAGCTCAATTATATTAATTAATGTACAAGAACTTTAAAGAATATACAAAATGCATAAGAAAGTATATGTACAAGAACATATCCTGTAGTATGGATATATTCTATTCACACTCAATGGTCTCAGTGGTACTCTATATACGAGTATGGTTTTCAAAATCCACACTAGACATACCCATTCTGGGTCTGTTATTGAACCCCAGTCATTAACAAGCATACTATTCTTACCCAATACCTAACCTCCCAACTTCAGCTAGATGGTAACCACGCCTCCGTCTTTAATCCCACTTCCACTGACCAAGGAAGAACGGCTGGATTTATCAATTGTTCATGGACCAAATTCACTGAAGAAGACTTAGGCACTGTATCATTATGCCATCTGTCCTATTATGAATCCAGAACTTTGTGAAAGATGGCTGTGCCCCCTTGCCGGGCAGGAGAGGGATTTGGTGCTTGTGAAGGGAATTCACAAGTATCAGCACACCGAATGACTGCTAATGCACCTCTTACACCCTAGGTCTCTCAGAGTACTGACCTGGTGCAAGCATTCTCCTGAGCTGGCACAGATCTCTCTTCTTGGTTTGGACCAGAGATCTGAATCCAGGTCTAGCCTAACAGAAAATGACTATATAAGAAATCTTGAGTCACACAATCAGAGGATACAGCAGATGGTTAAGGCATTGGATATACTGGTGGCAAGTGAGCAAGGATCTGGAGTCCCAGGTTTGATTTTAAGTTCTTTGGTTGAAGGTGGTGCCAATTCTATGAGTTTGGCCTTCTGTTTGCACGTTTCCTAGTCCAGTGTGAGTCCTGTCTGCTGCAAGTTTATATGCTCTGTGAAAAAGGGAGAAGCTGTGTTTAATAATGATCGTATTTACTGTGGAAACAATCACTTCGGATTTTTTCTCACTTTGTTCCTTCACACCGACACTTGTGCAAATCTTTTATGCCTTTGGTGCTTGGACCAACATAATAGAAAGACTTCCCTAGAAAATCTTGTACCTTTATCTAGCCTCTAGCATACTGGCTAAGGAAAAAAACTCCTGAGTCACAGATATGACCCTCTACAGGGCACTATCTACCTACAGTTCCTGGTGTTTCATACCATTGGAAAAGAAAACTCTTATCCATAGGGGAAAACCTTATTAAATGTTGTAACACTAAAAGCACCCAGAAGTGGCAATGTAATCAACAATCCAAATTTCAGAGTCTCCAAATGAATTTCAGAGCAGCTGCCTTATGGAACAGAGGGCTGGTTATTTCATACAGCTCTGCCCTTCTCTGCTCTGCTCCTTTTTCTCATGACATCGTTTGAATTCTGGCCATGTGCTTATCATGGCTTTTCCTCTCTCTGATTCCAAAGGATGAACCCGGGGCTTCTGATCAGGATGGAGAAGCAACAAGAAAAAGTATTCCTATAACAAGGGGAGTCCTGTCGACACATATTTAAATAAACAGTATTTTATAGGTATACCTATTATGTCTAGGTAATATAGGTATACCTGTATTGTATATGTTGCAGTTTGGGCAAAAAGAACTGTATTCACCATATGGATCCTGGGGGTCATAGCTCTTGTTGCACAGAAATCGGTGGCACTAAATGTCCCAGTATTTGTTGAGTTCCTCAGAAGGGCTTTTCAGCCTGCGTGGAGCTCTCTTTTATGCCACCAGGAACATCCAGGCAAGCCAGTTTAAATCTAGCTAGGATTTGTGTACTGCAGTCAGCTCAGCTGCAGAGTAACTGCAGTGTAGTGTCTCCTCCCATGCAAAACAAGTGACTCTATGTTGTTAATTTTCTATAAGCTTGCATACCCCACAGGTAGTCCAAAATTGTCCTGCTGCATGGAAAGAAGCCATCAGCCATCTGCACCAGAGTGAATGGCACTCAGCATGAGAGACATTCCAGCTGGGAACAAGACCTCCTCTCATTCTCATCTGAGACTTTCCCTCTTCCCTTAAAAAAACCCAAAGGAGCCATCAAAAAGTACTCTGAAATTCCCATAGCTTTATATCCTATAAAGCTTATTTTGTACTCTCTGTGTAGAAGAGCTTGCAATATTTGGGGGTATTTCCCTTTTGGGGGTAGGACCCTCCAGAAGTTCAGTCAGCTTGGCCACAGCCCACAGGGACAAGCTCTGCTGTGGCTCCTTCATCACCATCCTGCAGATGATGTCAAAGGTATAAAGGCAAAAGAAGGTCCAACAGGGGTTGTACCATCTATCACCTTGGACTCAGATTTGCAGAAAGAGAAAGTTTCTCTCCACTGCTTTAGGGAGATCAGAATTAGGTAGGGATTCCCCTCCATCCCATGTGAATCAGTGGGCAATACAACTTGGACAGGTCATCCTTCTTAAAGCAGGCACAGTTATGAGATCAGATGATGTTACTCATCACACAAAAATTCCAACACATTCTGTAAACATCCCAGAGAGCAGGTAGAGCACCCTCTTCCATGGCTTCACTGTTCTCATGGTGAAACAGTTTTTCGTTGTTAGGAAACAACAACTAGGATACAATTTTCCTTTCATTTCTGTCCATTCTAATGTCTCTTGTCCTCTCAGCATGCACTGCTGTAAATTCCTGTCTCCATCTTCTTGATGAGCTTCTCATTGATTCTGGTACACTTTTGATAGGTCCCTCAGAAGCCATTTCCTCTCAAGGCTGAATGAGCCCAGTCCCCTCAGCCTCTCTTCACAGGACAGATGCTCCAGCCCCTGACAACCTCAAAGGCCCCCTGCAGAATTTGCTTTGGTTTAGTGATGTCTTAGTTGTGTTGGGATGCCCAAAACTGGATTCATTAAGCAAGCCACTAGGAAGACCAGAAGGATCCGGATAGCAGATATCCAGCAGGGAGATATTCTGGGAACTTTCTGCAGTTTTGACTGGGCATTTCCCTGCCCTGTTTTATAAATTTCAATACGAAATAATAAGTGATTTTACAGTGAGGATGCAGTAAGTTATCCCCTTCTGGCGAACAGGAAACAAGGAAGCAGTGGAATGTACATATTTTTTTCCAGTGTAGCCTAGTTGTGGCCAGTTAGGAACCTCCACACAGCTGGTCTCAGAGCATAGCTGATGGGTAAAGCCCATTAACCTCCAAGTTTAATTTATCTGTTCAGTCTGGTTTATCTGACCAAGTCATGCAAATTAACCTCAGTATTGTCTCCCTGACTCCTTTTCTGCATCGCCTTTCAGTTCTTTTTTCCTCCCATTAAGCCAAAGCTGGCCAAAGCTGGCCAAACCTTTTCTTCCTCCTTCCTCTTCTATCTTCCATTCTGAAACTCTGAGGTAATTCCTGTGGCAATTGTCAGCATCCCCTGACTCCCAACATGCAATTTGAGTCTAATCCATTCCAGTGATAGTCTTAGTGGATCTGGGACCACTAGCCACTTCGATTTTGGCCGATGTCTAGAGTTAGAGGGCTTCTTGGTTTTCTGATTGCCAGCTCCATAGGAGACATAATTATGCATAATAATAACAAGAGATGTCAGAAATTTAATGTATGCATTACTACGGTTCTACCTTTAAGATAGGTCCAGTACAAGGATGCTAAGGGTGGACTCCTATTTGGATTGAGGGACCTGAAGTCAGGTGTTTACAAGTGCAGCATTGACCTAAACTCCCATTACAAAAAGTGGATAGTTGAAATAGTTAAGGTTGAGAGCTTCCCACATACAGCTGCAGGCTGTTTTCCCCACATACCCTGCAGGCTATTTTTATCTCAAATCAAGTCCTACCTGAAGAATTTAAAAATGGCTTTATAGAACTTAGAGGTTTCTGTTCCTACTACAGACACAGGAAAGAAGGACCAATGTTAAGTAATTACACCTTTTGTGCCAGCTCAGGTCTCCCAGTGGCTTGCTCTGAATACCAAACCTTGTTCCCTTAGGATGTTAAATGCAGCAGATCAGCTCCATTTAAAAGTATCTCTCACAGCTCCCACATGCTTTGCATTTTGCTACAGGCCAACTGTGGCACAGGGATGCAAGACCCTCCAGAGGCCTCCAGCACACCAGGTTCCCCAGTCCTGAGGGCACATCAGTGAACACAGACTCCACCTGGGGAGTCAGTCCCCACCTGGGGCAGAGAGTAGGGATCCCTTCCACCAGCAGGTCCCAAAGAGGACTTTGCCAGCAAATGGAGGCAGAAAAGAGCTCCCAAGTGAAGGGGTCTGGCTGAAGCAGTTGGCTGGGGCACAATATCAAGGGGGAAAGAATGCACCCTCTCCAGTAGTCACTGTGCCATCCTTTTTTGTTTTCTTCTTTGTTTGGATCCAGGGCAATTCAGGTCCAGATGAGACCAGGTTCAGAGCCAGGAGACTGAAGCAGTTTCCAGTTAAACAAAAACCATTCAAAGTTAATAAACAAGTCTCTGCAAATGAGAAGAAATAGATTCATGCATTAAAGCTGCATTAAGAGAGCAAAGAGAAAACAAATAATTCTGTCTGCCACAAGCTTCCCTTTAACTGAACACTATTGGAAAAGAAATGCTGTTGGTCCCCAGTGAAAAGGTGGAAGGGGTGGGAAGGTTACATGGGGAGAAGAAGAAATCACTTTATTTCTATCACGATGCAGTAAGATATAAATACAATCAAAAGGGGTTAATCTAATCCTTTTGTGAAGCACTGAGTCAGAGAACAAGACAAAAACAAATCTGTGATCTGGAACTTCCTGAGCACCCACTCAGGGTGGATTAATGAGGAGTACACGGCTGTGAAATTACGTGCCCTCTGAGTCAGGAAAATGGTCCTAGTGGTGCATGACCTTGAAATGAGGGGAAGCAAACTTCACCTGATCCACAATTATAAAGACCTAAAAGGAGGGGGACTAAGGAGGAGAGAGAACACATTAAGAGCCGAGAAAATGTTTCTGAAAATGAAACCAACAAAATACTAAACAAACCTAAGGCTTGAAAGATGAATTAAATGTAGCAGAAAAAAATCCAGAGGCTTTAAAGGATACTGGCATTAGTGTTTGAGCATTATGAGGAAAGCTTGTCCTCTTTATTTACATGAAGTGGATATTTTGTTGCTGTTGTTATGGACTTAGCGATGTTTGTCTGCCTTCAATTTTCCCTTTGCAATGAAAAATTGTTGTGAGATGATTTCTAGTCTTAGCTGCTTTACATGACAGTATTATCAAGGATTCATCAAGAGGCCATCTGTCGAATTTATGAAAAAAAATGCAAAAACAAAACAGATGAAAAGGAAAGAGCAAGACAGAGACTAGTCCAGGGGACGATAGATGTGGCAGCATGTGCCTCAGTGTGAAAATTGCAACATTTAAATACTGTAGAATAAATTACTGTGCCAAAAAATTAGTGATGCTCTCCCACTTCAGATTCTCTCCTTATGATGAGAACATAATGAAATAGATCACAGACCAAATCATTTTTTCCTGTGGCTATTATTATATTCTAATGAAAAATTAAAACGGGGTAAAGACATAAAACCTGTAAGAGAATCAAATAAGCTAAGCTACTGACTCATTTCTTAGGTACCTCCAAAATGTACAGCTGATGTGGAAACAATAAATTCATAGCTTTTTATGTGTGTAATCAACTGATCTCCCCCTGTTTTTTATATCTTCTTGCATCTTTATTGTTGATATATGTAGACTCAAATACATGCCTGTGACATAGGAAAGAGAATGGAAGGGCAAAAAAAAATTGTCTTCATTACAACTGGTTGAACTGCATAGCAAAGTAAGTAAAATATAATATCGATTCCCAAACAATATATATTGCATATAAAATTCACTATTTACTGTTTCCAATTACATTGATACCTATGTTTACATACTGTGTATAAGAAATAAATTTGAATCAAACGTGCTTATTGAAATCAGGCTGATTGGATTCATCCAGAATCCAAGAGTTTAAATCCAGCTTGTAGCGTATTTTTAAAAATTCCATATCTTTCCTAGCCTCTCCTTTCACCTGGCTTTCATCAGGAATACACTTGAACTTCTGTGAAAATTTGTGATCAGCTAAGAGAGAAATTACCGCACTGATTATTGTACAAATTCAAAGATTTTCAACAACCTTTCTCCAGACACAATTTGTGTTTTACTGATTATGTTTAAAGTTAAGGAAATCTTGCCACCAGACTATACCCATAAAAATGAAAAAAATCAGAATTTGTCGTACCACATATTTTTAAACACATCCCTAATACATAATGAAAAATTTGAGTTCTCTTTGTCCACACAGGGAAAAAAACTAAGAGGAAAAAAAGGCTGATACAGCTTTTATACCACACTTAGAAAGACACTCACAATAGTGAATTCTGACTTTCTGCACCGAAACCTCTCCCAAAAGTAGATGGCCTACCAATGATGACCTATCCAATGATGATTTTCTGCATGTGAGAGGAAGAACAGATGAAATTACCCTCAACCTTCATTAAAGACCTTCCTAAACTATTCTAGTTAATGTGTCAGAAACCAAATTCTGCACTAATTTCCATGAGTTTCAACTTTTAAGTAACAAGTAAAGGAAGGCTACATCTGGAAGTCCATCAAACAATCCTCAAGCACACAAATCTTTAATTTAGATCATGAGCATACTCGGTGCATGGAGAAGGCAACATCCCAAAATCTTCAGCTGACTTGAGAAGAAAAAGCACCAAGACAATCATTAATTTCAACATAATTGAATTGGGAGGATCATCTTGATGCATCAGTAATTAAATGACAGCAAACATCATAAAAGCAAACTGTGCATATATCTTAATGGCACAGAGCAAAGCAAAACTACCTACAAGGTCTAAACTCTGTGTCCTTCCAAAACTACAATACAGTTTATGGCTAAAGACCATTATATCATTCAGTGTAGCCTGGGGAGACTTCGATAGGGAGAATCTATAGGTTCACCCCAGAAAAATATATGCTTACTTTTTTAACTTTGCTCGTGAGGGTAAGCTCACAAATTTCTGTTGCACTTGACCCAACTGTAAGGGCAAGCATACACAAATCCCTCTGAAAGATGGGCCATAAAATTTACATTCTGGAAACTTTTTTAATACAATTACGCAAATATTACTATCACGTTATTATGCTTTAAGGATCAATTTTTTAATTATATAAGCTTGACAACTGTAATGTAATTACAAGCAAAAGAGGCAGTTATGCTGGGTGGGGGCTAATTAAGTAAAAACTTACCCTGTGAAGTATTTTCTTTTGAATCTACTCAAATATCTGAATATTAAACAAAGTCAGGAGAATGATTCTCTGACAAAAATATCATCTGCAGGACTTTCCTTCTGATTTAAAAGAAGATTGGTATATGAATATCAGACTTGGTACCTTTTTTGAAGAAG
Source organism: Oreocharis arfaki (assembly GCA_013398015.1). Lineage (NCBI taxonomy): Eukaryota > Metazoa > Chordata > Aves > Passeriformes > Paramythiidae > Oreocharis > Oreocharis arfaki. Next base: position 211,750 of record VZRR01000636.1, on the reverse strand, counting down.
GAGCTGTCATGCAAATGCAGTGAACCCAGAGCTGCTCAGGGATCAGTAATTTTGCTCGTGAAAATTAACAGAGAAGAAATCCAGAGCAATCAAGTATGTTCTATCACATCTATTCTATTAACATTTATGATATGGCCAAGCATTTAGATAAAGATTGTGCCATAGTAAAAGGGAAATAAAAAACTTGTTGATAGTGATTTTTTATCCTCACTTCACTGCATCTCTAGGAACAGTCCAGAAGCAAAAAATGGCATCAGTGTCCTCTGTGACTGGTTTTTGAGAATCCAGCTGCCTTGTTTAGAGCCTGCCATTTCTTCTTCTCTGCATTTTCCAAGAAAAAAAAAAAAGAAGATTTTGCCTGAACCAACGTGAGGACCAGCTCATGCACAAGGCTCCATCAAGTTTCAAGGGAGTGGTGTTTCTCACACAGATGCAGAATTCTGCAGATGTCCAGCTCAATTCCTCCTATTGATGGATCATTTAAGTGCTTCACCCATTATCTCTGTACTGTGCAACAAAGCCTAATAGTCATATACAATAACAATCAGCAACAACAAAAATTGTCATACAAGCACTGGAGGTCCAGTTTCATCAGGATCCAATTGGTAAATTGGGTAATAATAATAAATTGGTAACTCCAACTAATTTACTGGGCTCAGAGGCAGTTGTTTTGTTGGCAGTAGATTTACCACGGAAGCTATGGTCCCATCTTTGGGAAATCAAGAGCTTTTGTGCCACTCTTCACCTGTCCTGACTTGCTGGTGCCCCAAGAGGAGAATTACGTTGGGGCAGGGCTGTGTGGGAGAACATGAAAACACATTCCATTAAATTAGTTACTCAAGTGTGTAACACTGCCATGCACAGGAGTCAATTACCCTGATAGCCCTGCTCTGCCCCACTCCCTATCACCATATGACTGAAGATCCATTGTATAATAATATCCTGCAATAAGGTGTCAAGAAAGGACATTAGGGGTCTCTGAAGCAATGAGCATTAACTGGGCGCAATATTTTCCTGGGTCCATTTTATTGGGATAATCCCTGAACTATTCAAATACATGAACTCCCATATGACACGGGTATCTCTCCATCTGCACAAGCTCCGTTACTGATGAACAGGCTGGAAATATATGGGAAGCTACGATATTTTAAATAACTGTTCCATAAAATAAATAGTAAGCACACAGCTCAGCATTTCAAGAGCCATAAAATAAACCATCATCAAAAAAGCTTATTTTATGAACCCATAAATCACCTGAAAATAAACGTTTTCTTCATCTTCCTGTGTTTTAATAAAAAATTCCCTTTTTTACTCACTCAATTACAATATCACTATCAGTTCAAATTACAGGTCAAAGATATGGGGCTTAATATATGTACAGCCAGTTCTCTTCTCCTAATAACCTGTCATTCCCAGGATTTGAATGTCAGAACAGAGCCTGCCGTGGTAATGCTACCCGGCAGCACAGTGATGAAAACTTTGGACAAATCATGAAGAACATTCCAGATCCAAATCATCAGAAGGTTACTGGGGAGAGCCTTTCATCCCGCTCTGACCCCTTGATCTGACAAGTGACACCTACAAAATGAACAGCTCTCCAGCTTAAATTGTTTAACTGTAGCCTGATCAGTTTTATTATCTTGCTAATCCGGATATCAGCCATTTCATCAGAATGGAAGATATGCATATCATGAATTATTTTGACACCAAGACCTTTTAATTTTTGCCAGCAATATTTCACTACACCAATCAGGGCCTGCAGTCAGTGATGCTGTTCGCCTCCTGGGATGTCAGAGGACAGTGCACTCCTGACAGCACCAAATCATCTGGGAGCTGTAACGAGCTATTGCTGCAATTATTATTATCTCTTGTAGTCATGCATTTCATTACAGTGCAGGCAGACAGAGGTTTCAGTTTCAGGCTGCTCTTATTTAGGAATCTCTGCCATTTTATGGGCTGTAGGGCTCTGTAGCGTAATTTCTTTTCTCCTCAGTAGACAAGGATAGGTGAATTTCTAATAAAAACAAAACACTAGCGAGGTACTGTAGAAAGAGGGAGCACAATACAGTACATTAACCAGCAGTGAAACAGCTTAAATGGCCCACTTGTAGTTTATGAAAGCAGTGGTTAATCAGCAATATGGTTTGCTGCAGAGAGAAATAAAGAACAGTTTATCTTTAAATACATATATATTATCCTTTTCCAGACTACCCACTGCTAAACTTTTTTGAAGGCGAACACTAAATCTTGAAAGGACGGATCTATGGCTTTTAGTGAATTTTTTTCTGCCACTTCATAAAAAACCCCCTAAAATAGTTTAGCACATATGCCTGTTTTTTTGTCTAAGCAGCTTAGTGGCCATTATTGCAAAGCACGGGTATGCAAACAACCACGTTGGAGAGAAAGGAGAGAGGCGTACTCTCAACTGAAAATTAATAGAAATTATCGAAATTTTAAAATTTATATTCACAGGTAGAACACACCATTTCTTATGAGGAACAGCTGAGGGAGCTGGGTTTGTTTATTCTTAAAAATAGGAGGCTCAGTGGGTACCACATCACTCTCAACAACTCCCTGACAGGAGGTTGTGGCGAGGTGGGTGCCGGTCCCTTCTACCATGCCTGCAGTGAGGGGACCAGAGGAAAGGGCCTTAAGCTGAGACAGGGAAGATGCAGATGAGATGTAAGAAAAACTTTTCCACCATTTGGGTGGTCAGGCATTGGAATAGTTTGCCCACAGAGGTGGTGGAGCCACCATCCCTGAGGACGGGACCTGGATTTGGCACTGGGTGGTGGTTTAGCGGTGTAGGGGTTACAGTGATGGTACTGGGCTGATGGTTGGACTTGGTGATCTTAAAGGTCTCTTTCACCTTTGATGATTCTCTGATTCTGTGACCGGGGGCCCTTCCCAGAGAAAGCACCAGCAATCACCATTTCACTTCTTTCTTACATCTAAGGATAGACGGTGGCCCGAAAGACCTTGTCCTGCCGACCACACGTTTAACGTCCTTTGGAGGGTATCACCAGCTTCCACAAGCATTATACAAGAAAAGAAGATGACAAGATGAGAGATGACTCTCTTTCTCTTCAGGAATTCCTTTCTCTCAGTTTCCTTTCTCCTTTTCAAACCCACTCCTTCTCAATGTCTAAGCTACAAATTACTTAATTTCATAATAGAAAAAGAAGCACCAGCAAAAACAGGGATAGAAGCCACCAATTTCATTTCTGCCATGCTTTTTAGTAATGGTATGTAATACAGTGAGTAAAAAACAAATAGGAAACATTCTATTAAGTGTGAGGGGTACAGCCAAGCTCCTGGCTATCAGTGTGCACATGATAAAACACTGGAAAGTCAACCACATATTCAGAGAATCTAAAACTAAGTTACTACTGGTACAGGCAGAAATTGCTGCTATATTAGGTAAAATAATGATTTGAAGAGACAAATTTAAGTGTTAACAATAAAAAAACTGCTTCACACCACCTTTCCCCATGAAAACTACACGATGTCTTCTTCTGTGCTGAGGTATTTAATTATGCACTTTCTGTATTCAGCCATCTCCTCCACATGTATAGTTTTTTTGACAGGAAGAGAGACGAAGTTCTGAATATTAAACTTAAAGGAACATATTCTGCCTCATCACTTGTGTAAAGACAGCTGATATTGCCTGAGAGTTTGGCACCAGGGGCCAGGCACCATATTTTCAGCCACCCACACATAAACCCTTTCAATACAATCACTAGCAACTTGACTGTGAAATTTCCAGACATTGATGGCTAGCAAAGACTAATAGCAATGCTCCTGTGATGGACTCTCGTCACAAAAACGCAGTTCTTCAGCTTTTTGATCCCATCTGTGTGATGCGAAGAGAGCAGGGAAGACTTTGCCTCAGCAAAGATAGGGTAGTGTGTCCAAAAAGGAGCAGAGCAGCACACCAGGGTCTGTAGTGTTGTGTTTATTTACAGATGCCATGCAGTTTTGCCTAACTCCCTTGTTAGTTAAGGGTTGCTGATCCTACAGACTCTTACACACGTGAGCAGTTCCATCAAAGTCACTGGGACGTGCATGAATTAAGATTCCTCTTTCAAGAAAGGCGTAGCAGGATCAAGGCTGGTCCTTGTGGCTGTTGAAATCTTTGAGATTGACTTGAAGGAGAAGCTAAATCCACTCAGCCCTAAACAAAGTAGAAGACACTTTCTGGTGTCCCATGACCCATCTCAGTCTCTCTTTGTCTGGTGAAACAGTCTTTGACACCTCTGAGGGGCTGGCCCTGCCTATCAGTGCTCGTGGTATACAACTACGGAGTAAGAGAGCTGGGCCACATCCACGGAACAGGTAACGTAGGTTAGCACTGAAGAGCATCAGCTCAAGGCATGGACAGCAAAGGTTGCTTTATTGCCTGAGGGTCATGATGGCCCCTGCTCTGCAAGGGCTGGCCCATGAGTGACTTGATTAAAATGGCAAGCATCATCCCTCTCCTCCTCTCTTCAACCGCAAGACTTCAGAAAACAGCTGTTTAAAGCCACTGTGCTTTCCAGGTCCTTTACACGAGCTTTACATTGGCTGTGGCTATCACAAGTCAATCACAAGTGAAGACATTTAGCATAAAACCAAAGCAAGACAGCTCAACCAGGTGGCTCTAAGAGCATTCCAAATCCAGGCTAGAATTTTCTGGACATTTGCAGCTTTTCCTCTACCTTGAATACAAACTTTATGTTTTGCTCCATCACAGCTAAGGACCAGGGAGCAACTGAACCAATGTCAGAAGTGTGCTGGCTGTGCCAGATGGCTCCTTTTTGAGAATGGGTGGGAAGGCACAAAATTTCCTTCAAATTACTGCAAAATTTTAATGTAAAAAGAAATTTTTAAAAATTAGAAGAATTACCAATTAATTAGAAAAGTTTAAGAGGAAACCCAGGCAGTGGAACTCTCCCACTCCCACTCTACAACCTGTCACTGCCTTCAATGTCCCTTATTTTATTTATTTTATGATCATTTTTATTCCCTTTAAGACAAATGTTTTCCTAAATGACTGTCAAATCCCTTTTTAAAATCAGCTTAAAACTACTATCACCTCCTTATTAGCGGTTTATCTAGATAGACTCGATAAAAAAATCTTTTTAACTCTTGAAAAGTTGTAATTCTTGCATGTGCATCAGCAAGAAATTAAAAACGCAATGTAATAAAAAAACACTAAAGTTGCCATTCTTCAGGTCAGTGTGAAGCTCTTCAAACACATTCGTGCAAACACACAAGGGTACAGACTTCATATGGTGTCTTCTTCAAGATAGTTTCGAATTTCACATTATTGTGGATAAAAATTCCTAGGAAAACATGCTAATAATGTCAAAATCACCTGTATTGCAAGCATCTTATGGTGTGTAAGTGGTGTTTTTTGGTTTAACAGAACACAAGAGCACCTGACTGTGAGGAAATTACACAATAGAGGTAATCACTTAATTAGATCCTCATAATATTTCCAGACAATCAGTTCCAGAATTCTCAGAATCATCTTGGGTGAAATTCCAGAACATCCACTAAAGTGAAACAATGTTGTTAATTGATCTGACTCAGATCACACTCCTTGTATTTTTCAGAGATTTCAGCATATGTTAGCATGTTGCTTAAATCTTGTAGTGGTTCTTACTTCTCGTTTACTACATATTATGTTGCCTTAGTAACATCTTAGCTTGTTCATTTACCTTCAAAGCCAGGTCCTTTGTATTACAGTCTAAAGAGTGCTCTAGCTTACAACATCAGAATTTTAGTTATCTTTAATGGCAACACAACGGATTTGCACTAAAATAAACATAAAGTTCTTCATTAACATTAGAATGTGTACAGACTCAGCCTTTTATTTTTTACAAAACCAAGCATGACAGATTCTCTACAATACTTCTTAAAACAGCACTTGTCTTCCCACTGAATCCTGATGATGAGCTGCAGTGTAACATTGCAGCCACCAAATACGGTGCATCAGCATTTACCATCTCAGCTTATAGGTGCATTTAGTCATCTAAATGATCTGACAATAATTAAGCAAAAAAACTGGGAGAATTTTTTAAAATCGGGCTCTCAGCAACCTGTCAAAGGCTATATCCTTAAATTCAAGGCAAGAATTCAACACTTCATGGGTATCATGAGCCATCAATTTGTTCCTTGCTGTAACTCATGGAAAATGTTTTCCTTCCCCCTTTGCCCTCCTGCAATGTGTCGTGTCTTTCATTCTTGCTGTGTTTAAAGGTTAAGGATGCAGGGTGTACAGCAGTAAGAGCGCTTTTTACTTTTACACTGGCCAAGTCATGCCCATGCAGGGAATGTAACACAACCTGCTTAAATTCCAGCTGCTTCTACCTTTGGTGAGTTTAATACGTTAAATATCCTGAAGTTTATGCCATACTTAAAAGTAAAACAACAAATTTAGAGAAAGTTTTCACGGCTTATGTATCACACATACGTGAGCACTCATTTTAGAAGCAGAAGCAGAAATCTGCAATCCAAGAATGACCTGATAAAGGCTGGACCAAAGTTTCCAAACACGGTTCCTGGTGGCAGGCTTCCAAGCCCATGTTAGGCTCCCAAGCCTACGTTAATCTTACAGCTTCCATGCAAGAAAAAAGGGGGTTAAGCCCTTTGTGAAGCAGCCTTACTGCATTTCAGTAGGCACCTGCTGTTTTTGCAGGGAAGGAGCCAAGCATTGCCAAAAACAAATCTTGCTGGATCTGTGTTGTGCCAAGGTATGGGCTGGGAATGGAGCAGCTCTACTGGCTGTGCCAGGAGAGAGCTCAGTCTCAGCATCCAGGGAAGAGCTGCAGGCTTTAGGGAGTCAGTAAACCCCAAAAGCTAGGTGCTCCGGAATAATGTTCTCAGTGGAAATCTTTAGGGATAAAATGTCGGATATTTAAAACAAAACTCAGAATTAAGTGACCAGACTCACATTTGGCTTGACCTAAAACCAGTGAGTGCCTGTATGTCCCACTTATGCCAAAAGCTACTGTGGCTTTTTTATGGAAGAGACAAATCTGGAATGTAAAATAAAGCAAAATATTTGAAAACGTTGGCCTATAAACCTTGTGTGTATAGCCAGTCTAAACTAAACTCCTAAATATTTAAAATCTTGTTTCCTTTTTATTGGACATAATTTTGGCTTTAGGAAAAAGAAGAATGGAAATAAAACTTATTTTTACTCATAGGATTCATTCAGATGACTTCATGAGATCACAGTCAGATACATAAATTAAATTAAACTACGCAAATAAGTCTTCTTAGGCTTGGAAAGAAAGTTAGGGAAGAACAAATAACCATTTTTTCCCCTTCTGTCTGATTCATTTTTAACCATTCTTCCTTGTGCAGCCACCACTACCATTCATGGTGAAAGGGGATTAAGAAAAAGAATGTATAGCACTCTGCTCCATTTACAATCACTTATTGAAATTTAAATATTGCATGTGACATTTTACAATACTAAACCCAAAAGGCTAATCTTGAAAACTTGCTAGGAACCCTGACCAGTGGAGTGACACCACCACTCTCATTTAGTGGAGCTAAGAGAAGGGCCACAAGCTCCAGTCAGTGGAGGGTAAGGACATATGTGACTTTCCTCAGAAAACCCACTCTTGACTGGAAGGTTGGCAAGTTTAAAATCAACCCCTCTGTTGACGTTCACATGCTGCAGAGAACCTGACACGTCCCAACAAGGCCTGTGTGAAACTTTCAGAATATTTGCTTCCAATATACAGGGTGTGTTCACACTTTTCTTTTAAACCTAAGGCAATGGTACACCTACCTGTGCTGTCAGTTTGTTGTTAAGCCATCACACTGGAGAGGGAAGCCACTGGCTTTCGAAAGAGGGCTTGTTCAGTACAGCTGCTGTCTACTTTATGGAAAGCTTTAGGCTTTCCTTTGCCTTTCTCGTTCATACAAGGAAGATCTCATTTCCAAGTCAGTCTGAATTAACTCACATACTGCTACACGGATATATTAATAATTTTGTTCTACCCTGAACAATGTTTCTTGTTAATAATGAAAAACCACATGGGTTGGTATAAATCAGTAGTTCAGATTTGCTGTTGTCATGCTATAGCAAATAACCTTCTGAATTACGTGTAAAAGGAACTGTCCCAAAAAGGAGAGAAAATCTCTTCAATTAAATCATTAACATTTTACAATATATATTGTCATCCTGGGAAAAAATGTTCAAATTTTTGTAAAACCATGCAACCAAAGTCGGAAAAAAGCATAATGCGACTCAAATCCTATGAAAACCATTTAAATAATGCATTTTACTGTGTAAGCAACTGGGCAACTAGAGATCTCACACACTATCTATTAAAACATGTAGAGGATGGGCCATTTCTTGTAGAGGTGTTGAAACTTGGTGGTGTGTTCAAATGTGTGATCATATACAAGTGTATGTAACCAGTTTTGTTCAAGAACAGACAAAGCTACTTTTAATTACAGTCCTCATATTAAAAGCTGAGCATGTACTTGTCTTTGCGGAACTGCAGCCAAAATGACTTTACAATGCAAAGGATGAGGCCGGTATTCATTTCTCTGGTGAATACTTATGTGCTCCTGGGTTAGGTAGGCAAAACAGTACTTCACTGTCAAATTCAGATCAATCCTAGTTTGCTTTACTTGCAATCATTCTCCCATAGGAGGCTTGTGGTTCAGTCTTCATTATTTGTGGGTTTAGAAAGCAAAATTAAAATGTGAAACCCTATCAACATGTGAACTCTGCACCCTCTGACATATGGGGCATGCCCCTCATCCAACACAATCTTTGGTTAGCAGCTGTGAGGAGTTTTACCAGGCTAAACAGCTTTTTAGTCTAACCCAGGGGAACTGGCATGTGTTAGCACAGCTACAGAAGGTCTCTGCAGTCCCTAAATGCAAAAACATATTGAGGATTGCAAAGAAAAAGTTACAAGGGGGACAGAGTTCAAATAAAATTTGTTCTCTGCTTCATGGCAAGATCAATCTATGCTCACAAACACATTCAACTCAGGCTCATTTGCCACAGGTTTGCATTTATGAATGCTCAGTATGAAGAGCTCCCATTGACATCCCCAGGAACTCTGGCACACAGAAACACCACTCCTCTGTGGAGTGCAGGCGATCTGCACCACCTGATGATTCCATTCAAAGTGCTTACAAGATGAGGTTAGAGGGCTCTGTTCCATTATAAGCAAATGAGAGGCAGTATCCCTTTTGTTTCATTTTTTGGGGGGGATTCTTTCTGGTGGAATATCCTTATAACTCATCCTGGTATGCAACAATCCATGGGCATAGCAAAACCTGAATATGGTAAAGCAAAAAGATTTACCTGGGCAAATTTTTGGTGTGGCCACTGTCTGAAGGCAATCCTAGGAGCAGCACACATGGAAGTTTTTCCACTCAGAGTAGCAATGGGATATTAACAGCATGCAAACTGGTGTCTGTATCTAGGGCTGCCGTACTTCTGTACCTGATTCTTCTATAATGCAGATGATGCATACGGATCTTAACAAATCTGTTACGCAAATATAGGCAGACCAATTACATCCTGGAACTTGAGGCTACCTGTACCTTTAGAGTTCATCTGTCATGCCCAGCTGTCCTCCAGGGCATGCAGAGTCTAGTCAGACCCAGTAGCCTGAGCAGGCATCAGACAGCCTAAAACACTGAGCAAATGGCAAAGTGTTCGTTTCCTGCCCAACAAAAAAACAAAAAAAAATTATTTTCAAGGAAAACTGGATAGATGGTAGCAGTGTCCACATAATAAAAAATCCAGACCAGTTTAACTAAGTCTGACTGCAGGACAGTCTGTTCAGGCCAGTGTAGCCTGTAAAAAGCCCATTGACCACTTCAAATCACCGCCGTGCTGCGTGAGGGGGGACATGAACACTTAGGTGCCACAGACTCGTGAGAGTCAGGGAGAGATGGGTGTTTACTCCCTTTCCAGTGTGAAGGGTTTGTTTCATTATTCTGGCTTTGACTGAGTTCCTTTGCCTCTTGCCAAGTTAAACTTCCATTATTACAATAATTCTAGGTGCTGCTAAAGGCATTTGGCGAAGCATGAGAAAAGCTAATTGACATGGAAAAGGAAAATTTGCAGGCCATGTTTTCTCCTGTGGAAATTATGTTAAATTGTTGCTGCCGCATTACAAGGATAATTTTGATGCATTAACTTGTCTTTTGCTTGTCTTTACCGCAATCTCACCCAAATACTGGGCTTTTATATGTACCCTTTTTAGTTCTTAGTTGACTGGTTTCTGGAGAACAACTCACAAAGGCATCCTAGAGAGCAGCTTCCTTTGCATCGCTTCAAATGCTGATATGGAACACCAGTTATTCAACAATACAATCATTTCCTCAAAAAGGAGCAATACCTTATGAAGCCAACTAGCATTTCTCTGAAGGAATTCACAACACTGACTGCAGTCAGGCTCTGCTGTGCCTTGTGCCATGGCATGAAGCTCTGCAGTGCAGCAGGGCTGCTGCCAGGTGAAGGTTAAGTCCTTCGTGGCAGCTCTGCCATGCCCTGCTGAACTATTTTTGCCTGTCATCATCATCCTCATGCACCACCTCAGGTAAAACCCCGACCTAGCCCATGCTGCTTCAAAGTCATATTCATTGCTCCTGTGGTGACAGCTTCGTGTGACAACAGGGTTGCCATCCTTCCCCATCAAAGGTACAGAAAGCATTACTGCCAGAAAACAGCAACATCTCTGAAGCATTTAGTTCTGCCTTATCTCTGTCTTTGTTCAGTGCCCACCCACACTGACTCTGTCATTAGTTTCTAACAATTTAAGGCATTCCTGTTTTCAGCATTTTCTGAAGCAGCATGTAAGACTCTGACAGTCATATCTCACCGATACTTTTGTGTAATTTAGCAAATCTAAATATAAATCAGAATCTGACTCCAAAAAAATGAATCAACAGACACTTTGTAAATTTTACACTATTTTCACCTACCCATTGCAGTGACAAAAGCAAGGACTATTTGTTTTTTATAGTGTTAAAAGTATACAAAATTTATAATTCATATCTATTTTATAAATGCATAAAAGCTTAAGTAAATTACTTCACTGCAAAGTGCTGAAATACATGCCCACTAAATTGTGGCCAAATCTGAAGATGGCTAGGAACGAGTCCCTCAGAAATTAAAAAAAAAAAGAACAAGCATTGATGTTAAAACATTTTTAATTATTTACATCTCTGTTGTTTCATTGTATCTTAGATGTCATTTTAAAAATGAAGTGATATTTTATCTTGATTACTAAAATATATTTTTTTTCCATTATTTTGCTATGGACTTCACAGCACTATCTGTCCTGCTAATAGATATTTTCCTCTTTAGAGAAAATGAGAACAATTATGTTTTATTTAGAGAACAATAATATTCTTGATTGTTCATCCTCACTGTTCTGGAAGAACAATGAAACAGCACTTACATGAAGGATTTACTGGTTTGCATGCCAGGACAAAAACAGATGGACAAAACAAGTTTAGACAACTGAATCTGAAAAATTGGATGACCTTTATTTCACAAACAAAGTTACAGAAATTCAGAAAGAGCCAAACGTTATTTTATTGCCTTCAATGGAGAAATTCCAGTATTTGTCCTAGAGCCAACCAGTTTAATTTAAACCTGATGATGTAAGTTAGTAGCTAGCCCTTATGGCCGATACACAACACTACTAAAGCACAAATATCTCAAATGCCTTTAAAAAAAGCCCCACTCCATCCCTCAAAATATTTACCTAAGAGTAAGATCAGACCTAATGAAGGAGATATATGGGTTTGGGTTTGGTTTTTTCTCTTTTTTTTTTTTTTGCATTTGGTAGCATGGACTCATAGCCAAGATCAAGTGACTGGCAGTGACAATGTCAAGCTTGGGTGAGAGCTCCTGACTCTGACAGCTCAGAGGTGAGGATAAGGCAGAAATACACCATGCAGACAAAAAAAGAGGTCTGGCAGCCTGCTTAAGAGTTAAGGAGGAAAGAGAAAAACATACCCTTGTTAGCAACAAAGCACAAGGTTCAGATCACTGGTTTTAAGGCTTGCAAATGGAAATTACACAAAGGAAGTCTTCCCTTGGTGTTTCTAGAATATCCAATATTGTTCCTTGCTGAAATCATAAGAATTGCAACAATCAAGGCAGAGAGCAAAGATATGGCAAGACCACTGCAACAAGTTTTGTATCTATGCACATATATTTCAGATTTGGAAGGGGTATTTAAACCCCGTAAAATCTATTGTATACAAATACTAAGTTAAAAATATTCCCGCATGTATTCTTTACACCCATTTGAGAGCACAAGTACAAATTGAAATTATCATGAAAAGCTGATGACTGTCCTTTCAGCTTTAAACACAGTGTATTCTAAGAAGCTGGAGATTCAAACTAAACAGAAGGAAAATTAGATCCTACACAGGAGAATCAACTTACATGGAAGGAAATAGAAAACCTTTGAAAATAAGGAATAGCAAAGTTTGGGAAGCACAGTTCATTCAACAATCAAGCTCCAGAAAGAGTTAGGTATTTGGCAGATTTTCAGGTAGATATAGAAAATTGCTTCCTTTTCATCTACCTACTGTTAAGAGATCAATATATTCTTGACACAACACACTAGAAATCAGCTGCTATTGTAGGAAATAACCAAGGCCACTTCTCATGTTCATGTGGTCATCTCCAGAGAAGCATCCTACTCACTAAGGATTCCTGTCAAGCTTTCTGTCCCTCACTGCGCTGATCACACTGGGAGCTTATGTTCACACTCAGCAAGAGATGAGCATGGGCTCATGTGAATGGGTAGGCTCTTCCTCCATACAGCTCTTATGCAAAAACCAACTTAATACATGACAGAAGGAGTAGCCCTCATGAAAGGGACAGCCTTGCCCTGTCATTTTTAAGCGGATACTTACTATCCTACTGTGGGGATATGGATTTGTTATGTTCTATGTGGTTTTGCACGAATTCCCTATCTAGAAAATTTGTTTAGTACCGCGAATTTTCTAAAAAGAAAGGAATTTATAAGAGCATGAGGACATTTACTCTTCACTTTCTTGCTTGTCCAGGCAGTGTCTCCTCTACAGTCATGTCACACACAGAACACGGACGCATGCACCTGCTTGAAGTGGTTGGTATTCTAAACTGGACACTGCCACGTCAGAATACCATTTTTAAGAGACCCCTCTGCCTGGACTTCTGGTGGTTATGACTTTGGTCTTGACTTAATCCGTGTACACTCCAATGCCCAAGTTATTCTCCACTAACATTAATGGGACTCTGCCCTGGCTCAGGAGAGACAGGATCAGTCCCCAGGTACAATCTGTGACTGCAATAGAACCAAGCACTTCTGCTTTCAAGTGGAAGAGCTTCTCTGCAATCATTTTCCTGACTGCTGAGTTGTGAGCCAGGAAAGATGCTGAGGCAGACCGCATAATATTATGACCTTAAGAATTTTTATTTTCTTTTTTTGGCAGCGATAAAGTGCTCCCTCTTTCTCATCTCTCAGCACTATCAGCCTTTGTTTCTCAGAGCTGTTTGAAGACCCAAAAAGACAGAACCCTCCTGTTCCTCCTTTTGTAAAACAAGCTGCTGTATTCAGAATGAAAATGCTCTGCAAAGATCCAGCTTTTTATTCTCAGAAATTCCATTTTTCTTTTTTAGCAGAAAATGGTTTAATTCAGTCTAACAAGCAATTAATACGTTCTTCCAAACAAATCAGAACTGGAGAACCAAATTAACACCCTTCAAGACTGATATATCAGCTCCGGATTTCACAGAATGCTTTATGACCCTTCCACCTAGTCTAATAGATGGATTTTAAACATAAGAAAGCCTTAACATGGCTTGAATTTGAACACTTTGACTTCTTATAAGTGCATATCACTAATTACAGTGAGACTTTATTAAACCAAGTAATCACCTATGTATTTCAAGGACAAGAAAACCTTTTTTAAAAACTAGAGACCATTAAACATTACATTCACTGTTATTTTTATTGAGAAATACCCAGCAAAGGAATATTTACCATTTCAGTACTGCATACATATCGAGATTATTTGTAAATCGAAAATCAACTAAATATTAAACACATAGCAGTATCTAGTTAGAACCAGGGATATCAGCTGCTAATTTTTTCCACTTGTCTTTCACTTCCTTCAGCTCATAAACAGATTTAATAAAAAAAGAATCATGGAATCAAAACAACATATTCATGGGGAGGTATGTTCATTTAAGCAACAGGCTGTTCCAATGTAGCTTTTAATAAGATAGATGAAATTGAGTAAGTGATAATTTAACCAATGACAGAAATGGTCTTGCATACATTGCAATAATGCCAAGCTTTGAATTCTAATGAATCCTGTGTTTTTCTCATAAAACCTCAGCTCTCATAGTCAGTTAATCGGGCAGTAATTTCATTTTTTATTTGGGGGAGTGTGCAAAAAGGTACAATTCTAGGTGTTGAATCTAACAAAGAAGAAGTTGATATGAAGGAAACACGTTAGAAAACAGACAGTGAAGAAAAAAAGGACACAACGTTCAAAATTATGCGAGTTTTGTGTTGTATGGCGGGCAGAGCTCATGATTATATATGTATTTAAAGTATACACACCAGGATGTAGATGCTGGTAGCCCAGGTGGTACCATTGCTGCAGCACCTGCAAAATAGATGGGGCAGATTGGGAATATCATTTGTGCTACTGAGCTGTTCATGGACTAATATCCAGGATAATATCCAGGATAATATCCAGCATCAGGTTATATAGCCCCCATGAGAGTGGTTGAGTGTACAAAGAGTTTAATAGCCTAAATAAATGGGCAACAGCAGGGCAAGATCTCACTCACATAGGGTAACTTTGTCCTGAAGAAGTGCCTCTGAAAACGAGACTAAATCAGCCTGCATGCCTGTACAGCTTCTGCACTGCCAAATCTGACAGCGGAGGTTTCTGCCAATTATTTTTTGTTAAGGAAATTGGACTGCAGCCTGTGATTCATTTTACATATAGTAGAGCAAGAGTTGGCCTACATATAAAAATTCACACTGGTATAACTGTGTCAGTTTAGGGTGTAATATTTTGCTGACAGTTTTACCTTTAAAAGACCTAAAGGAGACGTGGTTAAGTCTGTGCCTGGATACCTTGTACTCACTGAGGTTGTTTGTAGGGGTGGTATTTTTTTCCTGGTTTTCAGCTAAACTAAACAGGCTAAACAATACAACTATGGCACCTTACAGCAGGCTGAATATTGTTCTGTTCTTATCAAAATAATACAGATGACATGTAAGTCCAGGCACATACCAGAAGCTCCCCTCCAAAAAAAGAGAGGATCATTAATAGGCCTTTTGCACCAGCCATCTCTTTACAGAATCACAGAACAGCTAAGGCTGGAAGGGATCTCCAGAGGTCAACTGGTCCAATGGCCCTGCTAAAGCAGGGCCACCCAAAGCTGTTTGTACAGGACCATGTCCAAACAGCTTTTGAATGTCCTCAAAGACAGAAAATCCACAACACTCCTGGGCAGCCAGTGCTCAGTCATCCTCACAACAAAAAAGTGTTTCCCAATATTCAGACTGAATCTTTACAAGAATAAACTTGCTGGGTACAAATATTTTAGATATGTACCAAACATACCAAAATTTTAAAGAGGTTAACTAATATATATAACACCCCAGTGCTACCAGAAATGAGTCTATGAATTTATTCTAAAAATGGTATCAATGCAAAGGCCTCTTTACTCACACTTTCTAGAGATCGGTGGTTTTTACTGAGTAGGGCAATTCACCATATTTAATTGGAAGGTAAGGAGGTCTGAAACTAACCCCCCCCTTAGATACCAGCAAACTGAGACTTGTCAGAAACACACAACCAAAAATGAGCTTAATTTTTAATGTGAGCTCCCAGTTTATTTCTCATGTTAGCTGTAGACAGGAGGAGATCATAATGTAATATAAATGTTTTAAGAGTCAAGATTTACATGGGGAAAAAATTACTTTGTTAACCAACTACATCTTGTTTTATTAGAACCATTATTTCAAAAAAGACTGAGCAATGAAAAAGAATTGGCTTTCATTTTTTAACATTTCCTCCCCCCATTAATACTCCTCGTCAATTGCAGCAATCAATTTCAGTTTGACGCACCGAGACTTCAAATTATAGGGTCTGGAGGGGGTAGATGGCTTTTGCATCTTTTCCATACACTATTTTCGCCGACAAAACCAGTTTGGCAACCACATGTCAGGCTCTTGGCAAAGTATCTGACCTGACCATATTAAGCACTGTTTTCTTAATATAATGTTGACATATGGCTATTGTGCTCTTAATGTAGTTATTTTGTGTCTGCTGTGTTGTTGCTATCTCATCTTCTGAATTTTCTTCAGGCAATTACTGTCAGAGGCATTTAATTTCTTCTGCTACATATTAACCAGTTGCCAACATTCCCCTATTTTCCGTGTGGAGGGGGTGTTTATGAGGCCAAAGCAATACTACTGCAAGGTGTCCTAGGTCTACCTGTATACTTGCAAGGCCATCTAAAAATATTCTGATCCCACATCAAAGAAAGGCAGAGAAGCTTTGGAGAGAATAAAGCTTTTCTTTTGGTCTTCACAGGTCATGAAACCAGAAAAAAACACTCTATGTTGCTTTCATGTCTAATATGTTGAATAGTTGCCTGTGGTTAATTACACTGCATTGTGGAAGGTGCCACAATCAGGCAGTAGGTTTAAGCCAGTTGAAAGTGATGTGAGGAAACAGACGGAATATAACTCAGGTAACCACAGAAAGCAAGTACAAAAGCTCTAGCCATAAGTAGGCAAAATACCACATTTAACCGTTTTATGCAGTGAAAAAAGGAAACATCCCTGCAAGAAAAAAACAGTACAAGCTAACACACATTGTTCACTATCATGTGTTGACAATATTTTGACCTTGAGCATGCAAGACCAAAGGTACATACAATAAACTGAGAAACGAAATAGCTGGTAGGCACAGATTTAACACAGGACAGGAGAGGGGATGTCCTTCACTTTAACTCTTGCTGGTTCACAACACACTCCACATCCTGTGATGGGGAGCAGCTGCCCCCCTGCAATGCTGTCCAATATCCATCAAGGCTGCGTTCTCCATGACCAGCCTGCAGTATTTATTACAGTGTATAGCTTCTGTTTGGTTCTTGTGTCTGGTTCTAATATCTCTTAACTCTGAGCTATGAAAAAGCTGCCAACAGAGTATGAGATACGGAAGTTTTTATTCTACCAGGCTTCACAGGGCTAAGTCTGAATGGTCCTCTGAGGAGCTTCTCTCTCCTTCCATTAACTGTAAATAATTCACCTCACAGGCACCTAAACTGGGCAGTGTGAGGACCTGCTCACTCCCACTGTGTTACAGTGCTCTGTTCACATTCCTGTGCATGACAGAACTTCATTTCTCTGTGTCTCTACTTACAGAATGGGGATGGCAAGATCTACTTCACCAGCTGCAAGTATTGCGGCATGTTATCAGGTGATCGGCTTTGCCTTTACAGGCATGGCTCGTGGTCATAATGTTTGCTTTCACTGAACAAATTGCAGATCCCTAGAAAATCAGCATCTAAATTTGTTGCAGAAACTCATTTTGAATGCAAGCTAAGTCCTATGTTTTCAGATTGTACCCCACAAATACTAAAATAAGCACTTCCTGGGGGCTGAAAAATAAACCTTGAAAAAATATACCCTTGATTTCTCAGAGAAGCAAGAGTAGATATTTGAAGATAAAGAATGAAAGATATGTGATCTATTCCTATACTTCATAGTTTGCCACATTCTGTACTGAAATTCAACCAACCATTAAATCAGAGGATAGCACGTACTATTTACAACAAACTAAATATAACAGTTGGTTTTAGTCAAAAATGCCCATGCTTTTCTTTAGTGATTTCTAAAGGAATTTTATGATTTGATCATAGGTTTCACAAATGCCAGTTAGACAGACTTGACAAGGGTACTGAAAATGTCATAAAAGCAGCAGATACACTTTACTTGAGCACTTAGAATAAATTGTATCTGTAGCAGCTAATCAGACAACTGGTTAGCAATTTTGAAACCAGTTTATTCATAAAATTAAATGTAGCATCAAAAACAATGTGGCAATATGACTAAGCTGTGATCATATAGGTTGAAGCATATTGGACAAGAGACCTGTTTGAGAAGTTCATGAGAATTCAGCTGTACTGCAATATTCTGTCAGCCATCATCATTATCTTGTACAGGTACCCAGTGGACAAAAAAACATTCTGAACTACAGAGAAACTGTTAAAATTCACAGTTGAGCGAAATGCTGATTACAGCAGCAGCCCTCTTTTCTTCTCCCTGTCACTCCCACCCTTTTGTTCTCTTCCACTTTGCTTTTCTCCTCGGAACAGCAGACAGCAGTACAATGGCATGGCTAACATGTGGTGCATTGGTCTTACCAGCACTCATTTACACCGAGCCACGGAGCTGCACTCCTCCCAAACCCACACTGCTCAGCCTCCCTACTGCCAGGGCACACACCTGCCTGCACAAGGGATCGGGACACCTTCTTCTGTCATGGGCTGCCTTCTCATCTGTCCCAGCAAAGAAGAGCTGCTTTCTGCCTCCTTTGTGCATTCGAATGCCTCATTGTCTAAATCAAATTACAAGCTTACATTCTGGCCAATCTCTCTATCCCCCGAAACCAAGTTTGTGTGTAAAAGATAATACAGTATTTACCATAAATATTACTCTGTCCCATGACTGTAATTTTTATCTCCTAATTGAAATATTTATTTTCCTTGTCTCAGTGAGCTATTTTAAGGAATAGCTGAATGAGAGTGTGTTGGAAGACACACAGAGTATTGCTCAAAATGGAGATTTTTTTTTCAGAGAGCAAAATACAACACTTTCAAAATAAGTTTACCTGACATGTACCTCGATTGTTAAAAATTAGACTTTCCACCAGCTTTCATAGCCAAGTCATTATGAAAGCAGAATTCATTAGAAGTTATCTAAAAAACACCAATACGTCATGGCTGGATATAATCCTTGCGTGAGGACTAACACAGGCTACAAAAATGTACACCCATCTAAAGCATCATTTCAAGTGCCACAATGTCACTGTTTCTTGATGAAGAGAAGGTCTCATTTTTTAAGGGACATTGTAAAATTCCTTAAACCTCAGAAAACCATACTTTGCTCAATATTTTTACTTCAAAATGTAAAGAATTACTTTATATTTTTCATGGTTATCTTAAAATAGGAAGCTATGGAAGAAAAAAATAATTTCAGACAACAGCCCAGCAACTGAATGGATTACTTGATGCCATCCCCAAAACCTGGTTCACGAAATATCTGGCTCATTGGTCAGGGAAATGGGAAGTCTCTGCAGTACCTGATCTATTATTCTGAGCTGCTAAATTTTTCTTCTTAACTTTCCATCCCTGATGGATTTTAGCTAGCACAATCAGTGATTAAGAAGATGTTCTAAGACAGTGCAAGTCACCTGTGAGACAACAGATACATAAAAGCAAGGGTCAGGAAAAGGACCTGCTTTGGTGCTTGGATGGAGTAGCTCCTCCATCATGCAGCAGAGTGAAAAAACCGGTGTCTGCTTTAGGACAAGGGAAACATTAAGAAAAAGAAAGATATAAAAAAAGGAAAAAATACAACTGATGGGTTTCCTTCTTCCTTTTGTTTTCCTGCCCCCCTCACCACCAACAGAGAGGTAATACATTGAAAGATTTAGTATTGTCAGTGAATCAGGGTCCAGCCTCCATCAGCATCTAGAATCCAATTTGAAATCATCATGCCATTTTCCAGGTAATAGATATAAAAGTTCCTGTAGCAGACAAAGCACCTGAAGTTGGATCACATCATCAGTTTTGTACTGATGAGACATTGGATGGGTTTTCTATTACATATCCAAAGAGTGAACATCTGTCTTACCAGAAAGCTTATTCAGGCTCAGCCAAAAGCTTTCATATTCAGGGATACATGTCATAATTTGAGCCTAGTGAACTGGAGATATTCTGGGGGAAGAAACATGCCAGCACAGAATATTTTAATACGGCTGAGATTGGTCTAACATAGAAAGGACACTCAAAAAAAACCCCAGAATCTTGGAGTTTTCTATTCCTGTTTAATTCTACGTAATTTTTTTTTCCTGTAATTCTAGCCTGCTATATGTACACTGGACACCTAATAGGAAATAAGGCAACTCTCAAAAAAAAAAAAAAAGGAACATTAAACAAAATAACCATAGATTTCAAAAGCACAGGCTATAAAATAAATTTAAAGCATGTGGGGTTTTTTAGTAACGACATAACAGGAAAATTCTCCCAAGATAAGGCAGACCTCCCAAGACTCAGTAAGCTTTCAGAAAGCATTTCTTTCTGGCCATCGAGGAGAACAGGGGAATCGTCCTTTAAAGTATACAGGGAAAAGCAGGCTTTGAACATGCATGCTCTGGTTTGTCTCCTGAAGGCAGTGTCTGTGCAGAGACCAACCTCCACACTACATGCCTTCCCAGAACATCTAGAGTCAGGTGGGGTAAATATTGCCCAGTGTGACTATAAAATAGAACCTTCCTGGAGTCACATCATGCTATGAATCAAGCAACTGTTAGAAAATTTATCTTCCTAAGAGGACTTTTAGAAGATAGTCCATTTTTGGATGCTTAAATATCCAGGTACAAAACAAGAGGGTCCAACCTGGGAACAACTTCTTCACACGGGCAGCACCATCAGTTTTAGTGTAACTATTTGCATGAGTAAGTCTTTTGCAGACTCATGACTTTATTTCATAAATACCTTTTGTAGAAATGGCATCCTAAAGCCGCTTATGGAATTAAATAACACTGTCCACTCTCTTGTGTCTGACATGAATTACAGAAAACAGCATCATAAAGATATTGCACGGTGAATAAATTAAACCATTCAGTCGTAAGGCCAATGACCGAAGGAAAGAAAAATAAAGAGACATAGGCAAAGGAGGAAAGATACGTTTTAAGATGAGACTTGGAAACATAGAGTCAATGAGGCAGAGAGAGATATTCATGCAATGGGACTGAGTACCAAGAAAAACTTTCAGATGTTCTGAAACAACCAGACAAACCAACCATGGACAGGTTTGACTAGACACACGGTACATGGAGGCTGTCACACATCTTCCTACACAAACAGCAATTCTCACACCTCACAAATTAATTATAGGGAGAAGCTTGGTGCTTGACTGGTCTATAACTTGTTATGTCTCTAGTTTTTTAGTTCACTGCCCTATGAAAGGCATTTATGCTAGCACAAATCCAGCAAGACACTTGGAGTACAGCTTCAACCCATAAACCAGAGACATACGGGGTGTTTCCTGAGTGAAAGAACATTTGTGAAGGTACTCCAAACGCTTCCTCTGCTACATGCAGCCAGCTCGGGAGGCTTGCAATCCAAGGTGCTAATCAGGTGGACAAGATTATTGCAGTCACAGTAGTTTAGTCACAGCAGAAACTCCAGTCAAGTGGCATTGGGTTTAGTTTTCACTTCTGTCAGAACCCATGGGCCATACCCACATTCATGTTTAGGTGTCCTATGCCATTAAGTTCAATGGAACTTAGATACCTACATACCTCCATGAGCACAGGCTTTATGCCTGGTCTTCAGCAAGTCATTTGAAGATTTTTGTACCTAAACCCTTCCCTATCAAGCTGGGATGTTAGCACTCGTAACAATAAATTAAGCTAGTGAAAAGTTCCTGTAATAACACACAGCACTAGAGCCATAATACCTGCCTAACACTTTCTGTGTCACATCAACCAAGAGACAAACAACCCAATGCCACAATTAGAAATAGCTGCCAGAGAGGGCTTACTGCCACTACAGGCAGAGCAAGACACTGTCAGACTCAGAAAGAGATTCCAAAAGTTCATTTAAAACCTGCTTGTATGCCAGTTTCACCAGAGCTGACAGAATAAAGCTGGAGTCCACAGGAAGAAAAAGACATATGATTCCTTCCATCAGATATAGAGATAAAAGCTGTATACCCTTTCACCACTCTCAGACTGGCTCTTTTCTCTTGAGAGGGGGATGGACCAGTTATATGATCGTAAAAGACTCATTGCACTATGTACATCTTCAGTCCAAGTCCTCTTGCCCCTATTCCCACATGCACCTTCTCCCAGTCATCATGCTAGTCAGTTTCCCAGCCTTTCTATCCCTGCCACATCCAACAAGAAGTCTCCCAACCCCACACGGATTTTCTTTCCCCACAAAACTTATCATCTGAAGTTTCTCCTCATGACAAACAGCTCAGGTGTGACCCGAAGAGCAGCACTGCAGAAAAGGCCCCAGGGATCCGAGTGAATGGCAAGTTGAATGTGCATCAGCATCGTCCTGGCAGCCAGGAGGGCCAACCATGTCCTGGGGGGCATCAGGCACAGCATCGCCAGCCAGGCAAGGGAGGGGCACTCTGCTCTGCTCTGGTGTGGCCTCACCTTGAGTGCTGTGGCAGTTTGGGGCACCACAATATAAAAAAGACATTAAGCTATTAACAACTGTGTGAAGGAAGGCAACGAAGATGGTGAAGGGTCTGGAGAGGAAACCTTATGAGGAACAGCTGGGGTCACTTGGTTTGTTCAGTGTGGAGAAGAGGAGACTAAGGGGAGACCTCATCGTGTTTTTCAACATCCTCACAAGGGGAAGCAGAGGGGCAGGATAAGGCTGTGAGTAACCTGGTCTAGTAGACTGCCAGGTAGTAACCTAGCTGCCAATGGCAGCAGGGTTGGAACTAGATGATCATTAAGGTCCCTTCAAACTCAAGCCATTCTATGATTCTATGACTTAAACTAGGAAACCCTCAAAACAGTCGCATTGTTAAGATGCTTCCAAAACATCATGCTAACTTTAATGCTCTAGGGAGACAACTGCTGATGAATAATATGGTCTACCCTGCTAAACAGAACAAAGAGAAAAATTAGTTGCCTTGCTCTTGTCTGAAGACAAGAGAAAAATGTAATCTTACAGGTCTATGGTAGAATAGGTAGTGAGCATTTAGGTTCTCAGCTTTGGCAAAGACTTTTCATGTTTCCCAAGCCTAGTCACACTGGCTTGTGTTTTCCATGGTGATATCTTTTTTTACATCATGAGACACCATAGGCTTTGACTCATGATGCACTGAACACTTCCAGATTCATAGAATCCTAGAAACGCAAAATCATTTAAGGTTGATGATTTAAGATCAGCGAGTCCAACCATCAACCCAGCACTGCCACTGTAATTATACTATTTTATCTGGAGGTGCAGACAAATTGTGGTTCCATGAGCACTGGTTGTGAGGACAATCAAGTAGATGGAAGAACTCATGAAAATGCATCACTGCTTTTGAAAACTTGGATATTAACAACCCTTCCTCTCAGTTTTCTCCCCTAGTGCAGAAATGTTGTACCTGCTCAACACACTGGGGCATAATGAAGATGAAGAAGCTTAGAAATAATACAATACCCTTCGAAGAAGCTGCCTCAGAGGAATGATTGCTTAGCAAATTCCTCCTAGGAGAGGGAAGGGACACATGTTATGTCTTGTTGAGCTTGATGGTTGAAGTGAGACCCCAAAGACTGCATGGTACATGGCAAGGTTAGACATTTGCAAAACAGACACATTCTTAATATGTTCTTTAAGTCACATGGACACTCACTAATTCTTCATTAGGCTGATAATCCCTACACATGAAAGGACAAAGACTACAGATTTTTCCATGTAGCCTGGGAGCCATGAGGTCAGCTTTACTGAATGAATTTATCAATAGAGTTAGAGTTTCAATTTATCTAATATACTTTACCTAATAAGGCAGTTCCTGTCGTAATTGCTGTTGTAGAGATAGGAGGTTAATCTTTCAAGTGATGGCACTGGACTTACCTGCTGAGAGATGACCTGGAGCTCTCCAATAAAACATTCATGGTTTCATGCCTCCTCTGCTGCACTTAAATCTATGTTAACAGTTTCAAAAAGCTAAGAAGCCAGGTCTATGCTCTGCAGTGATCAGTGGCACCACGGTTAGATATCATTGCATTCAGCTCAGTCGGATAAAAGTTCAGTCTTTAGTAGATTTAGTAGTGGGTGTAAATGACAGATGGAATTTAAGTCTTTTATTCAAAGGCTTTGTTCTCCTTCTGCATTAGTGCAAAGAAGTTTTCTGTGGTGTTTTGCTTTCTTTCTGAAACACCCGAAGCACCAATCATTTTGCTTTGTTCCCCTTATAAAATAAAATAAAATAAAAATATCATATTTGCTGCCTACAGTGTGAGGAGAGGGAAGGGGCAAAAACGGATGCACATCCCCCCCTTCCCTACTGAGGTGACCCTGAGAAGATTACATAGGGTAAATGAAGGATTTAGAAAACAAAGAGATAGAAGTAACTTACAAGAATGGCAGAACTTTACAGGAATGACTCTGCCATGTAATACAATTTCAGGGTGTTTGAGTAGCACTTAAAAACTAGTTACACCACACTATAAATCCAGGGGACAGAGGTTGCTTTTATCTGTTAATGACAGTTCTAAGAAAGACTATGATTATCAGGTGAAAAACGGTATTCAAGTGTGAATCATCAGGCTCCCAAAACTACTGTTTTCTTTCTGAAAAATAAGAAGCATCTCTTCCACAACAGTCATGTTACTAGTGCAGGTCAAGCAGAGTATGTTTTATGAGTATCCTATTTATTATCATTAGATGGATGCTAAACTTTCAAATTGCTTTTTATAAAAGTGAGGTAGTTAACAAAGATACAATGGACATACTTTTAAACTTTTCACCCAGATGAGTTTATTATAGACACCTGCAATCTCAGCAAATACCAGTCTGTAATGGAGAATCAGTAAACTGCCACCAGCCCACCCAGGGATTCAGCTGAAGACTCAGAAGAAGAAAAGCAACAAATATAAAAGCTGAAGGTTAAAGCCCAGTTACCAGTGAAAGGGCCAAATACAGTCCTGGACAATAATTTCCTCAGAAGTTGAAACAAATGTCTCCTACAAGGCCTTTTCCAAGCCACTTTCAGAATATTTTGTTCGATCTGCTTCTTCCTGAGGACAGATAGTCAAGTATAGAGGAAGAACCTAGAGAACAAAGAGTTCAGCAGTAGTCTAAAACATAAGGATTAAGATAAAAGCATCAGTATTTCAATCCCTAAAAGGAATCCCTTTTGTTTCATCAACATTTTTTTCTATGAACAAAATGAAACTTGAAAATCCTTGAAAAATCCTACTAAAAAAAGGCACACAAGGGTTAGAATAATTTGGAAGATGCAGCATAAGTGGAGCCATACTGAATATGAAGATGAGACACATTTAGTTTAAACCTCAGAAAGGGATTTTCTCAAAGGAGGATGAAACATAATGTTTGCTATGTGCAAAACATAAAGATTGCATCACCATCCTTTGAGATACAGCATATGAACATATCTGCTGAAAGTCAAAAGTGAAAGACTCTAGGAAGCTGCCAGACCTAGGGAAAATGAATACTCTGCAAATATATTTATTTTACATGTAAAGCAAAGCAAAGAAAAATGTTGTTAAATATTTACTCATCACCCGGTAGCTTATTAATCTTTGTTGCAGCAAATACAGCTGACTGTAGAGTGTGGGCAGAGATGGTCCTTACCAATAAATAAGTGGAGGATGCATCACCACATCCTGGGGCTCCTAGGTGAGCAGAAGCCCTATCAGGAGCAGTGACTCAGCTGCATGAAGAGCACATGCAAACCTGGCCATTACACTTACATCCTCTTGCTTTTGTTTTTGCTCTGTGATTCTCTTCATCCGGCCCCCAGAGCTATCCTGCTCTAGCAGACATCTCACAACGATTACTGCAGCACCACCCCAGCATCACTGAGGAGTCCATGAAGACATGGACTACATTCTGATGACCTACTTTAGACACTTAATACTGAGGGCTGCAACACCTGAAAATCAAATGCCCTGTTCCAGCCTGATGACTCGGGAGCAAAGGCTCCTCAGCTGGTCTGTGGGGGAATCTGATTCGTATCATCCAATGTCTTTTTCTTCCCTTGGTCCTCTAGGTTTCCTGAACATGGAACATTCCACCTCCACCTGGTAAGAAGTGCTGGCTCCTAGCAGGCCTGCACTGGAGCTTTGGTGCAGTTTCACACCACTGCCTGCTGAGAGAGGACTCAGAAGTTCAGGCATTCTTCTAACAGTCAAGCAGACACAGTGATTACCTGCCTTTGCACAACAACCTGGTGGCAGATCCCCAAATCCAGGAAGAGGAGACTTAAAATCCGAACTGCACTTCAGACTGAGGTCATCAACCCCATCAAAATCCCATTTCCCTGGGAGTACCTGGCTGCACAGGTTACACACTAGGAGAGAATGTTCCCTTTCCTAAAACTGTGCCTTTTTGTCCTGCTACACACTTCTGTGCAGGACTCACAGCACCAGAGAACAGACAGGGAACCTGACTGCACCATCCAGAAAAAGTGAGAGAGGTCTGATTCACAGTTGCTGTCACTCAATGGTACCCATCATTTCAAAAGAAAAGTACCAAGGCTCCTGGAGCAGGAAGCAGATGACCTTGAGAGAGTCTTTTCCTCACGGATGGCATGGAGGAAGTTCCTTAATCAGCTTTTGATTAAAAAAAATTTTCAAAAGTAAAATAAAATTAACACATTACACATGGAAAAGACCACAAAATAGTTAAGAGATACCTTCACTGGAAAATGTGCTAAGATCTGCAGTGGGCTCTGGCAATAAAATCATGACTAGCTGTTTTCCTTTGGCGATACACTGGCCTTCAAGTGTGAGTTATTCAGCGAAAGTCCAAAGGTCTGCGTTATGCAAGAAGGCAGATTAGATGGTCATAGCAGTCCCTTCTGGTCTTTTGCAATTAATCTCTGACATGATGTCAGAAAGTTGGTTCATCACAGCCCAAAAAAGAGCAATTTCCTTGCTGATAAATGAAAAAGTAAATCAATTTTTTGTCGTAGATGAGGATGGAATTCCACTGGTCCCTAGGGGCTGTTTCCCTGTTCAGGCTCTGAGCAACTGAGCAGGGGACTGCTAGACCAGATAGTATGTGCTTTTGCCAGGACCTGGATTTATTCTCCCTGTTTCCAGCAAAATCACAGCCACGAAAGGTGAATTCTGGCTTCTGAAGGCACTGATGAGTTTAGATGGGGTCTTGGCATCCAAAGGAGTACAGAATGCTCAATGATTTGCAGCTAAACAAATGATGGAAATCAGGGAAGGAAAAAAAATGGGCTGATATTTATGCTGCAGGATCACAACCTCACCGGTCTACAGTTTTCCCCACTAATTCAGTTCTTCAAGTGAAAATTGGACACTGAAACACAGCTTTCAAGAAAGCTACTACTTTTTTTTACTACAAAAATTGTGCAGGCATTAAGTAACTGTTTCTCAAATACTTGTGTGATGCCAGGGCAATGTTCTTCTTACCTCCAGTTGCCTAGGGAGGGAAGTAAAATGTGAGAGGACATGGCCAAGGGACAAAAACCGAGTAAGTAAAAGAGAAGGAGTTGAAAGTGGAGTAAGCAATCCCCCAGTCCCACATTCCTACCACCAAGTTTCACAGACCCTCAAAGGTCATTCCTTCCATTTCCAAGACTCATACAACTTAAATCTCCGTGTAAATTTAAATCTCCATCTAGACAGCACTGTTTTCTCTTCTCTGTACTGGGATCTTACAAAGTGATAAAACAACAGTGGTCAGAGCCTGTGCCTTTTTCAGCCTAGGAATGGCTGTAATTCAAAATGGCAGAAGGAAACCAAACCACAAATGAGCTGTACACCATCATCCTCAAGCACTGAAATTGGGTTACACAATTGGGCCACTACATTCTTAATGATACCACTGCCAAGAGGATTTCTCTACAGCAAATGTAAATTTAAAGTTTTCATTAATGAAGTTGCAGAAATGACATAATTGATTACATTTTTTAAATTTCTCATTGGTTATGTTTAAGTACATAACTGAATAACTGATGCACACATTTGCAAAGGACAGATACAGAGGAACCACTCAGAAATAATGTGAAGCAGAGTCACAGTGTCTTTTTTTTTTTTATTTGAGGCATCTTCCCAGTCAATGAACCTCTGTGAAAGATTAATGTCATTTGAACTTTTATTGTGGAATATCATTCGTGCACTGTCACACTTCGCACAAATGGTGCTTCAGTCACAGTTCGGTAACACTCCAGCATATTATTTCCCAGGCATTTGAGAGTTTAGAGAATTATTGAAGGGCAAACTGTACTCATTTGGTAATAAGGCAGAGTGCGGTTGCAGTCTCCATATGAATTCAACAAATGGAATCAATGTTAATTTCATCGAACGTAGCAAAATAGTTGTGATAATAACCCCAGTGAAATATCCACTAGAGAAAAGAGTTGGACAACTGTGTCACAGTGTTTTATATTATCTACACAAGGGATCCTAGAAAAAATACAGAAATGGGTGTAAAAAAACCTTAATAATTTCTGAAAAATATATACTCATTTGAAAATCAGAATTGCTATTTCTCCCAATCTTAATGCTTTGATTTTAAGGATTTGTTGCAGAAGAAAGAATTAAAGAAACCAACTGAGATTCACATCCTATTTTCACCAACCACATCCAGCTTTGAAGCAGTCTAGATGTTTCAATTTGGTATTACTGTTTGTGCAAATCCATGTTATACTGATCCTGAAAGTAAACATCTCCCAAAGCCATGATTTGTTAGCACTGTCTTCACATATTATAGTCAATTAGTCAATAACTAGTCAAATAATCAAAAATATAATTATGTAATGATGTTGCCTTATTTTTAAATTAAGGACTCATTCACAAGCTTATTCCTCTTTCTGATTATAAGTTTCTTTGCTGCTAAGCACAGAAAGTTTAAGCACATAAGCCTTAGTCGCCTTTTCTCCCTTTTAGATTTAAAACAGGATTCTGTTAACAAACAGACAGGTGCTTACTAATATGCTGTCACCAGCAAAGACACAAATGTACAACTAAATACTTATGCAGCTCCCCCAGATGCAAATATATCTGTAAGAATCATCACTGATGTGTTAGAGACCTCTAGAGCTGTAGCTCTTCTCATGAAACTACAACTGCTGATATTACCAACTATTTTATTAGGGCTAAGGTTCAGGTATACAATATTGAGCTTTAATTTTAAAAACTAAACAAACAAACAAAAAACCCTACAATAAAACAAACAAACCCACTAACTAAAAATGAGAGGTCTCTCGCAGAATTATCAAAATATTTCCTATACACAATCATAAAGTGCACATTGCCCCAGTAACCACCATGGTTTCAGCATCTTCAGACACTTACTTGAAACAGAGGCATATGAGCCTTTAGAAGGACTCTGAAGTCCTGCAGGGGACATGGCACCACTGTTAGAGAAAGAGAGAAGTGTCAGTGCTGTGTACTGGCACTCAGAAAAGTAACTTCTACATAAACATCACAGCCATAAGACAACTAAAATCAGGAATTCACTGGGTCTTTAACTATCCATTTGTTTATCTGATTCCCATCTATCTATACCAAGGCTGTGGGGCTTCCAACTCGCAAGGTCTGCAAGGAGAGGCTAGGACAGCTTGGAGTGAAGCAAGACACACACCTCACCTCATCCTTCAGGGCTAAACCTATGTTATTAACTTAGAAACAGAAATGTATTCCACCAATGCTCTCCAATGACTATATTCACACTCCTATCTAGCTACCTTCTTTAGTCATGTCAATGACACACTAATATTCTGAGAATTTCATTCATCTAGGCACATAGTTATCAAAAGGATTGCATGGTGCTATGCCATGCTCCATTGCAGTCACCTCCTTCTTCATACCGTGGGGCTGTGAAGAGACCTTATCTCCCAGCAGTCTCAAAAAGCTAGAGTTGGTCACAGAATTAAACAAGCACAGGACTATCCATTAGCTCTCCTGTAGATGGAAATGGAGACTTAGGCAGAACATTCACAATTTGAACAAAACTCTTGCCAATCATCTCATGTCTTTAAAAATGCTATTATTTTAGCAGATGCAAGCCACTCCTATCAAAAACTCATTAAATCTTTCATTGTTCTTAAGGACATTTAAAATCACCACTATAGGCCAAGCCATTCTGAATTAAATCTCAGCAAGAAAAGTATCCTAATGTTAGAGGGTTAAGTGCTGAATCATAGAACCACAGAATGGGTCAGGTCGAAGGGATCACAGTGAGTCGTCTGGTCCACCCTCTCTGCTTGAGCAGAGTCATCCCAGAGCACATGGCACAGGATTGCATCCAGATGGTTCTTGAATATCTCCAGTGAGGGAGACTCCACAACCTTTCTGGAAAATCTGTTTCAGTGCATGGTCACCCACACAGTAAAGAGGTTCTCCATATCCTAGCGGAACTTCTGTGCATCAGTTTCTGCCCATTGCCTCCTGTTCTATTTCTTGGCATCACCAAGAGGAGCCTGAATACAGCTTCTTGACATCCCCCATTCAGACACTTGTATGCACTGACGAGGTCCCCTTTCAGTTGTCTCTTCCCTAGGCTGAACAGGCCCAGTTCCCTCAGCCTTTCCTCATAAGAGGGATGCTCCAGATCCTTATTCACCTTTGTAGCCCTTCACTGGACCTTCTCCAGAAGCTCCATGTTTCTCTTGTACTGCGGAGCACAGAACTGGACGCAGAACTCCAAATGTGGCCTCACCAGGGCTGAGTAGGACAGGTACCAGACACTTCAGGCCATTCAGGTGAGCGGGATTCTTGCCTGAATGAGAACTGACTAAAGAGATCAAGACTTGACTACGGTTATGAAGGCAAGTGTGCAATTTCAGTCACTCATAACATAAACTTCTAAACTAAATGTATCCAGTACACTATCAAAAAGATGCATTTTTGTAATGTGGAGGTTTTTCCAAGAAAACTCTCAACCGTAATTGGTACCAAGATGTGGGCTTGGCAGGTGTATAGAAAACTTCAATTTTTGTCTCTTAATACATGGTACTAGAGATGGGAAACATTTTTGCCTTCATACAGGACCCAGATGGCAAACTGTGAAAGCTTAATTTCAAGAGCATTCAGGCTGACAGCTCCACAAGCAGCAAGCTGAATTTAACTTATGTGATTATGACACATACACAGGACTCTTCAACCAAGTGGTCCAACACTCCACCTATTAGAGGCATGGCTATGAGATCTGTGCGTGCTGCATGAAAGCCTTTACTGTGCAGACCAGGTCTGGATTACTACACTAGGAACCACACGTGCATGTACATAGAACTTATTTCCACGGTCTAGCTTGTCAACTGGGATATTGGTTCTATTTCTGCTTGTGCCAAGGGAAATGAAGAGTCTCCACAGTCTTATATGCAGAATCACTTTTACTCTGTACTTTACCTACGGGGTTTTACTTGTGTTATGCCTTACTCAACTCCATGCTGGCACACCACCTACTGACAGCCCAGCGTTGCTTTCTGTGTTTCTAAAAATCCTGTCCCTATGCAAGCCCAAGACCTCCGACCCTGAGATGCATGGCTGTGCAAGCCAGAGCAGCAGCATTTGTCAGGACTCTAAAAAGAGAAGGAATTGAGAGAAAGGGTCTTCAGGCCACCGGTGGTATATTGATAACAATTAATAAGCTCAACTGTTCAGCATTTCAAGCCAAGCAGTGGGAAACGAATTGTCTCCCAGCCGAATGAGAAGCAAGCAGTCAGACAGCTTATCAGCAAGCAGTTAATGAGACTGTAGTATTCTGAGAATCTCTTTCATCCAGGCACAAAGTTAGCAAAAGGACTAATAATTGTATGGTAATATCCCATCCTCCATTTCAGGCACCTCCTCGTCTCCCAGGTGCAAAGGTCGGTTTAAGCTTCCTTTGATCCCACATTATTTTAAGGTGTTTGTATATTTTAGCGGTTGCAGATATGCAGTCAGATTGTGGTGCACAGAACAGAACTGCATTAAAGCACCACCTCTTGTCCTTTCTGATATTTCTTTATATACCACTACTGCACAGCCCCATAAGGCCAAATTTCCTGTCCTATTTTTGGCAATGTTTGATGTTCTTTTCCGTGTATTTACTCTATACTCCACAGGTAGCACCCTTGAACGTCACAGGCTATTCTCAGTAAGAGGAAACCATGACAAAACAGTTGATCCTGATAGTGAAATTAAGCACATCTAGAGAGGACTGACCCCTCTTTCTCCAAGTTGCAGCTGACTGTGTATTAAGTTAACCAAGCATTCCTGAACTTAATAATGCTGGTATTTGACAGATAAATCACATCATCCTGTCATCTTTAACACTATTTGAGGTATCCTGATCCACTGACTTTGCCTCCTTCAGCAACCCAGGGGTAGCTACTTGTCTCCCTTTCTCCCTGACTTCCCATGACACCTTGATTTGGTGGATCTCGATCTCCAGATCTCAGCCCATCTGTTTTACCTTAACTCACAAAACTTCCCTAAAATCCCTATTTATGGAACTTTTGGTGCTAGGAAGACATGAGTGATAAAAAAGGCAGGAGAGGCTGTGTGATCATCCTCCTTTTCCTCTGCTCACAACATGAAGGGTACACAGCCACACCAGCAGAACTCATGTTCCTCAGTGCCAAGATCATCATTTTCTTGTCCCTGTTAGACACTAAATAGCCGTTCATAGTAAAAAAGGGAGGGATATCTCCCACGGAGGTCGCTAGTGTTGCAGTCTCTTAAAAAGATTAGTCTCTAGGAGTATCTACTGTGTCTAATCATCTCAAGGGTCAATTGGAAAGAAGATTAAGACTGGTCTGATCCAATTAGAAGGGATTTGATGAAGAAACAAAAAAAGTTGTAGATTAACCTTTAATAAGTCCTCAGACATGGGTCTGAGGAATTGATACAGACTCTGCATAGCTGTAGGAGTGTGTGTTCATTTTGGTACGTGTAGTCTTAATGGGATCACTGCTGCAAGGGGCTTTGCCCTCCAACTGAAGTTTCCCTTTTTGGTGTGTGTCCCTGAGCTGAGATAGCACAGAGCATTCAGCTCCCTCTGCAGCTACATCCAGTCCGGAACACTGTCATTAACCACCCAGGGGGAAAACCTGATGCCTTCATTTGCCCAGGTTAGAGCTGAAGGGTGAAATATTGGATGACTTCCCCAAGCCACATAGGTACCGCAGGGAACTTAGCCCTGGGATCACCAACCAAAAATTACTGCCCACAACGAAGAACTTCTCTACCTGGAGATAGGAGAAGCAATAAGAGTTAATCTTAAAGTAGTATCACAAAGACCATCAGGAAATTGGCACGAGTTTCTATTACACAAAGGTATTTGTAGAAAAATCATCCTCTTTACTTCAGTTTTAAGTGTTGCTGCTAAAATTCCATGAAATCTAACTGTAACACTTAAACTAATGAAGATCCAGCAGATGTTGGATCTGTGATGTTTTATAGCACTCTTTTAATTGGGGAAAGAATCCAGTTTTGCTGAAATATTAATGAAAGCATGCTCATTTTGCTTCTGGATTCACTAAATGTCTCTGTTCAATAGCTTGTTCCTGTTTCCAGTTCCCACTGTTGCTTCTTCATCTTACGGGTAAGACAGCAATGGGCAAAAACAAAGAACTAATAGTCTTTGTGCACTGAACTGTTCAATGTACGCTGTGAAGAGGACAACATAGAGGCTGACACGAACATATTTTTCCTTCTATGAGTGCACCTTGGAAACATGTCCAGCTGAAGCCAAATTGAATTCAGACCCCTCAAATTTCCTTTTGATTATGTCCGTACTGTGTGAAAAAAAGTCACAGGAGACTTTCCAAGTCTTGAGCTTCAAACTGCAAATCTCATTTTGGACAAAATACCAAATAGCAAATTGGGAGGTTTTCATATAACAACCATGTTTTACTTACTATGAAAAGATAAAAAAACCTCAAGTTTTACACGCAGTCTAAGCCACAGGACCACAACCATCTAGGCTTGCCACTTGGAACATTTCTAAAGATCGAGTGAATTCTCATTTCTGACTGACTGTCAGGAGAAGTTCTCTTTTCTGTCCCTACAACAGAAACCTCAAATTATGTCATTTCCCTAATGAGCAATCCTGTGCCTTTTTTTTTTCCTGAATCACTCTGCTATACGTGCCTCTCTCCTCTTATACATCTGCTGTGGCACAAGCTCATTTCCCCACTGTCATTCTCTGAGTCAGTATTTGTACTTCTGCCTCATATTATGAAGAAAACATCTCTAGTGGCACTACATTTTAATTGGTATGAAAATATTTGGTAGCATAGTCAGTAACACCCACAAGTTTCATTTATTGCTTCTCTCTCTATGGAATATTGGTAACATCATCCACTTTTAAATGGCATTACTCTATCCCTATTTTTTATTTCAGCGATGGGACTCCTGGTTTTGAGCAGTCCATTCTACTAATATGTCGGACTCTTTTTAGAGAAGTATCCTAGAGACATGAGAAGGGAATTTAATCATGCCACAAACATCAGTAGACTTTACACAAACACCTTCAGTTGCACTTAGAACCAGGGCCTGACACAAGGTAAGATAGGACCATAACACAAAGCTATTCCTGAAATTTCTGTAGGCAGGTCTTCCTGGTCAGCAGCTGTGGCCACAGACCAAGCTGACTTCTGTTGGAAAGGTCCCATGAGGGAAATAACCATGATCATGTGTCCTGTGTATTACACACAGCTAGAATATCAGAGCCTTTACACCTGCAGCAATTTTATGAAATTTAACTTATATATAACATAGGTTATGGTAATGAATATGCACTGTGCGTGGCAGGAGGAAGTCTATAAACAGACTCTTGTCTATTCACATTCAGGTAACGAGAAGAGCCCTTTGAACTAATACGCACAGCATTCCTCTCTCCTACACATACATGCATCCATACCCACCAAGTCAACTGATCTTCCAGTAACCTATTTAAAACAGGGCCTACAAGAGGAAAAAATACTTGTTTCTGCTTGCTGTCCTTTGGAGTAAAGTGCATTTAGGACATTGTGAAAAAGATCTTCTAGGTTCTAAATTAAAACGCCTTTTTGTGCCCTTCCTGTATTGATTGTCTAAATAACAGTGGCACTAGTTTCCTCTAATTTCACAGTTAATTCCTCTATTTTTTAGGAGCTAAGCCAAACAGTGTGGAAGGGCATCACTTTCTAAAGAAGAAACTTGGAGCTCAAATTTTGGCTGCCTTAAGCTGGGCCTAACTTTACATACACCAGCATAGCTAAAGGGTACAGACCTCTCCTTTGCCCCGCTCAACCTTCCACACACCCATGGACCAACCCCACAGCCACAGCAGCCAGGAGGCACTCGTGGTACCAGCACCATCCTGGCAGGGGAATCAGCTCTCCCTAGGATGGCAGGAGCCAGGCTGCCATCCCTGCTCCCAGTGCTGAATGAGGCACGGCACAGTCCAAAAGAAAAATAAACACACAGAGACGAAACCTTAGCCACTTCCAGGAAACACTTTTTTGTGCTTCTCACTAATTCCTTGTTTACATGGATGTTCTTTCAACAGATATCACCATGAGAAACACCAGAATAGATGAAGAAGAGAGGCACTGCTCAAATTCCTGTGTTTTAAAGTCAGCCAGAAGCGAGGACACTGATGGGGCATTGGATGAAGACCTGTTACAACAGCCTTAGCCATGTGCTGGGGGGGGTCTGAGAGCCAGCCACCAGCCTCTGTGACTGTTCATGCAAACCAAACCTACAAACTCCTGGGCAATACCTGGAGCCTGGCTCAAACGTGGGTCTGGAGATTGAAGCAAAAGGAATGTCCCTTGCTCTGGAACCAAAGCATGACCTAGAAGGGGGCATTTATTTGCAAAGAAGCGAGGCTGAATTCTGATTTCTGTTACATTCAGGATAGAACTAGGATAAAGTTATCCTGCACTTGCACTGCTGTCAGATAGATCAGCTCAGGACTTCTGTCACTCAAGCAGGTGGCATGCAGAGCATAAATCTGCAGATATTTACACACAGACATACAAAACCCACAATCCATTCCATTTCATGGGTCATTAAGATTGTCTGTAGCACTTCATATGCAGTTATGAATAAATTAATTGCAAAAAATAAAGAGTGGTCTTTAGTTAGAGACAAAAACTCACTTCCAGGAGCTTTTCTTAGGAAAAAAAAAAAAATTGAAGAAATGTAAGCGTGAGCTCTATATGAGAACAAAGAAAGTGTAAAGCTCCATCTATGAAAAGCACGCAAAGTTCGGCAGAAAAGTGTAAGGATGCATTTAAAAAGAAACAAAAAACCAAAATAGTCAAAGACGGGGAGACATCTACAGCCTCGCACCCCATCCGGGAAGGCGCCGGGGGCCGCGGTGCCAGCATCCCCGGCGGGCTCCCCGCTCTCTCGCTCCCTGTCTCCCTCCTTCCCTCGCTCCCCCGCGCTCCCGGCCGCCTCCCGGCCATCGGCACGTCCATGCTGCCATCTAGTGCTGCCGCCCCGCCGCGCACCCGCCGCGCCCGGCACCGCCCCGCGCCGCGGCGGGACCGCAACAGGTGCGCGAGTGGCGGGCACCCGCAGCTCGGGAAGGACATCGGGGTGCTGGAGCGGGTCCAGAGAGGCCAAGGGAGCTGGTGGAGGGTCTGGAGCACAAGTCCGATGAGGAGCGGCTAAGGGAGCTGGGGGTGTTTAGCCTGGAGAAAAGGAGGCTCAGGGGTGACCTTGTTACTCTCTACAACTCCCTGAGAGGAGGCTGTAGCCAGGTGGGGTTCGGCCTCTTCCCACAGGCAGTGAAGGAGCACGAGAGGTCACAGTCTTAAGCTGCACTAGGGGAGCTTCTGGTTAGACATTAGGAATAAATTCTTCACAGAAGGGTGATTAGATACTGGAATGGGCTGCCCAGGGAGGTGGTGGAGCCACCAGCCCTGGAAGCGTTTAAGGAAAGATGGGATGCGGCACTTTGCCATGATCTAGTTGACATGGTAGTGTTCAGTCACAGGTAGTGTTCTGTGATCTCAGAGGTCTCAGAGGTCTCAGTGATCTCAGAGGTGTTTTCCAACCTGTGATTCTGTGGCTTACCAGATTTCCTTCTTGCTCGAAGTGCAGAAGAGGTTTCAAGAGGATGACAGAACATCTTCTCAGAGCTGGCAGTACCAACAGCCAGCCAAGGGGAATAGCCCTCAGCGGCACTGCTGAGGCCCAGGATACAACTCTGGTGTTTGACATGGGTCCAGGTAAACCGTAATGGGAATGGGCACAGGCAGCAGTAGCCAAAAGTGGTGCAAACACCTGAGATGCAACACAAGTGGAGTTTCTTCCTAGAGTCTCTTCCCATGCAGCAGGAGACCAGTGTGGCCAGGCAGTCCTTTTAGGACTTTAGGACTCCGAAGGCTAAATTAGCTTTAGGTGTTCCTGCAAGCATCTGCTTATGTGGAGACTCAGTCAGTCCCTCCTTCCCATTGCCCCTTCACACAGGAGGTTTAGCATGGTCAATGAGATGGAGATGGAGCATCAGCCAAGCCAGCACTGCAGGTCCAGAGGCTGGCAGAGGAGGAGATGGGGAGAGTTTTCCCTTTGCATCAGAACTGCCCTTTAAAAGTGCCCCTTTAGAAGCTTCGTAACATTTACACAGCCATCAATCACTAAGTAGCAGCTTGGGGCAAAAGGCCCGACCAGCAACTACCAAGAATACCCGAACTGGTGGTAGTAGAAGTGCGGGAGTCCTTCCTGCCAGCACTAGTGAGTTGCACTAGCAGCCACCCAGGCCCCTGGCAGGAGAGACCAATACTTCCAAATGGAGAATAAAGGAGCTTCCTGGTATCCCACATTTTCATTTAAACAAGAATCATCCAGGAGGGGAGGTGATACAGCTCCTCTTCATAATCTACACATCTCAGAGACAATTTCTGTGATTTCATAATATGTGTGGGGTGAAATTCACTAACATCCCCCTCATATCTTGGCCCTTACATCCCGTGCTGCTCAGTCAAGTCTCTCTGACTTGGTTCAAATACTTCACATTACCAAATCCCAAAGGAGCAGAAACTCTCTGCCCTGTTATCCTGCTTTGCCTGGTTGAAAAGTGAGATGCAGAGTTACAGCAAGCAAAGCAGGAAAAGAAAATAAAGCAAAACATAAACAATCCAGAAGAGTCAGAATGCTTCAAAACCAAGCCAGGGAAACAGGAAAAGGTTTCATGAAACAGCAGAATGAAGCTGAGGCCAGTGAGGAACTAGCAAAGTAAGAAGGGCGGAAAACTGCTTTAACGTTTTGGTTTGTTTTGTTTTTCTGATGCAAAACCCTAATTTGTAAGGAAAGAAACTCTACGAAGTCTCAATTTTCATTAAAAAAAAAGTATCGCTAATCCTCACAGCTGCAGAGATGATGGGAAAAAAGCTTGGAACAGCATTCTAGCATCCACAAACAGCAGGAGAAAACAAGCAAGAAACAAAATTACTGGGTTTGAATCCTCAGGGAATTTAAGTCCAGTTTCTTGTGGGAACTATATTTCCATATTTAGTATTATAAGGACTGAATGGATTAAAGACTACAATGATGACAAGAGGAGTATTGTAATAAGAAAAAATGCAAGGAACAAAGTGTGTACTAAAAGAAGAAGGTTTGTACAAAAGAAAAATACTTACTTGCTTAAGGATCTCACACTGTGCTGAAAGACGCTGCAGCAAGACCAGAAGTCCAAACATCCTTGGATTTATTTTTTTCTATGAAGGAAACTGTTAATTTTAAGTGTTTGGAGACAAGGTCCTGAAGAGCAAGAAGCTCAGGTCACAGAACTCAAACTGATTTCCCTGTTTCATGCTGGTCAAGCCAGCATTTTCCAGGATGGCCCAGCAGGAAGTGCCGCACTATTTTTGTGGGTGTCCAGTTTGCTGAGCAGCTCTCCCCTTGGCAGGGGACAGACTTGGTTCTTAGTTTTGCCTTTTGATGTCTCACACAGCAACTTTCTTTGTGCAACCAGATACCTTCATCCACTTAATATTATTTCATAATTCTCAGGTTTAGAGAGTGGAGGCCCTTGCTTATGCTGGAATTCAGTTACGTTGTACTGCACTCTGCTAAAGGAAAAGGGGAAAACTCCTTTATGGAGGCCAGTACTGGTCATGTCTTAAAAGCTGGTGCAAGGAGCAATCACCAGTAACTTTCTTCAGATTTGTAACTTTTGCCTGCCAGATTTAAGGGCCAGCCTCAGAAAAGCATGAAGGAAATATGTTCCTGCCAAGACACTACTATAAGAAAAGACTATTCATGGAACAGCCATTGATTTGGGGTATTGCTGTGGCACTGCAAACTGCTATTGATAATTAATAAGTGGCTTATAAGAGCTGTGACTCAGAAAAATGAAACCACATTTCCCATGGATGAAATAAAAACATTTTTACATTATTTATTCCTATCAAAGAAAGTTTCCCACTAATAGCAGGGGAAGATGTTGATCAGCTCACAGACTTCTTTAAAATCAGCTTAAGGACAACATTGCAATCACAACAGCATTATGTGGGGGCATTTTTGTCAGCATTGACAATTTTTATCCTGTACAAATGGTGGTGTTTAACAAAGACATATGTTTACACAGATGGAGGAGGGAGGTTGTAGTAATGGTGTGATTGAAAGTAAATTGGATTGGTTGAGTAGCTGATGCCAGCTGCCGTTTCAGTCTAGGAGTAGGTGGGTACTCGAGATGGGCTGTAGTCACCAGGACCAGATATTGGAAGTTTGCTGGGTACCTGTTTTCGTCCATTTAGATGATCCTAAACCCATCACTCTGCAGCTGAGAGCTGGCTCAGGATTCAGTGAGGCATTTTGGGTTTGGGTGCTCCTATCCTGAAGGAAGGAATGGCATTTAAGCACACATCTCTTCAGAGGAGGGCACACAGCACATAGGTGAAGGCTAGACTTACGTATCCTTACAGCTCTCCAAAAGGAGAATTTATATGAAGACCACCCTCTCTCTCTTCCCCAGTGGTGGATGACTGCCCAACAAGCCACACACACAGACAACTGAATTGCTGTTTAGCCAAAATATCATAACATGGACCTTGCAGAGGACACACTGGTCCTAGAGCACTAATATGTTGGCTGGTCAAAGAGGGGTTTCTAAAGACAGGAGATCATTTTCAGGATTTGGGTTTTTATGAGCTACCATTACTGGAATATTGAAGTACTGCAGAGCTAATGGGAACAACACCTTTTCCATTTAGTGCCAGTCTCACACGAGCAATAGGTCTGCTCCTCCCCACTCTCTGTTTACAGACCCTGCTGCACTCTGGTGTTGATGGTGTTGGGACAAGGAACAGAAAAGGACCAGGAAGGACTGGGCTACATCCAGGCTTTCATTTCATTTTGTGGCATTAGATTTTTTCTTTCTCTTCTTCCTACTCAATTAATTTAAATAATGCAGGAAACTTCTACATACTCAGGGTCTTCACAAATAGTAGTCAGGTATAACTCTCCCTGCAGTTAACCAGATGTCCATCCATTCTACAGAAACGTCTGCATCATGCTTCCCTATGTATTACCTTATATATTATGAACAAGGTCTCAAAAAAGCATTTTTAGAAATTCAGACATATTACAATTTTTAAAAATTCTAAAGCTATTTTTGGAGCTTTACACAAATAACTAGCATTTCCTTTTCATAACTTATAGACCCTTGATTTACTGATTTGCAACAAACTATTTAGCTTTTGAAGTGGCCTAGAAGCTGCAATCTCCTCCCCCGAAAATACCCCTTTCCTTCCTCATATGTCTCCCGTCCTCACACTGTCCTGCCTTCCCTGCCTCTGGTCCTGGCCACTCCCTCGGGTCCTCCCTGTTGGCCCCTGTACCCCAACTCCGCCCATGCACCGCCCCTGTGCCCTGAGACCGCTGGCGTGTGTGCTCTCTCTGTCCCCACCCCCGCCCCCGTGTACAAAACCCCACACCCTTCCCCATTCCTTGTCTTTGCCTCTGGTCCCCGTGTGAATAAAGATCTCCTGAGGTCACCATGCAGAGACCATCTTCCCTTCTCCTTTGCCGGCGCCGTGTTGCAGGAGCAGAGGAAACCAGAGCTGGCCTCTGGCTCCCCCAGCCAGGGACAGCGCAGTGACCAGCCTGCAGAGGGAAGGGTGGGACGCAAGGGCACTGACCCGGGCTGGGTAGAGATGCTCTCTGGCCATCCTGCTTGTGGCCTGCCATGCCGCTGCAGGAAGCCACCCAAACTGCAACAAGCTTTACCTGCGTCAGGTTCATTATACGGGGGGTGGAAGGCTGAAGAAAAAGTCAAACAGCACAATATGACATTCTTAATTTCTTCAGCCAGTCACACAAATATGAATTACAAACATAATATTAGAGAGGGCATGACTTCTGAGACATCCCAGGTGAAGGACTAGCCAGCTTTCACTTACAGGTTCCTAGCTTTGAAGAGGGTAACACACACCAATTTGGTATTACGCACTGTGAAATTACGCTTCAAGAACCTGTTTTCACAGTGAAGGCTTATATACAAAAACACTATTTACTCTTTTTTTCTTAGAACAAAATTTTGCAAAATGGCAAAGAGAATTTTCATTGTTGAAGCTATTACAGTGAAAAGAGGTTTTAAAACCAGTCATTATTTATTTTGTATTTGCTTAGTCTGTTGAAAGGTTCAGATATAACTTCATTTAAACAGCAGGAGTATCCTTCGAGCACGTGTAATTTACAATGTTACAAACACCAATGCATTTTATACACCAGAACATCTACACATATGGAGAAACAAAACCAGCTACATTGACTATAACAATAAGATTGCTTCGGCAGCCTAAATGACAGAGTTAATGCTCACCTATGTTAAATGGCTGCTATTTCCCTATAATAGTGGGTGATATATCTTCATTGTTTTAGTAATGTAGCCAACAATTGAGAGCTAAGTAGTAGCCACTCTTCACCTTCAGTAAGCTTTACAGGTATTTTATATGCGAAGAAATAGACTCCTTAAAACACGGCATTTACTACATCCCACTGAATTACAGTGTATAAACAATAATGGTTATTTGCTAAAACATTACAGCACATATTTGTAGTAGCAAAGGAGGTAAAGCCATGAAACCCAAGGACAACGTAAAAGCTTCTAGTTTTATACTCTGATTATGAACCTGGATGGCATTGTCAACATTGAATGTGGGACTTCCATATGAATAACACACGGATTTGCAATCAAAAACCTATTGCAGCAGTTTCAGTTTTTATTAAAAAAAAAAAATTAACCTTGCAGTAATACAAATTAAATCCTCGCCTTTGGACAGTCTCATGTAATGCTGAATTAGTGCTGTTCCTCTGGCCAGGAGGAGCGGTCTTTTGCTGATAGGAAGTCTCTTTCTTTGTGAATTGCCTTCTAGCTTCCTTCCACTCCCTCCCAGCCTTCCCAAAACCGGGACTGCCTGTGCTAGATCATGTACCTACCCTTGAAAGTTAAATACAAAACAATGTACCATGGATACTTGCCCAGTGAAGGAAGCATGGCCAAAAGGTCACACCACAAAAGGGACACATCAGTGTGCTATCACTTTCCACCTGTGCTATACACAGGGGCAGGAAGGGAGTTTAACCAAAACCTTGACAAGTAATTAAAAAGAAACACCACATTTATATAAGATATATACGATTGTGTATATTGAAAGTGTAGAAAGGAGACAACACCTCTTTAGAGAAATGTGAAAGATCAAAACCCACTAACAACATTAATTAATGGAAAGAGCACAAACACCATGGTTAGGGTGGTGTTAAACTCCGGTGAAGGCAGAAGATGCCTTGGGCACCTTATGCAGGCAGCACTGCTGAAATAGATCATGTTGTGCAAAGCTTTTGAGACATAACATATGCAAAGATAGCCGATTTTGCTGCCTAGAACTTCAACAAATCAGTAAGGACTATTTTGAGAAGAAAATTAGCTTTTGACCGTGCCTTTCCACTTGGTGATGCAGCCAATGTATAACTCAGTAAGGAAAGTTGCTTGTGACAGGTTTGACTCTCCTACTCCAGCCCAGAGAAGTTGACAGTGCAAAGGTCCCTCTTAAAACGGGAAGCATTTCAGTTCAGTTATGAAGTGAAGCATGAACTAAGAATCAGAGACAGCTCACAAAATTTTGCACTTCCCAGGACTCCTGAGCACTTTGGGTAAACAGACTCAGTTATGAAGCCTGTAAAATGAAGCCAGTAGAAAATCCCTTTTTTAAAGACCTTGTGTTACATATGTTCACATGTCTGTGGGATCTTAGGTGTGAACAGTGTGCCAGCTGCTCTCTACTAGCTCGCCATGCGCTCATCTGGGATCTCACCCTCCCCTTTCACCAGCAAACATCCAGAGGGGCAGTTCCCATGGAGAAGCTGATACAGGAATTCCCTGCAGTGGTGGGTTAGCACGCCATGTCCCTGAAGGACCTCCAAGAGAAGAGGTCTGGAACAGCAAAGTATTGCCTCAAACAGTACCCCCTTACTTTCAGTATTTAAACTTAACTCGGTGCTCCAATAGGAAATGAAAGCAACGACTCTGTCATATGGTGGGGTTGTGGTATTCAGATTTTTGTATCTGCTACTTAAAAGACCTTTGTTATGCCAGTCAGACATATTGCCATGCACTGCTGGCACAGAAGTGCTTTTGACATAAGAAGTTTGGTTCCGCTTGTGATTTTACTCAGCTCCTTGAAAACAGTGGTCAGACTAGCACAAGCAGCGCTGGCTGATCAACCTGAACTGCAGCCACTGGGCAAGTAATAAACACTGCAGGAATTATTTAGCTATCAAGTTTTGTAGCATGGTAGCCACAAAGAAAGCGAGCTGCTGGGAACTTGATCCAGATAGCAGCCTTCAGATCCTAACATAATAAACAACTTCTACCATGACAACTGGCACAAAAATCTGTTAACAGTGTGCATCTCCTCTGAGACGTGTTTGTATCTTGAGACTTTAACTGCTTTATGGAATCTTAATTTATTCCACAGAGGAAGCTCTAACTCTTGCAGTCACTAACAAGCATAGAGCAACATGCACATAAATGAACAGTAACATGAAGAAACTTTAAAATAATGTAATTCTGATGTGGCACATGCGTCAGCTTACAGAGGTAAACCTTGCTCTCCATGTGTTATTCTATATACATGCAAAGTACTGCAAATTTAAATCAGCTTTTTTCAACTCTATTCAAAACCCACAATGCAGGCTAAACAAAGACCATTGCCTGCCCTGTGTAAACTACAAATACGACAATTTCTTTTTCTAACAGCTTTATACTAAGCTTTAGAGCAGGAATCTCAACAGGCAGTCACCCCTGGGGCTAATTAGATGCTGTACCTCACTGAAGAAGTCTCCAGTGACCCCTCCACTCACTCCCTTTTGCCAAATCATGTGCTTTCAACTTTTCCCAAAGTATTACAATCAGCAGAGACAGGTTGAGAGGTTATTCTCATCTTTATCTGTTTTCAACCCTTAATTTTAACAGACAGGGTTGTTAACGTTTCAGGAACTCAGAATAATTAGGTACAAAGAAACAGGAAAGACTATATGACCCAGCTTTCTGCCAAAACAATACAGCAAGGACTGGTGCTGCTAATTTTTATTAGGTGTGTTTTTAAACTCTGCTAGCTGACAGCTAGAACGTTGTCACAGGCAAAAAGGCGCACCCCCATTTTATTTTACGTTGCAG
The DNA here is from genome assembly GCA_013398015.1 of Oreocharis arfaki. Classification (NCBI taxonomy): domain Eukaryota; kingdom Metazoa; phylum Chordata; class Aves; order Passeriformes; family Paramythiidae; genus Oreocharis; species Oreocharis arfaki. Next base: position 167,115 of record VZRR01000636.1, on the reverse strand, counting down.
GCAGTTACAGGAGTATTTCACACCTGCCAGTTTGCATCTACCTAGGTATTCAATGTTTTCTTCCAAATTAGCCCCACACAGTACTCCTCTCACCAGCTTACACAGCCTGTGGCTAAACTCAGCCACATCAGCTATTTTTGTACAGAATAAGCCATAGCTGATGTGGAGTGGGAAAGCCAGGGTATAACGTATTTCACTGTACTGCAGAATGCTTACAGTGCTTTGACAGCTGCTCACGAAGGCACAGCTATGAGCTTCAATTTTGCCTCTACCTAGCCCATCAGCATTTATTCTTATTATGAGGAAACATGGTAGTGATTATTCCATTATGCTGTACACAGCCATAACCCTAGGACAATTCAGGAGCTTCCACCATGATGCAAGCAGTGACTTCCTTGGCATGTGAGTACTTTGCAATGCAATACCAGTGCCGTGTCTCCCAGTTCAGCTTCTTTTTAGAAGACTCTAATTTTGTAGTAATTTTTTTTGTCATATCCTTAGGTCAGAGCAAAAGGGTTTTCTGATTCTTCATCTGACCTCTGAAAAAGCACAAGCATAAAATTAATGAGTCTGTGCTCTGCGTTACCCCCCACCCCCAGGTTTTTTCAAAGAAATTTCTCCAGAAGTGTTGATTCTTCTTAATTTCCCTAATGAAATATGACCTACATAGCATCAGTTATTAAAAAAAAAAAAAAGTCCAAAAAACCCTGTAAGAACAAATTTGAGACAGTATCCTCAAGTATTTTCTGCTTACCCACTTTTTACAAAACCTTTGTTCGAAGTGTAAGCATGTTCTACACAAATACAAAAGCCCTGCTGTGATATACAGCAAAGGACTCACCATGATTGGACATCTGCATTCCTCTCTGTTAAATTAAAGATGAATAAATACACTTCTAAAACCACAAATAGCTTAAAAGAATGTCAGAACATTTAAGAAGGTACCAGGTTTTCTTTAGACATTTAAAAAGGCACCAGTCATGTTTTGTTTAGTTATATTATCCTTTATTATTTTACAGTGTATTTCAAAAACTTTTACAGATGCCTTAAACTGTTCTACAAGAGCTGCAATACTGTCATAAAAGCACACCTACAGACCAAATGCACAAACAAACTGTAATACCTACTGGTATTGAACCATTAATATCCAAAGGGTGTAGTCTTTTAGTAAATAGATGTGCAGTAATGCAAATGCAAACAGATGTTAATGCAGAAAAAACAAAACTCTGCATTCATGGCTATAGAACAGAGGACTTTTCAAACACATTTGGTACTGTAACATTCTAGACAGCAATATGAGTAGTATTACATATTTAAAGCAATACATGCCCTGAAAAGCCTGTATTTTCAATCTGTGCGTGTAAACCTGAATCAAAAATAAACTAGATATATTAAAAAACATGAGACATCTAGTCTGCCAACAAGATTTTGTTTTGTTTTTTTTCCTAGAATGACAATTAACCTGGGTGGGTGAACTCTGACCTGCATTATTATTATTATTATTTTACATTATCATATCCTCAGCATTTCTGTAGTACTATGACAGCCTGTGGGATTTTTTATTTATTCCTTGTGCATAGGCACAGGAGAAAAACTTTGATGCATTAAATTTTTTTTCTGAGTCTCCAAGTGGTTAATATGATTCATATTATAGAAAATACATTACCACAAAAAAGCACTGTATAACAACGTTTATAACATGTTTCAAAGTTCTCAGCTGCATTTCTCTGGTGCAACAAAGCAGGGCCACTGCAGCTTTCAAGCACTGTGTATTGAATCCTCTCACACACAGTGTTTACTAACAGCTCAGGTATACGTTATTCTCTACCTACAGAAGTTTTGCTTTTATTATCACTTCTGCTCACAGGAATTACTAAGACATCTTTAAACTTATACTGTCTGTAAGTTACAGGGCAAAGCCAATTGTGTGCAGATGCTTTTAAGCCAAGCTGATGTACTTTCATGGGAGTCTCATGAAAGACATTAAGAGGAAACAGTAATTGCATATCAGAATTGTTGGGGAAAACAAACAAAAGAGTTAAAGTCAAAATTTACAAGTGTGGCACTGTGGCAAAAGAGGCATTCTGTCCTGCTTTATACTTCAAGTTTAAAGTCGTAGTTACCATGAAATACTTCCTAACAGTAAACACCATTTCTTAATCAAATATAGTCTACATTCCTCTATTTTCTGCAGGCAGAGCTGCAATGGGTCATCACTACATTAGACCACAGCTTTTTCTGCTAGTCTTCCCAGCTAGCCTAAACAGCAGTCAGTGGTATTTATCAGTTATATATATGTGTATATATATATATAAAGTCAGTCAAACCCATCATTACAAATATGTTCTAGTTTATTTACTGTACAATGTATGTATACATATTCGTGTTTATTCAGTCCCTTTTTTCTTATCTTAAGCACTCCAACAGTTAAGGGCAGGCTGGGAAAAAAATCAATATACATAAAAGGGTTACACATTTCAAGTCTGTAGTGATTCTAGTTTAATAGCAAAAGGGGATCCTTGTGTTCATGCTGTGAACACAGCTGGCAAAAACAAAGGCAAAAAAAAGAGGCAGACTGTATTTTTCTCTGGAGTCAAAATCTAGAAAATTGAACAAAGTAATGTTAGTCCAAAGGGATGTAGAAATGAAAAGGGCATTTCATTTAATGTACAACTGGAACTATTAAGAATTTTCTTTCACAGAGGCCCTGAGACTTGAGTTGAATGAATTCTCCCTACCATGTGTTTCACGTGAAGTCAAACTTAACTTAAAGCTCTATATGTATAGCATAAACATTTGGTATATAACAGTGGACCCATTTTTAAAAAGTGAAGCAATAAAATCTACATGAAAAACTAATGAAAGAACAATTTGATTGGAGGCCTCTGTCCTTTGACCCCTGCCCTATCAGGCTAAATGTCCAATAAAATGTAAAATGCAGCATACATTTGCTTAATCTAAAATTTTCGTGATGATTTATTGCAAATTGCACTTGGCAGTTCACCACACCAATGGAAAACTGGCCCCCTTGTTGGTTCATTCACACAGTCTTTTAACACCAAATACAAGTCACCAGTAGAAAGATCTTGATAGAAAGTTTGCTGCTGTGCTGAGCCAGCTTGCTGCACCTTCTGGGTGTGACCCAACGCGAGACACTGCTTTGTCCTGTTCCTTAGTAGGGCTCTCATCTTCTGGCAAATACTCAGGTAGATCTGTGTTCTGCTCTACTTCCACTGGAGTATCTTGGAAGGGAACTAGCATCTGGTAGAAAACAACAGATTAAAATTACGTCAAATGTTGTTAACTTAAAAGAATGAATCAGTGTTATATACATGTTCAGGGTGACAGGCCTGCATATTGTGAGACTCCTCCCCATCGCCCTACAGAGCAAGAACATAAATGGAGCCTACTATGCTTAGAAGATAGCCAAGAAAAGCTGTGGCTTAGCAAGGAAGAGAAAGTATCAAATAAATACAGACTACCCTTTAGTGTAGTTGTGAAACAAAAGCACATCAGCAACTCCAACCAAGAAAACCCACCACATTCATTGTGACCCTTTTCTTATCATTATGGAGCTAATCAATTACAGTACTTGTGTCCTTCTTCTGAATAATAATTTCTGTATAACTGTTCTATGGATTCATATCCTGACAGGATACCCTCGATTCCCCTTGTACTGGATGTGTAGCATTCACACTCAAAAAATTTTGCCTACCATCAGATGTTATGGGCACAGAAGTGCTGATATTAAATATACAGCTGAGTTGTAACAATTGGTATTTAGAAAGATACAGATCCTACCTCCTCACCACTTTCACTTTTCACAACTTGCTGTGCCTTCATAACTTTGGTTGATGCTATTGCCGTTGCCAGTGCCTGCAAGTACACAGAAAAAAACCAAGAGCTCAGTGCAACAGAATGCAATAATGTGAGGATCTGAAGGGTTACCAAGCACTTACCTCTGCTTTTAAATCTGAGCGAATTCGGACCACACACCTTTGAACAGCCATTTGAAAGGTAAAACTAATAACACCTTTAATTTTCAACAAGGCTTCTTCACAAAGATTCCTTCGAGACTGAAAAACAAACAAAAGTCCCACAACTAAAAAACATACCATGTGAAAACGCTCATAATTAACTTTAAAGGTGCTCCTGGATGTCTCAAAGCACATGGCTACAAAAGTGTGGTTGAGTAAAAGAAAAACTAAGACTTACATTTTAGTGCACAAATATTAGACTCTCTTGCCACAAAAAAAAAATTGCTTACACTTTAGAAGTCAAAGAAGGATGGAATCAACTGTAAATAATTAGAACAAAGTGCTGAAAAGCAAAGAATGTTTTTCTCCGTGTGATCAGCTAAACAGTCCCCTCTGGTTAAGTTCTGATTGACTGAAGTGCTCATTGATGAGTAGTTAGTGTTTAAGTTGCTATTTATCAGACACCTTGGCTCCATACTGACTGAATGCATCAAAGCAGCTGTTGTATCTTTCAGCTGCTTCATCTCTGGCAGCTCACAGACATCATGGCACAGCATACGCTAAATTCTTATTTTAAAGGGAAAATATTTGGTTGATAACCCACAGAAAGTTATGTTTAAAGCAAGTGACATCACCTACTGTGCTGTAACATTACATTGACCCATACTAGTTGCATCTGCTACATTACCTTAGAATGTTCCATTTTTTTTTCCTTTTAATATTTGCAGATGATTGTAACAAAAAGAATTAAAGTATACTTCTACTAGCTCAGAAGGGGATAAAAAAAGATGGACTGTATCAGAAATAAACTGACAGCCTTTACACAGGTTTAAAATAATGATATACTGAACTACCTTTCCTGGAAGGTTTTTAAAAATTAGTTATTTCAGAGCATATTTACATTACTTACAAAATAACCACCAGTCAGTATTCACTGTATCTGCAACAAGCAAATTAAATTCTTTTAACCTCTGGAAGAACCAACTGAAGCAGTTCGGGGTTTTTTTAACAGTTTAGCATATATATTGAAACAATTCATTTGTGTAAGTTTATGTATTGAAATCGTTAACATTTTTGCATTTTACAAAAAATAGCTTTGTCAGATAGGCTACTTTTACTATACAAAGGAAATATTTGATGCAAAGATGATAGGCTGCCTTACACAAGTGAATGTTGAAAGTTACTTCTGGACACAGGAAGCAACACAGTCATAGCTTCTTAGCCTGAAGAAATAAATTTATACATGGGTATATAGCAATTCTGTGACAGAATTTGGCTTTTTACTCTCAAGATCCCAGGTGAATCACAGATACCTCAGCTGAATTCAAAATTAGGCTTTCAGTGATCAGATAACTGGTGAATCATTTCTTGAAAGACAAAACTTATTAAGGTCCACGTGAACTCCTTAAAAAGCTGGCAGCTTGGCAGCCACCAGCTTTACTGCACAGAAATACTCTGCAAAAGACATTTGACTGGCAGGTAGTCACAAACCCCAGCAATACACAACTAAACATCTTTCTGCATGGTGCTCCTGAAGCATGGGCACAGGCAAAATTTGGGTTATTTCCTTGCACACCAAACACTGATTACCATGCCCCTCAAAAATAGTACTAAAATGTACAGACTAGAAAACTGACTGAGGAGCATGCCACAAGCTCCTGAATTACTGCCTTGTTTTTTACCTTTATCACCAAATTCAGTAATTAGATCTTAAAATTAAAACACCTGACCCCACATTAAACAACAAACGACCTTTCCCCTCTCTTCCTAAAACAATCAATATCTACTATTTGAGGTTTCGAAACCCACAAGCGTTAGTAGGATCTGCAACCATCCTAGCACCTTCCATTTACAAATGTAAATGACTGAGAACACCATGTCTAAAGCTCTCTGTTTACACTCTATGTCTTTTCAAACTCATACATGCAGCCTAATATTCTTTGCTACTTGAGTCAGGAATAAACCATTGAACGAAACTAAATGGCTTTTGTTTCTCACAAGCTTAATCGCCCTCCCAGTCCCAACTTACCATAACATTTAAAACAGGGATGCTTAACTACTGGTGAGCACCTCGAGTATCACTAACATTTCTTTAATCATCTGATGAAATACAGAGCTACATACACCAGCTATCAGCCTCCGCACAGCCACATTTTCCTTTAACAACGAGCTAGGAAAACATGCTGGTGTGATTTACCTGCAGTTTTGCTCTCTAGAGATGAATATCTAAATACTCTATGCTTTTTCACTATACCTTTACCTCAGCACTGCAGAGAGAAAACTCCACAAATATTGCTAAGTTCCATTTGTTGAAGAAAACAAAGACGCGCTTTTAAGACAGAACTGGACTACAGGCAAAATATCTAAACTCACGAAGTAGAAGTGGATGAAATTTCTTGCGTGGAGATACCTGTGAACAAACACATCAACTACAAGCTTAAAAACAACAAACTATTGGACTGAATTTCAAAAATTTCACAGAGTAGAAAAGCCAATGGTGTTGACAAAGCACCGCCTTTCTAGAGAGAGCAAGTGCTGGAAGGACAAAACTGTAAAAAATATTTGTATAAAGTGAGCTAGAGCAGCATGTTATTTCTAAAGGAATTAACTATGGTCTCATGAAAACGTAACAGTGGGTATGCTGTTGGTAAACTGGGCCTGTGGACATGCTTACTTGGCAGAATGTAAAGCAACAAAGCAAAGGATCAGGTCTGATCATTTAAAACAGGCACAAAACTGAAAGATACAGAGTCCGGAGGGCACTTGTGGATAACATGCTTAAACAGCCTACATGCTGTTTGGCAGCCGTAAAAAGGCAAACATGGCCCTGGGGTGTTATCTACAGGGGTATGGTAGATAAATCTGTAGAAGTTATTCTGACATTACATAAAGACTCAGTGAGACCTCATTAATTCAAATGCCATTCTGGTCACTACAGTAGAAAAGATCTCACAGACAATGAAAAGATGCAGGAAAACCAACTCAAAGAAAATACAGCACTTCTAAATTAGGAATAATAAAAAAAAAATCCCTAGTGTCTTAGATCTCTCATAACTAAAAGGAAACTTTTTTTAGATAAACACACTTATACAACCACAAGGTATCCTTAAGGGAAAAATGCTGAAGGCACCTTGTTTATTCTATTCTTTCTTGAAAAAGGACGGAAAATTGGGAGAGGTAGAAACAGAATAGTTTTTAAGAGTAATTTAAAAACCATCAGGAAAACTGCCTTAAAACATCTTCTTCAGGTATTCTAAGTAAGTTCAATTTACGCAAGATTTTATACATATCTCATGATTCAAAATACAATTGACAGAAATGGATGACAATTGATGATGTCACGCAAGTAGCCTGACTGGGTTTCTGTGGTTAAAATACATCTCAGTACAGCATGCCTTATCTACACAAACTCTGAAGGTTTCCTTACCGAATCATCAAGGCCGTCTATATGCAAAACCACTGTCTTGGCACGCTTATTTGTGCTGCCGAGGAAAAACTGTGCTTTCCGCCGACGATAATTCATCTCATTCACATTGTCCATGTCTGACATGTTGGAAGACTGAAGGATATCATAGACTTCAGAAGCCAGAAGTTTAGTCTCTCCTGGTGTAGTGGTCCTTCAAGGAAAAAAAAAGGACTAAGATTTCCAAGTATTTGTTTTCACCTCAGTACTCCAAAGAGCTATTGATTACATCCTCGCAGCTGAAATACTCCATGTGGTACAATTAAAAACATGGCAAAAATGTTGTGGGGAGAGCAGAAATTGGGTAAAACTCTTTTCTTTTCCTGACTCCAATTTTTATGTCGATTTGTTGATTCCATGATCATTATAAACAAGTCTGTTCTCAAACAACATGAACAGTTTACATCAGTTTGACAACTACAAACCAAACATGGTAGTAGATGGTCAGTGCTCTAGGGTTACTTTGTGTTGAGCTTTATTTTTTTACAATGAAACTTCTCCAACTGTCTTGTGACATGTTTTGTTTCCCACTTTCCTTGCTACATAATAAAAATAATTTCTCTGTAGAACTGGCATCTTTCCTAGTGTTTTCTTCTCCAAAGTTATCAAGCATCAGCAGCACAGCAGAAACACAAATTTTCTTGAAGAATCCAAAGGTTATTTCTGATTAGACTAAAATTTACAGTATGAATTACATGATAGCATTTTTTTAGATAAAAAAAAGTAGATAATAGACTCAACAGATATTAAATTCTTATGATTAATTAAAACTAATTTTAATAAGGTACTAATATAAATCTGTTGTCCAAATTCAGCCCTGTTTTAATTATGCCAGTGATTTAAAGCTTTGTGTAGAAACAAAACTATTACTGCATCAACTTGCAATTAATCTTAAAATGATGAATGACAGCTTTGCTGCTTTGTTTAGGAAACACTATGTAAGTAACAAGTACCTTTAGATTTATTTTTTTTCCATTTGACTTCCTTAATTACTAGACATTAAACACATTTTCCATCCTACCATATGGATAAGAGAGAACACTAAAGTAAGCATGTTACGAGTTCTCGGCTTGTGGGGGTCTCAGCTGGCCTTTTTTTTCTTACTTCTCTGCACCTTGTTTTGAATAGCACCCTTTTGTAAAAGAAAATGTCAGTTCTTGTGATAATTCAGTAGATTAACAACATTCAAAGGCAAAAAAAAAAAAAAGAAAAAAGTGGTAATAAGCAAATAACCAAGACCTAAAAAGGGAAAGCATTCCAACATATGTTCAGTTTTAAATACATGCTTACGTTCTGCTTTCCTATACTGAAAAAACACTTATGTTAATTCACAGAAATAACTGCTGGGAACTTCAACTTCATCCTTCCATAATTTATTAGATAAAGTAATAGAACTGATGATAAAGCCATGCAACTGGATGTCTTGAGGTAGTAATAAATCAGCTTTTGCTAAAGAGACTAAGAAATTAATCCACCTATTAGTTTTGCCAGTTTCTTTCAACAACAACAATCCTGTCCACACCAAGTGATTTACAATAGAGGAGTTTTATTTTTTGTAAGTTTAAATACAGCTCACTAAGCGAACTATTGAAAATGTCACTATTCCACCTACAGCACCCACTACACTCTCGGTAAGGGGTTTTGCTTGAAAGCAATTATAATACTGCATCATGGAGTTCAAAAAAAAGTCACAAAGACAAATGAGAAATAAAGCGTCCTTAATATTTGCCATAATATATATGTATATATAGGCATATATATACATACCTACACAAAAGAAAGAGAACTTAAAGCTGTCACTACGTCAGCAAATATAAAGTATCCAAGTGCCTAAAAGCAAAAAATCAACAGTGATTTTCATACATGTTTTATTCTCCCAACATTACAGTTGGCACAGCTCTTGGAAAACTAATGACCTGCTATTAACTGCACTACTGAAACAACCTGTTGACTTTGAAACACAAAAGTAAATTGGGTCTTATTTGACACAGTTATTCCAAGACCTCCCTAAAACAAGTCTATACTGGTAAATTTTATGTGTATACATACATACACACACACACACTCAAACACGATACTCCGATAATTTCCTGTATTTTTCCAAACGGAGGATTACTACAATCTAACACTAAGTTACCCCTATTACCTTTTAAAAAAATCCAAATGGAAGACTTTAATCTTATATAAAGAGAATCTGTAATAAATAGCTAACTATGTAAGAAAAAGCAGCAGTAAACTCAGACACTACACTACAGGGGCAGGGACAATGGCTCCCACATAGAAATATCAGATTGCAAAACAATCCCAAGTAAAGGTATACACCAGTTTTATTCTGCAGAAACAAAATACTACACTTTCAGCAACTCGGTTAAACAAAGATGCTCAAAATTCCTGACAATACCTTCTACAATTTTAAGTGTACTGGTAAAATGAGTTAATACAAGTTTTCAGCAACCTGTTATTCTTTCATTAAAGCAATTTCTGCAACAGTTGTAAAAATAACAGAAACCTTTATATCTTAATATCACACTAGATAAAAGGAAATTTTTTGTGATAAAAGGGTGGTGAAACACTGGCATAAATTGCCCAAAGAAACAACAGATGCCCTATCCCTGGAACCATTCAACATCAAATTGGATGATTCAGTTGCAGATATCTCTGCTCATTGCAGGGGGTTTGGACTAGAGGAGCTTTAAAGGTCCCTTCCAACCCAAACTATTCTATGATTCTATGATCTTTAAGGAAAAAAATACTTATCTGGATGCAAGTATAATAAACCCTCTTTATTGCAAAACCAAGGTGATGTTCAATGCTGAGTCTGTTTCTTTATATACTATATTGCTAATAAAAACAAATACAATGAAACTGCACATAAAATTAAACCATACAACAGTGGAAGTTTTTTTAAAAAACTACCGTAACTCACAGGCTGTAGTTTTGTTGCCTAAAATGAAAAAACTTTAGGAGAAGCGTTCTGAGGGCACTGACACCAGCCCTCCCAGCACCTGTGTGTCAGCAGTTACAGGTAACACTGCCCAGAGCTCTCTGACCCAGCCTCCTGCCACCACCAGAGCAGCACAAGGGAACTCCTCCTCTCTCTCCCACTCCAGTACAGCACTTCAGTCACCGCTGAAGGTGCAGGTACATACTATAAAGTCACTGAGCAGCTAGAGCTTGTTTGAGAACAATCAGTCATTGGAACAATCTCACTGAGGGACACGGTACAGCCCCCATTGCTGGAGGTTTTCAAGATACAGCTGGACAGAGCACAAGATAAGATTATCTAGGTCCCCTTTCCCACAAAAGGTTGAACCAGATGATCTTTTAAGGTCCCTTCTAACCTGGGCTGTTCTGTGAGTCTATGACTAGAGTTCTGCTACCCTGCTAGGGAAATGATAGCATCTACTTAGAGCAGAGTAACAGTTGGCAAGAGCTGGTTACCATCTCTTTCAGAGGCGGTAACATCTTACATTACTTCAGCAAGATTCAGAAGATGCCTGTCAGAAACCCAACCCTTTAGTTTTCACTGTCTTCCTGAATTCCTGTCATCCTAGATTGCTGCCTGTCCTTCCATCATGTTCACCCAAGGCTGGCTGTATAAGTAATATGAACACAGAATCCAAGTGACATGTGCTGTATCTGTCAGAAGAGGATACAAGAAATAGTTCTCATTTTCTACACAATTAAAAATAACTTTTTAAACATGGTCCAAGTGCTGCAGAGGTTTTATTAGCATAGCAAGACATTTTTTTAAGTTTTAGCTAACCCTAAAGGTCATGAAAACTAATGGCTGCAACTCCAAAGGTGTGTGATGTGGGCAGAGTACGGATGCTTGCAAAGAATGCGTAAGCAGTGTACTGCATTACGGCTGTACAACCAGCATGTGACTTAAGTACACACACAGCATCATGAATGATAATAGAAGGGCATGACAACCTTCCTAGCATAGCTTCATCTGATGCAAAGGTAACACAGACTTAGTTTCTTTCTTTAGAAGAAGCACAAAAACTGAGAAAGACTAATATAGCGGATTTTCCCCTTTTAGTGAAGGGCAAGACATAAATAAATTTATAAATATATACATGGAGGGGGTAAGTGTGTAAAAAATAATCTTATACCTTTTTAAGCTATAGTATTTTATGCATCTTTTTTAAAATAAATGTGTACAAACATGTACCTTACATACGAACTCTTGCATCAGAGGAAACATGCAACTGTAACCCTGCTCAAAGTAGAGCAGACCCTGTACACAAACACAGGAACTATTACAGGCCTTTCCTTAGTGGCACCCATTGTGCTCTAAAGACACATTAGCCAAACATGTTCCAAACACACTGCAACACTATTTCACTACCGTGTTTCTACTGAGTTTATAACCTTGACACACGAGGTTTCCAAATAAAAGGGGATTTTTCTTTACCCAAGACTCACTTACATCCCAGACTCTATCAAAAGGAGATTTATGTCATTTAATTCCAAAAGTTTCACTTCTGTAGTAATTCTGTTTTCAGATGTACTTGCTCAGTTTGTCCACTACCCACAATAAGATGACAAAGTTAATTGTCCATTCATGAAATGTCAAGGCTCTGATAATCTCTGAACTCCTGGGAAGGTGATGGAACAAATCTGAAGGCACCCAGGAAGGGCAAGCGTGGATTCACAAGGAGAAAGTTATGCCTGAGCACCCCAGGAGCCTTCTACAATGAAACGACTGGCTTCACTGGGATGGGAGAGAAAATAGGTACTGTCTGTTGACATTGGCCCTTACACAATCCCCACAGAGAAGCTGATAAAGGATGGACTGGCTCACCAAATCGTGATGTGGACTGAAAACTGGCTAGATGGCCAGGCCCAGAAGGTGGTGATTGAGGCAATGAAATCTAGCTGGAGGTCAGTATCTAGCAGTGTACATCAGGGGTCAACACCAGGTCCCATTCTGTTCAGTATCTTCCTTAAAGATATGGGGCACAATGGACCCTTAACAAGTCTGCAGGTGACACAAAACAGGAAGGAGTGACAGATACATCAGACAGCTGTGCCAGAGAGACCTCAAAAGGCTGGAGAAATGGGCTGACAGGCAACTCCTTAAGTTCAAAAAAGGCAAGTGCAAAGTCCCACATCTGGGGAGGAACAGCCTCAGGCACCACACAAATCAGGCACAGTCCCAGAATGCCCAGCTGGAAAGCACCTTTGCAAAGAACCTGCTGGACATGAAGATCAGCATCAGCCAGCAATGGGCCCTTGCAGCAAAGAAGGTTACTGGTTATCCTGAGCTGCATTAGCAGGAGTGCTGCCAGCAGGTAGAGGGAGGTGATCCTGCCCCTTTCATCAGCAGTGGTGAGGCCTCACATGTTCTGTCTAGGTCTGGGCTCCCCAGTACACAAGATGTATGAATATGCTGCAGAGTCCAGCAAAGGGTCAGGAAGATGATTACAGGGCTGATGAAAAGGGAGAGAGAGACCTGAGACTGTTGAGTCTAGACAAGGCTCAGGGGAGAGGTTATCAATGTATATAAATAGCTGAAGGGGGTGCAAAGAGGACAAAGCCAGGCTCTTTTCAGTGGTGCCCAGTGCCAGGACCAGAGGCAATGGGCACAAACTGAAAAATCAGAAAACACTTTTCCACTGTGAAGGTGACTGAGCACTAGCAGAAGCTGTCCAGACAGGTTGCAGAGTCTCCCTCCTTGGAGACAGTCAAATGCTGCCTGGACATGGTTCTGGGCAATATGGTTTAGGTGTCTATGCCTGAGTAGACAGGAGCTGGACCAGATGACCTGCAGAGGTCCTTTCCACCCTCAATCACCCTGTAAGTCTGAACACATATTGAGAAGTCATTAAGTAAATTCACACAGCAATATATATGGAGCACATCCATTTTTACCTACTTGTGGATCTTTAATTTTTCAGATTAAGAATATTTTAGAAGATAGGCTTTTACGTAAGTAAAGCAAAAATTTATTTAATTTTCCTGCCAACTATTTTCCTTACACACTGTCTTCCAAAGAGTTCTGCATGACAGCTTACATAACTTTAATGCATCTGATAATTAGAAAGACTGATTTCAGAAATTTCCTTCTCTCATATTTAGACTTACAGCTCACTGCTCAGTCCTAAATTGTTTTATCTGCAGGCATCATGAATTAAAGACAAGACTAGATGCAAAAAGGAAGGCATCATTCTCAAAGTCATTAGAACTTGTCAGTTGGTATTTCAGATGTTTTCAACTTCATAGAATCACCCTTGAATGGCTAAGGTTGGAAGAAAACCCTGAAGATCATCTAGTTCCAGCCCCCTGCCATGGGCAGCAACACCTTCAACTAGACCAGGCTGCTCAGAGCTGCATCCAGCCTGGCCTTAAACACCTTCAGGATTGGTACATCCACAACTATCCTAGGCAACCTGTTCCACTTTAGCTTATAGCAAGATCTTATTACAAACAATCATCACAGAAAAACTATTGAGATTATTACACCTTATAATAACAATTTAGAAACTTTTAACAGAAAACTTAAAAATCCAGCAGTTCACTGGTTCAAACATGATATTGATTTTAGGAGAACACTGCTCCCAGTTTTCTCACTCAAAGCATATAATTTCTTTATAATTCTACTTAGAGCAATAATTGCATTTGGTAAATACAGTATAAAGCCAGAGAGAGATCACACAGGCAAACTAAAGAAATATTTTAATCTCAAGTAGATCAAAAAGTCAGTGCATGTAAGCTTACTCAGCAGTTTACATTGTTACTCTCTTATCTGAATCTGATGTAGCTCAAGAGTATTCACTTTGTAATCTATGGACTAATCTCAGCCTTGTACTGATGGGCCTTTCTTCCCCAGGGCTGCTCATGAGCAAGAGAACCAAAGACAGAGAAACCATTCTCAGCTTTTAGGTTTAGAATCAGGCAACACTTACAACTCAAGGCTGACCGGTAGGGCTGTCCTGTGCAGGGCCAGAAGCTGGACACGATGGTCCTTGTGGATCCCTTCCACCTCAGGATATTTTATGATTCTCAGGATACAGGGAGAAGACCTACAGCTCATTTCCCTAAACTGAGAAACCTCTGTGAGAAAAGGGCAACCAGAGGTAGACTCTATGACAGAACTCACACCCCAGAACTCTGTTAAGATCTAAGCAAGGAAAATGATACATGAGAATGGTGTATTTGCAGTACACCACTTACATAACACTTTCACAGAGAAAGTCTGCACTACATATATTTTCAGTTGGCCTGGCCCCATAACTAAGGAGACATGACACATAGCCTTACAAATTGTGGACAAAAGCTGTGGTACAGCCAAACAGAAAAGGTGGATGTGCACTGTATGGTTCATCACTGTGCTCTTGCTCACTAATACTTGGAAAACCAACACAAGGAAAAGAGCAGGTCTGTAAAAGCAGAATAAAAAAGTAGCTAACAGTGGTGAAGGAAAGATAAACTCTAAACACAAAACTAAGGAAACAGGTTTTGACATTTTAAAGTTAGCTCAGGTAAAACTTCCTCTATTGACATCTCAAGGATTTTGCATAGCAATGGAAAGTAGTACCTTAAAGCGCAGATCTTTAAAAAGAGTCCACCGCACAATTAAGGTCTAAAAAATATGAAGAGTTCGAAGAAGAAAAATGTCTTCAGCATCCAAGTTAAGGCTCCAATATTTGGCAAGACCTTGGCTGAATGCCATCCTAAATAACCTACTCATAAATTAAAAGTAAAAACAACACTCTGACTTAATTTACAATCACAGAAGAATCCTAAATCAGCAAATGTAATGAAGGACTGAATGTATAATTTTTTCCTTCAAAATACTAGTTTGAGAGACTCCATTTACAGTGATGCAAGCACCTTTCCAAAAAGTTAGAGAAAACTATCATCACATAGAAGCAGATATTTTCATTTGATCCCAATCCTCTTCATACATGCAAGTATTGTCCCTATAAGGCGGAGCTAATATTTTTCCCTCGGATCCTAAGTAGTGATCTTTTCAACCAACGTTTTATTTCTGTAATAAACTTCATTCACTGCAAGGAACATAGTAGCCTGTATGACAGAAAAAGCACAAGTAAGAATTTCATGGATTGAAATGAATTCTATCTATCATTCTATTCTATCATTGTTGGGCAAGTGTATGCACATCAGAACACATGAAGTATATACATGGTAGAGATTTATCATTTAGTTATGGGCACCAAATGGCTCATTAACATATACCCAGATCACTATGCATTAAGACCACTGATGTTATTGTTTCCAGGTGAACAATTTCTTTTGGAACCCATTCTTCCTATACCTGAAGACAGAAACTGTTTCCAGCAACTAAAGGGAGCAGTAAGCTGAGAAGAGTTCTGTAATAGGGGAGGTGGGAAATCAGTAATCCTTGGTTTTAGAAGTGAGACACAGTGATTGACATGGTTTTGATGAAAACTTTGAACATGAATGACAAGCCTAAAGAAAGAGCATGGTATTAGAGAAAAAGCAATCTGTTTCAAGACAGTTATCTGATCTAGCTGCTTTTCTACCTGTTCTGCTCCAGTGCCAGGGCAAGATTCTTTCTTATCTGCAATAATGCTGCTCTTTCTTGCAAGCTCTTGCTGCATCCTGTGATACAGTGGGCTCACTCACAAGCACGTGACTGCTCTCCTGACTCGTTCCAGGCAACAGGCACCTTATTTGAAAACAACTTGAAGAACAGCATTACTTCAGCGCACACCTTCGCAGAATCCCAGTATGGTGCTATTACCATGCTACACCCTCTGTTCCCTCTAGTCCCAAAACACAGCAAAGACCAAATAATATTACAGAGCAGCTGACAAAACGATAACCACCTGCTTTCTGAAAAAAGTCAAAATCCTGAAGAATACAGATAGCAGGATCCTTATGTTGGTCAATAACACTACATTAAGCATAGTAATGGGTTAACAACACAAAAAACAATTTGTAGGTGTAGAACAGGAAAAATAAGAGAACCTGTAGGACTGGGCAAGCCTTAAATGACAGCATGAAGCAGCAGCACTATGGATCTCCACATCCCAAAACCAAGCAGGTGGACTGCTCAACGAACCTATGCACAGCCTGCGTACAGTTGTGTTATGTGACTACACTCCAGTGGTATCAACCACATGCTCCAAGGCTGTTGCACCATGGAAACAAAGCAAGGTCACACAGATTTTCCTAGAGTACGCTCTAGAACTGCAAGATGCTTGTCACTTGGCAAGCCTTCCAGACTCTACTCAGGCTACTAGCTGTGAGAATTAGACCAGGAGACACTAAACTAAAAAGCTTGCTATGGACGACAAAACCTGTCTTAAGGCTGATCTTGTACTTAACAAGACATACCCCACTGAAGTTAGGAGCAAGGATTGGATTTCCCAATGCCACTTCCAGCTCAGCTTACATCATATATCTACAGACCCTGAAAATGTACAGAAAATCCATGTAAATGCTGGGATGTTCTGAAGACTGTTGAAAACAAACAAACAAAAAAGCCTTAATATTAAATGAGTTGTAAATAAGAGTAAAATCACAGTGCAATCCCATTAACTGCTGTAAAATCAGCAACTGTGATATAACTTAAACATTTAGCAAATTGATTAATTACCCGTACTTAGAACGTTTTCCTGATCCATTCTATTGTTCTCTGATAACAAGAAGGGAATGAACTTTCAAGAATGGGATAACAGATTTGAACATATGCCATATGCTTAACCCAGCTACTCATACAATTTTGTTTAACTCTTGCTATTTATACACTAAACGGAAAATCAACTTTTGATCTCCCACAGCTTGGTATCTACCATATGGACATACTCTACATAAAAAACAAAAAAAAGCAGGGCCTGTTAACTCAACTAAACTCAAAAGGCTCCATAGTAGCATTTGCTAGACAAGAGTCCACATAACAGACAAACTCCATGTTAAATTTCACACTAGCTAATTCCAACATCTTGCCTGCTAATGAACAGTAATAATTTCACGGATGGCAGAAATCATGTTTATTATATGGTTTCAACAAATTGCACCAGGGTTCTAAAAAAAAAAAAAAAAAACCTTAAGGGCAACAACTGTCTCTGGTCTTTTACAATGAAAGATATAAAATGCTGGCACTAAAAAGCCAGTTCTTCCTGGGAATGATGCTACAGTGACCAGGTAGAAGTATTGGTAGTGCTGAAATCAGGCTCAGCACAGAGGCATTTCAGAAACATCTTGAAGGAAGCCTAATACCACTTTCTTGTGTTGACAGCATGCTAACAGCACTAACTATATAATACAATTATAGATGATTATAGTCTGTAATTATCTGGAAAATCCATTTATATCTTAAAATTCCCACCATTTATTTTGGTTTTTAAAGTAAGGTTCATCTGATTATTTACCTGAAATTTACTGGAGAAAGTTAAAAAAAAAAGAAAAAAAAAGGGGGTTGAAAGCTTACAGATACAGGCTTCCCTAAACAAAGCCTGTATGAATAATAAGAATTAAACTACAGCAGCAACCTGTCGCAGAGAAAAAAATTGCAGGTTTAATCTATGTAGGCATATCTGTGTCTAAGCTTTGTATTTGAATAATTTGCTAATATAGTTAATATCATTTCAGCAGAGACTCAAAGTAGGTAACTATTGAAATATCTTGTTTTCCTACTCTTAAACTACTTATTTATTAGCAAGGAACTAACTTTTTTTTTTTTTAAGCAAGCCAGTATTAGCAGCTTCACTTCTAGTCAAAGGGACTGCGGTCCCCATGCAAAATACGTTGAAGCATACAACAAGGTTTAAAAAAAATGTTGTGAGAACTTGATGATGTACTGTATAAATACAGCATGTGCTAGCAATTTTAATTTGTTTCAAGTTATTAGACAGGACTTTCTACTGCAAAATTCAATGGAACTCCCGCGGAAAGATATCTAGCAGGTACTGCAAAACAACAAAGTATCAAAACATATTCCTGGATAGAAATACATGTAATTGAGAATAACATGCTTTTACATTAATTGTTCCAGAATAAAACTCACTTGCTTCTGAAATAACAGCTGGATCTAGAAACTACTAATGAAGGCTGTTTCATCATTAGTATCTTTTCAGGCATTTCCCTTTGTAGCATTTATTGCCTGTAATATCCATGTGAAACTATGTAAATTCTAATCACACACCAGCACCATACTACATTTACTGATCAAGCAGCACTCAAAAAAAAAAGTAATAAAAGGCTAATCCACTTATTGTTTATTAGAAAAAAAAATCTGCAATTTTTGGGGGATGTATACCATGAAGGTCAAAAGCCAGGGACAAATACCACCTGTGGACAAGGTCACTGTAAACCAAACGTAGACATTTGACACTGGCAGGGGAAGATGAGAAACCTCACAGTGTTAAGCATGTATCAACGCCCTTTTCATAAGTAAATTACTCCAGCCTACAATACTGTCAATCCACCCCTGCACTAGTATTAACTACGTCACCACACAATTTGTTACTTTGATTTCAAAGCATCTCAAGCTTCCTTAGCTCTTAATTTTAGTAAGCATCAGAAAAGTCAGCATATTGAAGAACCTACCTCAGCACTTTTTCTTGTAAAATCAATCGTAACCAGAGAAGGTCACTGTATTCCTGAAATGCTTTCAATACCAGGGATGACAAAGTTTATCGAGCATTAAAGTTGCCATTACTAGTCCTGACTCTTCTGCCAATCCACTTAAATCTCTACTCTTCCACATAGGTATAGAACTGCACCACAAAAAGAAAAGAAGTTGCCTTTTGGCACACCATGTCAGGCAGATCTTGAGGCACTAAGTTCAGCATTATAGTATTTGTTTCTTATCCTATAGTCAGCAGTTATTTAGACACCAACTTATATTCTATTATTTTTTAACATATCATAATATTGTGTCTCACTCCGTAAACCACTTTTTTTTTTATAATCAAGATTTCTCAGAGTTCCCTATTTGTTTTAATATAAAGTCTGCAAAAAAATAGGAAGTAGAAACATCTTAAGCTTAGATGACATTCTAAAATATTTAACTGCCTGTTTCAGGCAGTTTTTAGCCAATTTCTAAATAAAGGGGAAACTGGCTAAGACACTGAGCATAAAAGGCTTTTAAACAGATGTGATTTTATTAAAGTTATTTTATACTTTACAACCTTTTCTCAGTGTTTCAAAGTTCTCTATTTTTTTAATTCTGCAATACTCATCACAGTATTTCTTGCCTACAGTGAAAAGCAACTAGTTCATTTTAAACTTCCCAACTGATTTTTTCCCCATTTACACAGAAGCACTCAAAGCAATTACGATTGTGGCCCTCCCTCTGTCAGAAAAGCAATACCAGAAAAATGCCTATTTACTCAGTAACAGGTACTAAAAATTCTTTTCCAGATTTAGGAACCTATGATTTGGTAACTGTACATAAATCACCACTGCAGAACTTACGCACCTCAAAGGAGAGGTAACTACTTTCATTGCTTGTTATCATATTCTCAAGCCAGTCATTGTAAACCAGCCAAAGGCCATGATTTTGAAGAACTTGCAGGTTTTCCTTAAATCTTACACTACATAAAAACATTGCATTAATAACTACTTAGTTACCTCACTATTTGGCAATTAGTTAACATGATATTCTCAACATGCCAAGAAAATAAAACATTTATATCAAAGAAAAGAGACAAAAGAAACTTTTGAAATGCAAGCACTGTCCTGTCAGAGGAAGTTTTGCATTAACTGCAAGTGCTGCACAGAAATCAGTAACAAAAGTTCCGCTGTTTCATGGACTGTGCAAATGCTTTGATGTAGCACAGTAAAGGCCGGTCTATTGAACTGGTACTCTAAAAAGTACCAGTATGTACTGAACTGGTACCCTGAAAAGTCCATGGAAGCACAGTACCTGGATTAAACCAAGACAGACATCAGGCAATGTAAAGCTGCACAACCAACAGTCCTAGTCCTGATAGAAATGCCAGACACCGAGTGGAACAACGTGAAGTAAAAGCAGGAGCTTGGAGAACAAAGAGCAAAACTAAACTGTATTTCTGACTGCAGTCAAAAATATTGTAATAGGAATTACACACACGTGACAGAATGAAAAAATAATAACACAAACACAGAAAATCCAAAACCAGAGATTAACAAACACCTATACTGTTGAGCACAGAGATAGTACTGATCATGTAGAGCTCACTAAGTGAGTTGCATGCAAGTAGAAATGATGACTGTGTAGTGTCTCTTTGACTACAGAGAGGTCCTGAGATAAACAAAAAACCCAAAAAAACCCCCACTAACATCAAAAGTCCATCTTGTAGAGCACAAAGCAGACCCTTCCATTGGGTCATGCTTGTGTATTTTTTTGCAATCAATTCTACACACACAAACAGTAAGCTTATCCTAAACTTAAACACTCATAACAAACCTTTAAAAATAATTAGCAGTTATTTACATGACTGCTAATTTCTATTAACCCAAAATATAAACTCACAGTAGTATTTCAACATCTAATGTAACTAGTAATTTACAATTGCTGATGATCCAGTCTTTGACTAGCCTTACAAATGACATCCATCTTTCCAAGACTTTAAACCTTATTTTCTTACCTTGTAACATCCTCCCAGAAAGCCTATTACATCATGACTAAAGTCTAGGTTAACAGCAATATTATAGCACTAGGATTTTAACTAATGCTTTTTGTGTTTTGTTACTTGTCTGTGCCTGCACCTCTGTGTTAAGATCATAACTTCCCATATGATTACTAACACTGAAATACACTAGAGGAACCAAAGACTGCTGAACCAAAGTCCGAACTTTTGTTGGTTTGCCATGATCCACAAACAAAGAGAGCAGGAACTTGTACTGAGAACATGCCTAACTAACTGAGGTAGCTCACTACATTAAACCCTCTCCCCCAGATATAACCTCCTTCAAGTACCAGAAAGCCTTTGACAGACAAAAGGAGCTTTAAGTTATTTAGAATAAATAATGTGGTGTATTTAAAGAGTACATACTAATGTCTCCCACATTCCATAATATTTCATTGGTTTGTTTGGGGGGTAAGGGGGCAGAGGACGCTTTCTTAAAAATACCTTCAAGAAGCAACCTATTTCCAAAACTCGTAACATTTAGAAAATACACAATAAAAACATTCTTTAAAGAAACTTGGGGTATCTAGGAGAGAGGGGGATATTAAGCTACTCTGCTCAACAATGCTGAATAGAGCAGCCTGCAGGCATCTTCCTGCTGTGACCTTCTATTATTAACAAGCACATTGCTTCAGCAATAAATACACTGGATCCCCATAGCCCAGAGATGCACCAGCAACCAAGGGTGTCATTTTCTTAGGAAAAATAACGGGAAAGTTAACATGGAACAGAGATGTTTGTATTACTCTTCCTCGGGGTGATGCACTACAGTTTGGAAATAATGACTAAAACCAAAGTTTTTGAAACTTACTGCTCATATGAAAATCTAAAGACCTAGGATAATCATATTTTTCTCCAAAAACACTTCTCAGTGAAGAATCACAAGTACTGTAGTGTTCAAAAATAATCATGCAACAGAATCATGCTTCCCATTACCCAATCTCAACTGTTTCTCAATTTTGACGTGTTAAAAAAACCCCACATGCCAAGGATTACAAAAACAGCATTACTAAGTGATTCAGGTAGAGAAAAATAAAATATTTATAGTCTATGAAAAGCTGTTTCCTTCTCCTTTGCAGATCAGAATTTAAGTATTCCAATTAATAATATAAATGCATTAAATGTAAGAAGTTTACAGAGTTTTTTAGCTGCAATTTCTCACAAAGTATTATCTTGAAGCTAGTTATATGGCAACATCCCTTTAATCATCAGATATCCCTTGAAATACATAGCTTGCCTTCTTGCTAATTAATATATGGCCTTTGCCCTGTCTTTCCCCAATCATTCATCCTCTCACAAAGAAGAAAAAGTAGTATGCCACACAACAAAAAAATGATAAAACTTTTGTGATGCTACATCCCTATTTTAATTTCAACAAATACTATCTGAAATACTTGGCTGTTGCCTTTTTTTTTTTGTCAGACATCATAAATTTAAACTTTGCTAGTTTTGATGAATAATTAAATTTTCAAAAAGTGCAAGTAATTAAGACTGCCAAAAATTAAAATTGAGTAAGAAGTCAGCAATTATAGACTGCATGTATTCTACCAGATCTGCAAGGGACTCTAATTAAACACATATTAATTGCCCTAATCTTCTTAGGCAAGTAATAAATTGGAAGAGCTGATTAATGCACTGGATTTAGTTCAGCTTGTTAAATCTGACAACCTGGCAAAGGAAGACTATCTTGAAAAGCTCTTTTAGCTAAGTAATTGGAATTTCACTCTCAGTAATTTGCCGTTCCATAATAAGAGCTATTTAGTATATTGACTCTTCATCAGTGTTTTTTTTTAAAATACATACTAGTTATATTGAAACAGTACCATTATGCTGCTCATAAAGATTATGAAAAATTATGAACTTTGACCCTTATTGTCCATCAAAAGACACTTTCACTCTGAACACAAATTAGTGTATTTCCTTGTAGGCAATAAATCCTAATTAATTTTAATTCTAGAAGCTGCTAATAACATTTTAGAAAGTCCATATGGACCCATTAAGCCCTCTATACAATTCATAAAGCCAGCAACTAAACCAGTTTTCAGTATTAAATAACTGCCGATGACTGCTGGAATACAATGAAACACCAGTATCCAAAGAGCTTCAGTCTCTCCTCTCTTTTTTACCTATTTATGCAAACACTTCTGCATATACACATGACAAGGGAGTGTAACATTTTTGTAGTATCAGCCATTAAAAAACAAGTAAAAAAGTTTAGAAACCTGCAGGTAAAGATTTTTAATGTCTGATATCTCTCCAACACAGTTGCTTACTCCTAGCTAATAACATGGAAAAATGCATCAACTTTCACTTAAAAATAAGCAGATGGAGATGAGCATAAGAAAAAAAAAAATCTCCCTTGCTAAGGAAAAAAGCAGCAAGTAAAGAACAAGGAATCAAAAATTTATATACTTGAAAAATGTTTTGAAGTATTCTATGAAAGCTGAAACAGCTTTTCCTATGTCCTAGAAAATGTAAAGGTATATAAAGCCTTCCACATGAAGAAGCTTAGGAAGTCATGTGTTCCAAATCAAGTTCAGTCAGAAAAAAAATCCTAAAAACAAAAATATCCCGCTGTCTTCCAGTTTTTATTCTGTTCTCCTCAGAACTGATATTCCATACTTCTCCTAAGAACGTCTAACTTCCAGGACCTACATTTAAAATTTGTAACTCTTCTGTTAGCAAAATCTAGTGTTCATACAACTTGAAAATCAGTCACAGTGAACTTGAAATCTACCCTTTGTTCCTTAAGTGTAGTATCAACTAAGGAGTCAGCCAGACATCAGTTTTGAGCAGCAACATGATTTTCACAACTGAGCTTTAACACTTATAATAAGCAGAATACCAAAAAGTTGATCAGATAATATTAGAGGACTGGTAAGCCATGGAAGGAGACATGAAGGTACCTCAAAGAACTGTCAAACTCAGACGTCTCAAATTTCCTACCCATTCTTCACGATGCTGTGCAATTTACTGCTTATCACACAGGCCTCTAGCACAGGAGAAATTCTTTACTGTGAGGGTGGTGAGGCACTGGAACAGGTTGCCCATAGAAACTGTGGATGCCCCATCCCTAGAAGTGTTCAAGGCCAGGCTGGATGGAGCTCTGAGAAACCATGGTGTCCCTGCCCAAGGCAGGTGGGGTTGGAACTAGATGATCTTCAAGGTCCTTTCCAACCCAGGCGATTCTATGATTAGATAAACAGGTGGCACTCAATTTCAACTCTCATCCTCAATAGTCTTCATGGAGGAAATAGTACTTTAACATCATGATTTTGAGTTTAAGTAAGTGGTATATTCTTTTTCCATTGGTTGTGTATTACTTGCAACAAAAAGGTTGGGGCTTGTGCCTGAGGCTCCCATGCACTACTACAAGAAATCCTCAGTAGAAAACCAATTCCAACTACTTTCCAGTTGATGGCATTGACCATTTAAAGATCTGTTGCACTTGTTAGCTGCACGTAGGTTATGAGAAGAAATTCCATATGTGGACTTGAGGTGTCTAACACAGGCCTTCAAGGCTTATAAAAATACACATAGTGAGAAAAGCCCTCAAATTTCAGGATTTGCGTAACTGAAAGCAAAAGAGAACTGGAATTCTAAAAAAACCTCAACTTCTAGCACAGTGTCAGTTCAGCACTGCTGAACATAAACTTAAGTTTGAAATATGACAAACATTCAGCTTATGATTTGCCTGTGCTCCATTTCATTGCTTGAGAAGACATACCACAGCTTTACCAGTGGCAGAATACAGTTTGTCATAAATCAGTACTGAACAGGGAAAGCCACTGAATGTTACTTAGTTAAGTGAGAAAATGAAGTGGACAGTGAGAGTTGAAAAATCCTTGGTGAAAAGGAACTATTCAGATGACAGGATGTGCTTCATCTGTCAGGAGCAAAAAGACAGTGACTACAACTTCTGGTCCAGAAGTTGCTGGGTTCTGTCTCGCTTGAAAGAAAGAAACAATAACTGGAAAAGCAGAATCCTGACAGAAGTTCCTATCTTTTTTGTATGATTTGTTTGCATTTTTGTAACATATTAAAAAAAAATTAATCCCAAATTAAATTCTGAAAATAAAAAAAAAGTATTTTAGATAGAGCAATGAGTTAAATGCACAGATTCTGGAAAGTACACAGAACAGAGAGCATGAAGGCATTTAGACCAAAGCATCTATTAACGTTTAATTTCAGTTCAACAGACTACATATCTCCTGGTAAACTGAAATCAATTAAAAGCTAGAACCCGCATTTTGTAAAGCAAATCAAAGACAGTAGAGACCTTGTTTTCTGCCCTACAGACTTTCTAACGAAAAAGCCCACAGCCCAAAACCATGGGGTTGTATGATAAAAACAAGTCTACATTTATCTTCTCGGCACTTTTCTACCATCTTTCTCCATATTTATGAAGGCAGTACAAAACTTAACTTCAGCATTTCCTGTCAACATTAAAACCTAAAATCCTGACAAGCACATGACAAAGTCTTGTGGTTGAAGATGCTGTGTATTTAAATTTTCATGATATCACACTTTCCAAATGTTACAAGCATACAAATCAAACGTATGTTCTTACTGTTGCCAAAGAGCTTTCTAGAAAAAAAAAAAAAAGAAACACCTACAAGATTTCCAGTTTTCATTGACTTATCTCTCATTTTCTGCACATATCTGAACTTCGCTCTTTTGGCCCTTGAAATTGAAACCTAGAAAAAAACGTTGAAGAGATTTTCATAAAACTCTTTAATGTTTCCCAAGTAATATTTGCAAGCTACAGAGACTGACAATGAACTACCAGTCCCTTCTCAACAACTTCTTCAGGATGTCTCTGCACTCTAAATAGATACATAATCTATACTAAAAGTGAGTTCTTTTGAAATACATGCTTCTGTTATTACCTAAATGTTTCAGGTCTTACTGTCACTATAAGAGTAGCAAGCAAAGACTTCTGTATATTTCACCTTAATTATGCTTGTCCTTAGAAAAGGTGAATATTTTAAGACTTGATTCCATTTTTCTCCCCATACATCATATTAGAACACCTATTATTTCAAAAGTTGCAATTATTACATTATTTTTTAAAAACTGACACATCTCTTCCGAATTTTAGTAATTTCATACATTTTTCTTTTTAAGACATGTTTTAAATACTTGTGTTTTTTGTAACTGGTGAATCACAAGATGATATTCAGACATAATGCTGAATTCCATGCCAATACATAATCAGCTTCAGCACAATTAATAAAGTACTTAAAGGTAAACAGTAGTAATATTTCCTAGATCACACAGAACTCGAGCATAGACCATAATTTCCCCTCCTTCAGGTTCACTACATAAGTAGTGTCAGACAGAGTGAAATAACAACAACAATCTTGTAATATCCAATAATAATCCTGAATCCTGGGCTGCATCAAAAGGAGCATGGCCAGCAGGTCAAAGGAAGTGATTCTCCCCCTCTACTCTGCTTTTGTGAGACGCCACCCAAACTGCTGAGCACAGTTCCAGTGCCCCCAACATAAGAAGGACACAGAAATGTTGGGGCAAGTCCAGAGGAGGGCCACACAGTTGGTAAGAGGACTGGAGCACCTCCCTTGCAAAGCCAGGCTGAGGAAGTCGGGGCTGTTCAGCCTGGAGAAGAGAAGGTTGCACGGAGGCCTCATTGCAACCCTTCGGTACCTGAAGGGGCCTAGAGGGAAGCCAGAGAGGAACCCTTCATCAGGAGCTGTAGTGAGAGGACGAGGAGCAATGGATACAAATTGAAAGAGGTTGGATATTAAGGAGAAATTCTTTACTGTGAGGGTGGTTAGGCACTGGAACAGGCTGCCCAGGGAGGTTGTGGGTGCTCCAACCCTGGCAGTGTTCAAAGCCAGGTTGGATAAGGCCTTAAGCAACCTGGTCTAGTGGGTAGGGACGAGATGATCCTTAAGGTCCATTCCAAGCCCTTAACATTCTATGATAATAAGACACACCAACAAGAACTGGCAGGGCTGTGGGATGAAAGAACTAGCTAAGTCTGGCCTTGGGCTTTTTCTAAAAGAAACTTGTAAATCTACAGCATAAGGGACAGAGGTTCAACTGACATACTAAAAAATTCAAAACCTTTCTGCTTTAATATTCAGTATACAATTTCACTTGTGTTTTACCCTTTTCTAAATAATTGTTTTAAACATTCATCTGAGACGTCTCAGTGCAGCAACATGACTTTTCTCCTCCCCCATGGAACAGTTCCTCACATCTGCAAAGTCCAGAGTTCCAACAGAGCACTAACAAACTGTGCGTAAAATAATCACCTTCAGATAGTTTGATGGCAAGTTAATTTTTGCTATGACAGGCTAATCTTTGAAGGAGGCTGTTGGGGCTTTTTTGAATAGTGATTCACCTTAGTTCATCCCATTAATTTCTATTGACTAAGTGCACATGTGCATCATCTCCAGTGTGCACGTACACAGACATCTTCCAGTATTCAAGACTCAACAGTCAGAAATCATGACAAAATCCAACAATCACAAACTTTAACAGACATAATCCATTTGACACATTGTACAAAGATGCCAGAGACCACTACAAACCTCATTAATTTCTACTCCATCTGCAAGATATTTTCTCAACACAGAACTGCACACATTTACTCCCAAAACTACACTGAAACAAATTCCCTACCCAAAGGTGGGATTCAAAGAATAAATGCGGCAGATGCCAAGCAATTTCTTTAAATGCACTGCTGCAAGGCAACCTTACACAAAGATGAGAAGGATTATAAGAGAACCTAAGGGAAAGGGACAAAGTTAGTTATCTTGTAACAAGGCAAAGAAAACTTGTTTGGCAAATGACCCGCAAATTAATATTTCTCGTAGACTTTAATATTTCTTGTAGTCTATGGTCTGACCCCTTTGAAACAGTGTAAAATGAAAATCATTAATTGCTTGCAGCCACATGATTGCAACAAGGAAATATTAGAAACTCAGTACACAAATTCAGTCAAAATTTTACTTCGTATCACCATGATATCTTTACACTGTTTGGATCTAACTGCCCATTGAAAACTTACTTTTGTATTACATTCTGTAAGCTGAGCATCATACCCAATTCACTTTTCATCTTTTCTCTGTTGACACGGCACTCAGCCAAATATCGGAGAGCCTAAAAGAAAGAGAACCACAGCAGATCAGCAATACATCCAGTACATTATCATTCATTCCTGTTAGTGCACATCTGCAAAACACTCACAGAGGCAGTTCTGGTAGGAAGAGAAAGAATTATCACCTACTATGAACATCAAAAACTATTTTATTTTTATAAATACACAGACAGCACAGAATATCTAATCTATGAGAAAAGGTTGAGAGACTGGGTTTGCTTATACCAGCTGAGAGCCTAAGGGGCAATCTAACAGCTGTCTACAGCTATGCAAGAAGCCTTTACAAACATGGTTGAGCCCAACTTTCCTCTACAGCAGCAGACAAGCGGGAGCAGCCACAAATTGTAGCTTGGGAAGTTCAAATCAGGTATTACAAAAAGCTTTTTTCCTCTGAAGGTACTATAACACTGTAACAGATGACCTAGTGGAACTGCAGAATGAACGAGACAAAGCTACAACTGACCTGATTCAGTGCTGGTGACAGTCCCAATTCAAACAGGAAACTGAAGTGAATGACTTCCAGAAGTCCCTTCCAATAAACATTTATGTGACCTGAGATCTAAAGTAATTTTTATACATGATGCTTCCAGAATAATTTCCATCAATTCTGTGGGCTTCTCCAGTACTAGAAACCTCACCACCACCAAGTTCCTACTGTCCACAGAAAGAGGTCTAGCACACGTGTAAGCCTTTGAAGACTAACTGTAATTTCATCATTTCATGCAGAAATAAGAATACAAGCAGCAGCAAGCTTCTTAGCTTACTCTGACCTAAACTGGCAATTTATCCTTATTTGTTGCCCAAGGTTTTGTTTACTTGACTTAATTGTACAATTGTACACTGTCGACCCCAGTCAGCAACTATATACTCATATGATCCTCCTAACATAAGACTCTTCCAATTAAAATGTCAGTCCTCCTTTTCATGAGACATTTCTCTATTGGTTGTGCTGATAAAGTTTTCTTAGAAGGAGACTCCAAAGGTGTTTTACTGATGTAGGTACAAGAACTGCACTTGAAAAATCCTGCAATACACAAATGCAATGATTTATAAAATGGGGTTTGTGACACAAAGTTTAGTATAGTCATGTAGTAGCTACACTGCTCCGAAAATAACACACTCCTTAATCCCTTCAGAAATAGAGGACTAATTATCAGGGTTTGTTTTTTGCAATTCATCTTCAGCACATTATAGGTAAAATTCACAAGACCGTTTTACTGCCTTTCAGGAAACTCTGGCTGCTGTCTGGCATGATAAGAACTTTAGGTGTGATTTTTGTTATTTCCTGATGTGGACCAGTATCAATAGTTGCAGCTTATAAATGATAATAAATATAAATTTATTATCTTACTTTCCAATGACAAGGAAATGCTTGAATGACAGCTCTCAACTAATTTGCATGCTATAAAATGTATCCTTGCTGGTGTAACAAGTTTCTCATTTTTATTACTCTATGTTCTGGCAATTCAGTAAGGGTGCAACTCAGCTGGACAAAGAGCTAATTTTTTGAGTCACAACTTGGGTACTCTCCTTTCCATCTGTTGCATACTCTTACCACACAAACGCAACTTCCACTAAAATAAAACTGAAGTCATGAGACCAGCTTAAATGACCCAACTTTTCAACACCAGGAAGCTCCCATTCCTCCTGCCTCTCACGGGAGATACAAAGGTCTGAGCCTTCAACGAAGTGAGATAATTTACACTTATTAAATCCAGTATACTGAAAGCATAGGGAAGGTTATTGTTATGACCTTTGGCTCAGCTTCTGTTCAGCAAAACACTTACCTATGTCAGCCTTAAGGCTCACACGTAAGTTCATCATAATCAATAGGACTACCCGCATACTTTAATATAAAATAAGCTATTGCCAATCTTAATAAAAAGACATCTTTGATGGTTTTTATGTGAAATTTTGAAGTAGTTCCTTAACTTCAGGGTTCTTGTCGTAGTTGAGGTGGACATGCGACACACACTAATTTTAACATAAAGTGCAGGCAAAAAGCGTTTATTCCAAGAGTCAGTGTCATATATATACGCTTTTGTATGTTTATCACTTCTGTTAGTTGTCTATTGGTTGCTCAACTACTACAGCAGATTCATTGGCTATTTTAACTACAGTGTACTATTATTAGTTATTTACAACATAGATATCTTAAGAATCTAAACAAAATGTTAGTTGCAGCTTTGTTGTTGTTTACACTTTCTATTGTTTTGAATTTTTTGCTTCTCTCGACTAGATTTCTCACAGGTAGAAATGGACTGTGTTGATGTCAGACTCAGACTTAGACAGGCTTTCTGACTTGCTGTTAATTCCCACAGTTCTATTTTATAAAATTTTAGTCCAAATTTAAGAGGGAAAAAAAAAGTATATTGCCTGTGTTACTTTTAATTTTTTTAATTTAAATCATCCAAAACTTTAAGCATTCAAAGTGTGTCATAAAAAATTCCTGAAATCAAGACTAGAGAAAACCAGAAATAGAAATACATTGAAAATACATATCACTTCTTCATCAAATACAAAAAAATGACTGAGCTCAAACTGCACATGGGGAGAAAAACACCCTCCCTGAAAACTTCTACTACACATCAAAAACTTTAAATATGGAACTATTACGATCCATATAGACCATTACAATTTCATTACAATTACAAAACCACTGAGTAGTACAAGCAGAAATTTAAAGTCAGTGCTGCACATCCCTTTATTAGGTACACATTTAATGGAAGGTGATTACATTTAATGATTCCCATTCAAATGGAAGCACTTTTTGAGCACCAGGATGACTACAAAAACAAAAAGACTTTTCAGAATGAAAAAAACACAAAACATGAAGTCTAAAAAGTTGTCAGCAAAGATATTGAAACTTTCAGAACCTAAGCAGTTCAAGAACTCATGAACACAAGGAATCTGAGTAGCAGACCAGAACATGCTTTCACACTAAATTGATCCATTTCTCACTGCAGCCATGTCCTGGTCTCCTTTAAATCCTGATTCTTAATCCACTCTAACTGTAGGTTATCACTGCATGGAACAACCCATCTGCCTTCCATGCTCACCCAAGGAGATTTCCTTTCAACACAACTTGAGTACTAACAGGGGCTGTGGAACCACACTGCAAACTGGATTAGTCCTCATCACTCTTGACAATGCCAGTCCTTTTATGTAGAACTAATTTTTGTAACATGATCAGAGACTGATTTCTGAATCTCATGCGGGCAGTGAGAATACACAGCCCAACATAATAAAGGAAGGAAAAAGACAGTGGGACATCCAAACAATATCTTCTGTTAAGATCACAGCCTAAGGAAACTACGCTGGGAAGAAAACCAATGCAACACATTGCCAAGAACAGTAAACGCAACTCTGAGTTCTCCTACTGAAGAAAATTGGAGTCTGCCAAATGCTATGGCAAGGCTAACCTAAAAAACAATTAGCAGGTCACGGGTTTCCCGGCTTATGGGACCTCCTTCCCCAAACCCAGAAGAAATCAGAGTCATTAAAGTAATTTCAAGAAGTCCACTAATATCCACTACGAAAGCAACACAAATGAAAAACAAAAAATTACGGTACAGATAGGTCTCAGTGATATGAAGAATAATGTACACTCCCATGTAAAAGCCAGAGCTCTTTGTTCTTTCACATTCTTTACAATTCAATAATGACATAATTGAAAAAAAGGAGCACCACATAAATTTCAATAACTTAGTATCTTAGAAGTCTAATTCAACTCCTGAAATGACTAAATTCTGACTTTCATTGCTCCCATTTCTAAGCAAGAAATACATTTTTTTAAGCTAATGCTAAAATTCAGCATAAGAAATCAGGACTTCAGCATTTATGATTTAGAATGAGAAGAAACAGGCAAAAGCTGGAACAAGTTGTATTAGACACTGATAGATTTTGGGTTGGTTGGTTCTTTTGGTTTTGAGAGCGTTTTGTTTGTTTTTAATACCATGACACTGGTCAAACACCGGAACAGCATGCCAAAGAGGTTATGGAATCTTCATCCTTCAAGGTGCTCAAGATCAAGTGGACACAACCAACCACAAGCTGTGATCTGAGTGCACCTAATTTTGGGCATGGGATTGGACTACATCACCTCAGGAGGTTGTTTCTAACCTAAGTTATCCTATGATTGGATTTCGGTTTTTATAAAGCGAGTATCAAATCACTGCCCATATTTACCAAGCTCTACGAACTCATCTTAAAGAGATTTAAGGGTCCTTACCTCCCTCCACACAAAAAGTGAAATAGCTCTATTAGGGGAAAAATGCAAAGTAAATTAATATCTTTAAAAAAATCCCCTGGAACAATGTGTCATGTTTGAAATACATGGTCTTTTAAAAAACATATGTAATGAGTATCAACATAACAAAAAACCAGGCATTATTTTCCACATTTTTACTTGTTTAAACAGCTTTGTTTGTAAACTGCTTGCTTCAACAACTTGGTAAAGTTTAAAAATGCCCTACCAACATAGAAACTTATCTCCAGAATACTTACTAGTAAAGCTGAATGAACAACCGGAGGGTTGGGATGGTCCAAAAACAGAATAAGACCTGGCAGGCATCCTTGATCCTGAACAATGGCCCGTCTGTTCAACGGATCAGCTGCTAGATCTCGGAGTTGGTTAACCACAGATAGTGCATCAGGCTCCTCACTCATAGTAGAATTCATCTTTTCTGCACCATTCATACAAAATACCTGCTGAAAAAAAATGTATTACTACTATCGCAACACTTATCATCAATCAAAATAGAGACAATAAAAAGCACAAAGGCACTGATTTGTTCTAAACAAAAAGGTATAAAAAATGCAAGGACTGGAATTCATGGAAGGTGGATGGAATTGATAAAGATGTGGGTCTTGAAATTCATAAACTGGAAATCTAAACTTCCTATGCAGAGGACAGGTATATTTGCTTAACAGGATTTTTATTTGTTTCCTATATGTCATTTCAGACCAGTCAATCTTTATGGGAGTATTGTGTGCTGGTTTTTTTTTCCTTATACTAGTGACAAATATTTTCAATAAATCTAGTTTTCTCACAAGGCACCCTAGAAGTCTATAAACATCCCTTTGTGTAAATATGTAAAATCAAAGTAAGTATTTTCAGAGTAGCTTTGGCAATCAAAAAATTTTACAGAAAAATGAACCACTAAAGTAAATAAAATATCAAGAACAGCGAACATTAAGCTTTATTCTTCATCTATATATCAAATAACTAGCATAATGCCATACATTCAAAGGCAAAAAGGGCTTTACAGGCTGGGTTTGAGTTGCTTTTTTCTCCTTTTCACGAGTTTCCCTCGATAAAATGAGAGCAAGCAGGTCACGCCTTGCTCCAGTCGAAGTCCAAGCCACCAGATCAATTTCAAAGGACACACGTGTTAGCTTGAGAGTATCAGATTTCAGAGCTGTTTAATAATAACTACTTAACAGGGAACAAAAGCATAGGTTTGCTCAGAATAAATGCTAAAATCTTGGTGCAAAACAAACAGTTTCTTGGTGCCTCTGAAACTACTAAATGCTCACTGTAGTCCTGGTTGTTGCCAGTACCAACTCAGCCAAGTAACTTAAGGCACAAAAGTGGAAGTGAATACATATTGGTAATTTGTTAAATGCCTCATTTTCTCCCAAATAAAAAACAAATAAAATTTTTAAGTGGTCCCATTCTTTTAACATCATTTGCCAACATTATATAGTTTTTCCACCCTGAAGGTCGGCCTATGAGGAACATAAATTTATCCCCTTTATCAAAACCAATGAACCATAAACATGCATTTGGATTATGATAATTTCTGACATTTTCACAGAGAAAATGCTGTTAACATCTATGTCAACACTTCTTACTTCAGGAAAGAGAGCGCCAGAATGAAAAGTACAGGCCAGTGATTAGTCTCCAGACTATTTTTGTTGACTATCAGAAATCAAAAAGATATGAACTGGGAGATACAGCAGCTGAACCAATATAAGTTTGTGTTTCCAAAGGAAAAAACTCTAAATTAAAAAAAAAAAACAACAAACAAAAAACAACCAATTCTCAAACCTCAGCAAACAAAGCCATCAAACAAACAAACCCAAGGCAACTCTGTTGAGTATTATTAACTGTTTTCCACAGTACACAAAGGAACTTATTCAAAACTTTAAAAAAATCAAGTCAGGTGTAGAGCTGATGCTAGTCAAAGTCTCTGACTTCCAGGTCTGTGTCCCAAGCACCAGATCATTCCTACAACTCTCTCCACCCTGATAACCTTTTGCCTTTTTCCTTCTAATCCTCTGAGGCCCGTCT
>VZRR01000636.1:27174-132584 GCA_013398015.1 Oreocharis arfaki | reverse complement strand
CTCGAAATCAGGGTGTTCTAACCCCTCCTATTCCATTAGGCCACGCTCATCTGAAGGGAGCTACAAAAAAGATGGACAGGGACGTTTCACAAAGCATATAGTGACAGGTCAAGGGGTAATGGCTTTAACTTGAAACGGGGTAGGTTTGGATTAGATATTGGAAGAAATTGCTGTAAGGGTGGTGATGCACTGGAACAGTTCGCACAGAGAAGTTGTGGATGCCCCATCCCTGTCAGTGCTCAAGGCCAGGTTGGACGGAGCTCTGAGAAACCTGGTCTAGCAGAAAGTGCCCCTGCCCAGAGCAGGGGGGTCGGATGCTCTTTAATGCCCCTTCCAACCCAAACCATTACGTGATTCAGTGTTATCCCCAGACCCTCCTCCACCTCTACTGAGCCTCAGATGAAATTCTCACCCTTCTCCATGACCTGCAACAACCACTTCCATCAAAACTCGCGCCCCTGCCCTGCTCACGGAGATTTTTAATCAAAAACATTAGGTGGTCTAAAAAGCTAGAGTAACTTATCTAGAATACAGGAATCCGGCAGAACAGCGAGCCAGGTGCCTGCTCCGGTCTCCTCGTCGTAGCTTTGAGATCACAGCCTAACCCAGGCACCGCAGCTCTAGCTCTCTGCCGCTCTCCCCCTCCTGCTCTGTGCCCTCGTCGGGGCGGCCCTGGAGAGGAACCTCCACAGCCCCGCCGCCAGCCCTCCCCAGGTGGCCGAGGCCCGAGCCCGGCTGGGACCAGGCCCCGGGACTCAGCTCCCAGGCCCCGTGGTCGGCGGAGACCGACCCCGCAGGCCCGCAGACACCGGGTAACAGGAGCTCCGGGATGTACGCGGAAAGCAGGGGGAAACTCGGCCGCACACGCCGCCCCCTCACGGCCCTTCCCGGCGCGGCCTGCTCCCCTCCCCGGCAGAGCCGTACCGTCGCAGAAGCCGTCCCCGGGCGAGCTAGCAGCTCAGCCCCGCGCCCCCATGTCCCGCGGGGCGGCCTGCGGAGAGCGGAAGGGGGAGCACGGGAAGAGGCGCGGGAAAAGCGGCGGGATGAGCACCAGGACGAGCGCGGCCGCACCACCCACCGGAGCCCGCCCTGACCCGGCACCGCGCAACACCGCGCAACGCCATTGGTGCATGCCGAGCGTGACTCTCTGCCAATCGCGGAGTGCTTTGTTCCTGGAAGGGGCGCGGTGCAGGCTGGGAGGTGTAGTCCGAGGGCTGTAGTCCAGAAACACACCCGCCCCCGCGCAGCTCCATTTGTTTTGGATTTTTTTTTCTCCAAAGACGGTTACCGCCAGAAGTTGAATTTGCTGCTCAAATAAAGCGTGTACTGTAAAACAATATAGTGTGAACCACACCTAATGTTGCATGGACAGAGAGTGCCCAACCCCGGGTTCGAAATCCGAAGTGGGTATTCCCCACCCCATGAGACATAGGCAATTAAATTTGGTTTAATATAGAACCAAGACATCGCTAAGGCTGAAAAAAACCTCAAACAGCACCAAGTTCAACACCTTCATCCTTTAGGAAGGTTTGGGTCCCCATCCCCTCGAAGTCGCAAAGTTTCTCCACTCCACGTCACCCTCGCACCTTATTTTGAAATGCTTGAGTAAACTTTTCAGGGAAGTTCTAAAGATAAAAGCACCCGCTAAGTATTCCTTAAATCAATTCAGCACGAAGAAACTCTCCCTGAGCTCCCCTCTATCCCGCAGGCCCCTCGGCGCCCTCTGCCTCACAGCGATCCCGACGTCCCTCCCGGTTCCCACAGCGGTCCTGGCCGTCCTTTCCACAGCGTTTTAATGTGACACAGCCGACAGCGGCCAAGGAGCGACCGGCGGTGCCGCAGCCGACAGCCGCACCCCAGAGAGCCGCAGGCTGCCGGCAGCCGCCGGGCAGCGCCGGCAGCCACCGCTGGGACTGCAGAGCCCAGGAACAGCCCCCCAGCCACCACTCGGGCGCTGCTCCAGGCGGACACGGCAGCGCTGGCTCGGCGGTGACAAGGGAGGGCCGCTGCCGTTCCCCACCGCCTCAGAATCACGGGATCAGTGAGCCTGGAAAAGAGCTCTGAGATCATGGAGTCCAGCCTGTGACCGAACACCACTTTGTCAACTAGACCACAGCAATGAGTGCCACATCCAGTCTTTCTTAAACACTTCCAGGGATGGTGACTCCACCACCTGCCTGGACAGCCCGTTCTACCGTCTGATCACCTTTCTGGCAAACAAATTCCTCTCGATGTCCAACCTGAACCTCCCCTGGCACAGCTCGAAGCTGTGTCCTTCGCGCTGTTCGCTAGTTGCCTGGGCGATGAGACCAAACCCCAGCCCCGTGTCTGTGGCACCAGCGCCAGCACCGAAACTCCCCGTTCCCGACTGCCCTCCCGGGGTCCCGCCCCTATTGGAGGGTCCGGGTCACGTGATTGCGCGAGGGGGCGGGGCGGGGCGGCTCCCCGTCCCGCTGCCGGCTCGGCGCCTGCCGGGTAGCGCCTCACCCCCGCAGCGCGCGCCATGTCCCGCCTCCCGNCGCGGTTCTCCCCTTCCCCCTGGGCCGCCCTTTCTGCCTGGGCAGCCGCTCTTGGCGCGGCGATCCCGGGCGGGGGGCGATGCGGGAGGGGAAGCTTGGCTGAAAGCAGGTACAGGCCGCTCGGGGCGGCCCCGCTTTCCCCTGGCAGGGCCGTCCCCTTTCTCGGGCCTGTCCCTGGCGGGGCAGGTGCTGGGCAGGACCGTGGAAGCGCCTCGGGGTGTTAAGCTGAAGCTTTTGTTCCTGCAGGCGAACTGCTGTGATGGGAGGGTGACAGGTCACGGGAAATAGTGTAAATAAAAGATCACCTGGCGATAATATGGAGGAGTTTGAGGGAAGTTTTTTAAGGAGGGTTTAAAATACAGAGTTGGCGTATAAGGAGAAAAATGAGCTTTAAGGAGCTTGGTGCTTTTGTTTTTCTTCTGTAAACTTACGCTGCTTGCTTTGTGCACCTTTAGTGATCCTGCTGCCGTGCTCAAGTTCTTCTGTAGTGATCATAAATAAATAACTTGCTGGGTGCGTGTTTTCATTTCGTTTAACGAGCTGTTGAAATTCCAAATATTGAGGGTGAGCAGAGTTTGAATGCTGAAATCTATCGTAGTGCATTGATCTCTGCCTGGCAGCGTCAGCAGTACTTCATTAATATTAACGTGCTGTCCTCAAAGTGCTCTGCAGCTCTTGTGAAGGCAAGACTTACAAAGATTAAATGAACAGGAATTATGTCTTCTGATCCCCACTGGCTTTTACCTAGATGATAAAAATGAGGCAGCTGAGTTATCTGCACATCAGCTCTAGAAGTCCTGGTTAGTTGTTGCTGAATCCAAATAATGTGCTTGGTAGGGGTCACTAGCTAAAATATGATTGCTGTTTGTAGGAACTCGACATTGTTACACAAAGAGATATCTGGGGGGAAGACTGGGCATTTTAGATGCTTTTTCAGACAAACACACCCTTTTGTTAATAAGACTTACCTGCTGTTGTCTCTCAAAGCTGTAGCAGAAAGACTGGCATTCACAGCAGCTGGTGGGGAGGTCTGTCTGTCTGGCAGGGAAGTGTAGGTGTTTGGTTGTGTCTGTATCGTATAATACCTAGTGGTTTATAGGTGTTGAAGGGTTTCGCTTACCTCTCAGTTGGTATTGTAGTGCACTGTGCAGGTATAATCATTGCTGAGCAAAGGCTTTTGATTAAACTAGTGCTGAAACATGGATTTTTTTTTCTCTGCCCTTAGTTGGCAAGATAGGATAACATGAATGAAATCTGATTCATAGGGTTTTGCACGTTCAGGTAGATATGATGGGGCTATATTTTTAAGAAAGCTTTAGCAGCTTCTGTTGCAAGTATGTATGATTTTCAATTCCTGCTTTAAAATAAATATCAGTACTAGCTTAGATTGTCCCTGCAGTATTCACTGACTTTTATCTCTCTCTTCATATCTTTCCAAACAGGTCTTTTTGTAAATACTAGGGTGCTTCATTATTTGTAACTTCCACACCAAAAACCAGACCTCTGTTGCTGGCTGTGTGACCTCTGCCAAATGCTTCCTTACTTTACTTATAGCTGGTCTGTGTCAGTTTGGGACAGAGTCCAGTCCTTTATCAGAATATTCTTCCTGCCCATTTGGCTGTTGTGATAATAGGGTTTTTTTGTCTTTATCTTCCTTTATTGCTTTTTTAATAATGTTTCCTTGTGGATCTAATTTTATTAGATAAACTTGGGTCATGTGTCAGTCTAAAAGACTGAGGAGATATGCTTGCCCTAGTTCTTGCTAAAATAAGGAGGAGCTTGGTCTTTTTGCATTTGATTTTTTTATGTGGTTGGTATTCCTTTGAACTCATGCTTCGTAAAAAATTTTGTACTTCTTAATGCTATACACTTTTAGAGACTGCACCTTTCATTTTTCAGATTTCGTGCCTTTGTTTGTTCTTTGTTGAGGCTAATCTGCTGCATCAATCCCATTAAGTCATTCTCTTTTATGTTTGTATGGATCTTAAGTGAATGAGAGAAACCTCCTTCAGTAAGAAAAATATGAATATCATACTTCTTTTTAAAAGCAAGAATTCATGCTTTGAAAGGGACTTGGATAAGTAGAACATTGGAAAAAACACATAGAAGAATTTCAGTTTGAAAGCAGTTGTGCCTGATTTCTCTTTCTTTAAATCTTTTGTGTGTAGGACTCACTAGAAAGCCTGGCAGAGGGCTCCTGTTCGTATTTACTGCATATTATGCCTTATGTATACAGACTCCAGAGCTTTTATATTTATTTAATGAACTTTTTGTAATTTATGAGTAGTATCATCTCTCAGCTTTGTAGACTTGATATTTGATATGAGAGTATTGAATGGAGCCTGCAAATGTGGTTGGGAAAAGTAGGGGCAAACGAGCTCAAGGGGGCTTGGAAATGTAGACCTCATTGCTAAACCAAGGAATTCCTCTATATTTCCGTATCAGTAAGAAAGTTCTTCAGCATTGCCAATTTCTGAGTTTCATTGAAATGAATCTGTGAAATTCCCATCCCTTCATGCTTTATGCAGTGAAATGTAATTCTTTTGTGTTACTGCTCTTCGGACATCATGGTAATCTTGTCTGTGACTGCTGCTTATCCTTGTGATAGTTTTGCTGAGGCAGAGCAGAAGGACCATTTTTTATGGCAATATTACTTTCACTCAGGGCTCTTCATTGTAGTAATTGAGTTGTGGAAATGTTTGGGGAATTAAACTATTTTTACTGCAGGTAGCACCAAGAAGATGGAGAATAAATACCACAGAGACCAGTATTTTAAAAGAGGTATTATTCTGTTTACTAAAAGCAGTAAGCATTTAACTCTTGCTTCTGAAATTGGCATGTATGCAGAGCATAAGAAAAGAATTTGCTAATGCTTTCATTCTTGCTGTCTGGCAGTTTTTTTTGAATGAACCCTGTGTGTTCTTGGCACATAAACCAGTTGTGAAATAGCTGAGTTTTGTGAAGAAAGGTATAGTGCAACATAGTCTTAAAGAAACAAGTATGAAGTTTGCCTGGAGATAATTCTGTAAAACTTATATCATATAAAAATATCAATCTGATATGCTTAGAAGCATTTGCATTTTAGGTAACAGATTAGCTGGAGGTTGTTCAAACATGGTGGTTTTCCTTAGTGCCGCAAAGGAAACTAATCCAGGAATGGGGTGGTACTCTGCACTCTTACAGATTGATTTCAGTCACTTTCTTCTGCGAAAGCAGACAGGTCAGTGACAGGAGCAAGGCATTGATGACCCCAGTCTCAGGTACTTTAAGTATTTAGGCTGCAGAGGAAACAATGACTTACAAAGTGAACTATAAATATTCATTTCAATGAAGTAGTTGTTTTGTTGAATGAATCCTCTTTTATGTTCAGTCATCAAAGTCTTGGAACCTGGAATTATAAAATTTCACCTTAGTGTTTTAGGGCAGGATAAGTGTTTTGGACTATTCCCAATGCTATGTATCATCATGCTCCTTCTTTTATACCTGGGTCTTTTGAATCCCATTTAACAAGTTTCTGAAATGAATTACCAATATTTCAGAAATTGCATTGACAAGTTTCTGAACTTTGCAAGGTGCAATTCACTAGATACTGTTGTCCTGGATGCTTATAACTTTTCAGCGTTCTTTGTAATCCATTCTAACACCTCTCTCTTCTCTACCATTGTCAGGTGAAAACACTGAGTACGTACTGACTATCCATATCCCTCATTGCTTACCTTCCTCTCCTGTTACATCGTGGTTTTCTCTCTTGTCTCTTACTGCTAATATGTGTAGGACTTTTTTATGTCTGTAAGATAGAACCCATTTTGTACCTTGCCTTTTATAGCTTACTATGTCGTATTTATACTATTCTGTCATCCTCATATTATGCTACTTTTTTTATTTATCTGGTTTTGTGATTTTAATTGGTTATCTTGTCAGTTTTTGTGTTTTTCTTTTATTTGTTTGCCTTTAAGTTTCTTAAATTTGTGGAAACTTTCTAGACCTGCTCTGATTTCTTTAGAGGAAGTTCTAACTCTCACTTTTTACTTTGTCCAAATTGTGTCTGTTTTTAAACACTTAGGCCTCTCAGTTGATCAGAAACAAAATCATACATTTTCTTCTCTGCCTGAAAGAAAACATGACTAACTTCTTTTAAACTTGTGAGCTGGCTGAAAGACCGATGTATCAGGATACAGTCATTCCTTTTAGTCCTATCACTTGCCTTTCTCAGCCAGCCCTGTCTTTGCAGTTGCTCAGCAGTACCCTACCTTTTTTCTCTTTTGTTTGAATTTGTTTTGATGCAGCTTTCATTTTTCTTCCTTTGATTTCCACACTGCTTGTTGAACAAGTCTGGACTTTGGAATGAGGTAGAGTATATCACATGTAATCATACCTTTGGAACAGGTTTCCCCTTTTAAAGGAGCATTCCTCTCTCTTCTATGTCGCTGCATGTCTACGGTGACAGATGTGATGCCAAATCCAGTGTGGGGCATGTAGAAAGACTTCTGTTCTTCCTGTTTTAAGAACACAGCAGGTGCAATGAGATCCGAGATCCAAGATCCATACAGTCCGTACAGTAGGTTGTGTAGGGGAAGAATAACAGATGTCTAAAGGAATGATAGATCAAGTAGATGGTAATACTTCCCTAATAGAATTCTCCATCATTCCATAAAGAAGTCCATGACTTATTTATTTATTATGAATGACTGTAGCTTGTGTTCATGGCTGTTTGGTAGCCAGCTCATTTTTCTACCCTGTTGTTTTTCTTATAACACTTGCAGTTTCCATTCTAATCTCATGGTGTAAATTAATAATTTCTTCCGAGTTTAGTCACAAACAAAATAAAATCCTGTGATGATGAGAAACTAATAATAACTTTTTTTTAAGCCTGTCTGAAAAAAGATAACTGTAGAATTGTACTGTTTCGGCCAAGTTTCCGCAAGAAGTAAGGTATATCTAGGGAACTGTAAACTGTTGAAAAAAAAATTTGTAATGGAAACAATGATGGTTTAACTGCAGGGCTTGTGGGCACTTCCAAACAGCATAGTTTTTCCATCTCCTGGCTTTCAAACTTCCCGAGTACCGGTTTCTGTTGCTACATTGCTTTAGTCATCCCTGTCTGTGTATAGAGTGGCTCCAGCAGCGCTCTTGTTCATGCTACAAATACATTGCTCGGGGTAGATCAGCAGAGTCGAACCAATTGTTTCCAGCGCAATACACTAAACAAACATAAACCTAAACCTGTAGCTTCCTTTCCTGGTTTTGGTGGCAGACACTTCTCAGCGGCATCCCAGTTATGACTGGTGTAGAACACAGTTAAAGAAAAACTACACTATTTTCTCTAGAGGAGCAATAAAACGATCTTGATTTAAGTGAATGGAAATGTATATAAACAGACAAAATTTGAAATCTATCTAATTCTATAAACTGCTTGAATATTTTCATATCCTACATCTACAGTATTTCCTGTCATTCTTCTGCATTAGTCATTTTTCCATGTTTCCTTTCTCTCCTTAGTTGTAGGAAAAAGGAAAGAACAACAAAGCTGTCAGAGAATGTGAATCGAGAGAGGTGATCAGCTTTCTGCAGTCTGTTCCTGCATAGAAATGAGTTTTAGATATGAGCATGGCACTTCAATCTTAGTGCTAATCCCCGTCTGCAGGCATTCCATAGGGCTTGATGCTCACTTAGAGCTGTTGAATGCCATCATCTGTCCAAGCTCAACTGAGCAGTCATTTCCCCAAACTTTTAATTGTTAACCTCACAACAGTTTGGATTTCTTTCCAGTACCTGAAGGGGTCTACAAGAGAGCTGGAGAGGGAATTTTTACGAGGGTGTGTAGTGACAGGACAAAGGGCAATGGCTTTGAACTGAGAGAGGATAGGTTTGGATTAGATACGTACCACCATGAGGGTGCTGATGCACTGAGACAGGTTGCCCAAAATATACTGTGGATGCCGCATTTGTGGAAGTTTTCATGGCCAGGCTGGATGGGGCCCTGTGCAACCTGATCTAGTGGAAGGTGTCCCTGCCCATGGCAGGAGAGTTGGAACTGGATTATTTTTAAGGTCCCTTCCAACTCAAACCATTCTATGATTCTATAAAAATGACACTGCTAAAGAGGCTTTGTTACCTGTATTAAGTAGATGCCCTCTGAATGCCTTTGCTTTGCAGTACGAGGTATTGGTGTCATCTAATATGACTTGTATCTAAAGCTTGTATTTTTAGGAATGTAGAAGTTTACTTCTGTACATGTTCCACAACATGTATCTAAAATTCTTGTGTGTCTCATTTCAGATCTACTATGGAACCTTGGCAGCCTTGTAGGTTTGGAAGGCTTAAGTCCAAGTCCGGAAAGGCCTTTTCCAATCCAGATGATTTGCTGGCTGAAGCGCTTAATTAGGATGGCTTTTGAACAAATTGGATTGAACATGGAATCAGTAAGTGTTTCAAACTTCCTTTATGTTTTCAGAAAATAAGGTGTAGAAAGCACTTCACGTGTTTTAGTTTGTGCTTATCTAGCAGAACACTTGAAGTATACTCAATACTGGATGATTGTGCATTGCTGAAAAGTCATCAAGTTTATGGCTTGGACACTGAAATATTGAGTAATAAATGTGTTAAAAGTACTATGCACTTCCTCCTGGCTCTAATAAACTGTTTATTCTGTAAACACTGCTTTTCATGCTGAACTCCGTGTGTGTTTTGAAGCTGAAGGAGAATTTCATCTTATTTTTAACAGTGATAAAAAATAGTCTTATTTCTTTTTCTTACCTTGGAGGTACAAAAAGAAATTGAGATTATCATAATTCTGCTATATTTACCTCTTCTGTGCTATAGTTACCTCTTCTGGAGGTGTTCCAGTACATGAGAGCAATGCAGCTGTGTTCTTTACTGGGTAAACAGAAGAATAGGCCTGCATAGCTCTCCTCTTGGAGGA
Source organism: Oreocharis arfaki (assembly GCA_013398015.1). Classification (NCBI taxonomy): domain Eukaryota; kingdom Metazoa; phylum Chordata; class Aves; order Passeriformes; family Paramythiidae; genus Oreocharis; species Oreocharis arfaki. The sequence goes on along the minus strand of VZRR01000636.1, from coordinate 123,143 downwards.
GACTATATAGAGAGTTTTCTTTGAATGCTTGGCAGAGAGAGACAGAGAGCTGCTACATATCAACTGCTTGTCACTGGCACCTTTAGAAAGCTATTTGGAGTACAAATGTTGACCTCAGTGCAATAATCCCTGTAAGTTTTTGAAATATTTTAATGTTTTAAGAATGGGGAAATCCTTAACAGTTATGTGCGGTATTTAGTCAGTATTATTGTGGTAGAACCTTTTATCAGTCTTGGGAATCTATGGAGAGCAAATTGTTTATACAGTGTAAATTAAAACTGACAACAAGAATTATTTGAATTTTGATCAGAGATTCGATGTAACTTTGAAAATTCAAAGTATAAGAATATATTGCATTACAACACTGTGGTAATTCAGCAATTTCAGCCTAAATAGGGAGAGGAACAAGTTTTTAATCCGTTTCTCCCCATTTTCTACTTCTATCAAGCTTGTGATAATGCAGTTACATTTCCAAGTGTCAGCTGTTCTGGACAACAGCAGAACACTGATGCAATAGGAGGGTATGACTAAGTAACATTTTGCAGACTTGCTCAGCCAGTGTTTCAAGTCAACAAGAAGTTGTGTGAACTTGATTAGAGCAGTGCTGAGACCTCAGCTCAGCTGAGCGGGGAACTGACTTTACTTGCATCCCTTGTGGCACAGTTTGCATCCAGTTTTCTGAAATAATGTCCTGGCACATCTTGTATTACCAAGACTGAGTCAGTCAGAGTTTTGGTGTACCAAGGAACTGTTGTTGAAGAGCTCCAAAGGCATTTGGAAACCAAATATTTTTGAGTGCTAGTCAACAACTTGTCTGTGGTCTGAGCAATATCTAAACAAGTTTTGCTGCTTGTTTAAAATGCATTGCATTTACGTTGGTAATAGAGCATGTCAGTCTAGATTCTCTTGCTGCTGTGGAAGTACTTCTGCAACTAATAAAGCCTTCCTTTTACTGGTATTATTTATTTCAATGCCCCATCACTTTGAGTCTCTTGCCGACAGTTTGCTTTAAACATCAGAATCGATTGTGAATAATGAGACTGTATTACTTTGGTGCTGTTTGTCTGTGACTTTTTGTTGAAGGCCACTGAGGTACCTGCAGTTTGTTCAGAAATGTAAACAAACAGTAAGGAGATAGGCACAAACATGAGGTCTTTGTTGAGGAAACCAAAATGCAGCATCAATAGACTACTCTGCTTTGAAAAAATTTTGTTCAATTTAGCAGTGTATTAAGCAAGAGAATGTATTTTTTTATAGATGGAAAAAAAATAGATCTGAGTGGATTCGTGGCAAAATTGCAGCTCTGATGTGAGGATGTAGCCTAGCATATGTGCAGTGCACATTTATTTTGTCAAAATTTTTGCATTCCAGTAAAATCAGAGGAAGGAAGGATAGAAATTAGAAATACGCGAAATGTTTACTTGAAGTTTGTGGAATAATCTGGGGATCAATACCATGGAACATAAACTTCCCTTTTTAATAGAACCTTCAATATCTAAGAGTGGTGATCTTTGCTTAGTATATCAAAATATTCAGCTATGTATTATGAAAGTCCCACAGCACCACTACAGTTATCATACAGGCAATACTGCCATTGGCAATCCAGAATAGCTTGGATTTTTTTCTGTTTTCTTTGTTAGCCAACCTTCTATTGGATGTCAAGTTTGCTTGAAGCTATGATCTTTTAAAAACTATGGTCTGACTAGTAAATTCATATTTACAGCCATAATTAAACACTAGCCAAGTTTTTGAAATTACCATACAATGTTCTAATTGTTTACTAACAATGTATCCTGTGTTAGAGACTTCTCATTATTCTTTTTCTTGTTTGCATTGTTTTTGTTGCCCTTGCCTGTGCTGAAATCTTTCCTGCTTCTCTCTGGGGCTTTTTCTTCTGTTCTAGCTCATTTTGTAGTATTCTCCTAGGATTAAACTCCCATTTTATTTAATTTCATAAGGCAATGGTAAATATTAAATACAACCAAAAAAAAGTGTGAATTTAAGCCCTGTTGAAACATCATAGAGGAAATCTAAATTGCAGTAGAAACGGTTCTAATGAAGCCTGGTGTGTTGAGCTGCTATGGGGAGTTTTCTCTAGGTGAATCTGTTTTTGGGGGCAGATGACAAAGTTCCTTTCTTACAAAAATTTCATCTTATTTTCTCCTTTTTACTTTCCATTGCTCTTTAATTTCACAATTACATTTTCATATTTATTGTAGCTGATACTTATTTTTATTAAGAATGGTAGACACTATTCCTGTTTTAGAAGAGCTCTTAATTAAAAAAGATAAAAGGTATTTTGAGAAATTAAGAATTATATAACTGTATGGATTTTTAAAGATTGAGTGGCTTTTCTTGAAACCCTGTAGAAAGAGGTGTCTGACTGAATGTAGGTTCTTTATTATCTTGAAAATTGGAATATTGTATTTTTGAAGGTACTTCCAGCTTCTGAAGTCTTCTGCATTACCTGATTTATTGCTTTGAATGTAGACTTCATGCAAGTCTATCTTGACCTTAAGCAGCCCTGGCTATACTGTAATGATGATGTATAATGTATTTGTGCCAGTTCGGGTATAGGATGTAAGGAGTTCACTGAGACAGAATTCAGTGTATAAACATTATATCCTACTCTATCATGAAAGGAATGACTAAACACATTTAGCACAAGCAGAGTGTGGAAGAATAAGGGAGAACTATTACAGTATGATGGAAAAATCATTTCCCTAACAGCTGGCTTCTTTATTCTTCCCATCCAGGTGCTTTGGTCAAGCAAGCCTTATGGTTCATCTCGAAGTATTGTAAGAAAAATTGGTACTAACCTCTCTCTTATACAGTGTCCAAGAGTTCACTTTCAGGTAGGTGTTCTCAACAGTTTAGAATCCGTGTTTCACTATACTGATGAAGGGATTTGCTCATGACTAGAAGGTTTGTAAAAGTAGAATATGATAAGCTAGACATAGGAGAATTAGCCTACTTCAGTTCTTTCTGCATCCAGTTCAGATTTTTTCCAAATAAGAAAGTTGAAAAAATATTCATGAAAGAGAAAAATGATTGACACTTATTTCTATAAACAGCACTTAAAAGCTAGGCTTAAGAGGCATTTAAAGATGAACAGTGTTAAAAATACTTGGGAAAATAAACAACTTTATCAGAAATCAAAAAGTTAGTAACAAGATAACATGAAAGCTTTTTGATTTTGTTTAAAATACAAAGCTATCACTGTGTAGGTGAAAGGGTAGGGTAAAGAGCAAGTGTAAAAGCTTGAGGAAGAGAAAACCCGTGCTTTCTATTATGAGTCTTTCAAGAACAGATGGGAAAGTGGAAGCTGTTACACATAATCTCTTCAACTCTGGCGTTAGGGGTAGGGGGTGTGTATAGAATTGGAGAAATTTAGTGTTTGAAGTTCAAGCTGAGAGAGGAATGTTTCGTGGGCTGAGCAAGGGCGGGGAGCGTAAAGATGAATGGAGGGAATCAGCTGCCACACTATGATAAAGTAATTTCCACACTGCTAAATGTTTCAATGTTTAAATTAATTTCTTTATCATAAATGAAATTTATGAACAGTATTTAGACTTGAAATTACAGTAGCAAAACCAGATAGTTCAGATTACCACAGAAGCCTTGTTGGTGTGATAGTAAAAGCCATGCAACCTTGCCTCTTAAAAAATTGCATTGAGAAACCCAGGGGCAGCATTTCTAGTGGCTTGCTGAAAAAAAAATAAAGGGGTGTGGGGTTTTGTGCTGGCGAGGACAACAAATGGCATGCTGGATTTAAACTTTTGAATATAGTAGGTCTTTTGAATAATTAGTAGGTCTTTTGCCAGCAATAAGTCTACCTGTGCCTCAGATTTAAAAGGTAGTGAAGTCCTCCTATGGGTCTGATTTTTTTTCCTCTAGAGGCCGTACAAGGAAAGATGATGCTCATTTGCAGATAGTTAGCCTAATACTGACTTCTCTTAATATTGTACGTGAAAGAAGACATTTCTGGTTAATGTTCTTGCAAGAAATGCTAAGTATATCTGGGGAATCTGTTTCTGATTATTTTTCGTGTTTAAGCATATAAATAAATAAATACATAAATATGTTTTGGTCCGAATTCTGTTAAAAGAAATATAACATTTGCCTTTTATTCCTGTTAAAGAGACAGTCATTCAGCTTTGTGTGTACACTAAGTATAAACATTCACCTTCTATTAGATTAAAGGAGAGGATCATAAAAATAGAAGTACAGTTGTTAGAGTTGATTTAATTAGAAATAGGAATTTGAAAATGTGAGCCTTCAAACACATTTAAATTTATATGGTTTGTGCGGACTCTAAACTATTTTAATATATAAACTGCTGAACATGTTAAGTGTGATGCTAGCATCTGTTTTTTGTGTCTTTATCTCAGCATTAAGATTCTTTAATGGAGTTCAATACTGATCTTGATCGTTTTCATGCTGTTGCAACTGACGCTTTCCTATAGCTGTCTCTTCCTCTTTCTTTCTTGCCAGCTTTAGCTCTGTTATGAAAGGACCATGAACTGAACCTTGCTGTAAGTCACTTTCTTTAAAAAAACAGATCAAGTCTTACTTGCATCGTCTGAGGGTGCATGTTTGTAATCAGTGTTTCTAACCCCAGAGCAGTAGACTCTCCACAGGTCTTCATTTTCCTTATGATAAATGGATGAGACACATTGAAAGAATATCTCTGTAATGTTCATACTTACCCTCTAGCATGCTTTTGTTCAGCTAGTCTGGAAAAAAGAATAGTAGCCAAACATTTTGATGTTTGAGCTCTACTGACTGTTGTGTCCATCTCTGTGGATCTTGCTATAGTCAACATTTAAATTAACTGCTAAATGCTAACGTGCTGCTTACATATTCAGTAAGAGGTGGCAGAGTTTAGGTACTTTATGTACTCTAAATGGCATGAACAAATGAAAAAAATTCATACAGATCTTTTGTATGTCATAATTTTTAGATTTATATGTAGTCTTTAGGAGAAAATAAAATTAAACTTACCAGTATTGCCTAGACAGATGCAACCAAACCTAGAGTAGTGTCTCTCAAGATAGCATCCTTCAGCTACACCATCTCTCTTTTAGTCCTGTGCTTTGCCTGTCTGTCTGCTGGATACCTGATAACTCAGTAAAAGTCTCCTAATAAATTGGTGTGCGTGTAACAAACATCTGAATTTACTGGGCTAATTTGAAAAATCACAGCAAGTTTGTCTTACTTGAAATATTTCCAAATGTTTACTATATAACTCTATTAGTAATTTGAAACAAGAGGTTTTTTTTCTGTCCTCAAGTGTATAAAAATATCTGTTCTACTTCCCACTTTCTGGGGCAAACAAAAGAGCAGGGAGCCTGCCCTGCCTCGTTGCGGAGCAGCGTTTCCGTAGTGTAGTGGTTATCACGTTCGCCTAACACGCGAAAGGTCCCCGGTTCGAAACCGGGCGGAAACACTGGCGAGGCTGACTCTTTCTTTGAGAGTTGGACTCGATGATTCTTTATGTGTCCCTTCCAACTCGAGGTGCCAAAACAGTACAGTGTGTGGAGTCTTCAGAAATCCCTGACGGGTCTGCAGCCCTCAGGCATGTCTGTGTGTGCAGCATACATGTGTGCTAGATAGGCTAAAAGCCTGTGAAGGAAGAAGTGGGGGAAGCAGCTACACAATTTCCAGATAAAGAAGAGCAGGCTTCAGCACTGATTCATTCAGTTCCTGCCATCCAATGGAACTGGGCCTCTGTTTTCAGTACCCTGTTCTCCATTTTAGGTGCTGGCAGAGCAGTTGTTCAGGTTTTCTTCAGCTGGGATTGACTGGAGGAATAGGGTAGTCACAGAGGTATTTACAGGCAGGTGAAGGTTTTGAGAGACAGATGTTGGCTTTTCACCTTTAAATTAAAGTAAAAATCTTGCATTAACTTGAAATTCTAATTCCACTGCTGAGGAAGGCTTTGTTGGTTTTAGGGATAGAGAAAACATCTGTATATGGGGTAACAAGCAGATTCTGTTTATATATAAATAAGAATTAAAATTAAGAAGAAACTTGTATCACAATATAACAGAAGGCTTACTACTAAATCTTGGATTAGAAGTTATTTATCTCATGATGCAGGAATCCTGGCAGTGGTAAATATATTCCTGACATTGATTTAGAAAATTATTTTTGATTCAAATGTGGGTAGTGCCTTTATTTAAAAGTGGTTTCAATCTTTTAATGGTAATATTACTGCCAGAAAAGTCTGTATCACCTGCAAGAAGTGGCTAATGTATTATGGACTTTTTCAAATTGCCATTAACATTAATACAAACGCTGTGGTCCTGAAAATTTCTCTTCATTTTTAAAAAGAAAAATGCCATTTAAACCTCAAACAGCAAAAATCCTAACATGCAATATAGTATTCTCTAGACTGCTTTAAAGAGAGGCAGACTGTAATGGTATTAGGCACAACTGTTAATGTGATAAACATATTACCATCTGTGCTGATGCTACCTGGAAAAAACCCTGTTGTTTCCAAATGATCTGATGGTGCCAATACACACTCCTGGGAGCTGTGATAAAGACTCTCATACAAGTGAGAGTGTGAGGTGAAGTCAACTAATCTCAATTTCTAAGGCTGTTTGCAACAACTCCCAGGGAAAAAAACAGCCCCAAGCCCAAAACTTCTCTCTTCCTGAGACTTGTGTATCAGAGGCTACTGCTACTAAAATATATGTGGATGTTCTTCTGAAATGGTTTCACATCGTTCACACTGCAGTCCTACTGTGATAACTCTGCTGCAAATTCAGATTAATGCTAACATTTCATAGTAGTTTGCTCTTACAGAGTGGGGCTGCCTTGAAAACGGACCTGAGTGCTGATGGGCTGGATGCGGGCTGGATGCAGGCTGTCCTTGCAGACTGGCACCTACTGCCACCATCTTTGTCAGTATTCCCAGCTTCTTGGCCACTGCTGGCCACGGCAGCACTTACACAGCTGCAGCGCCTCGTGCAGATTTGGCTGTGGGTTTGTTTGTAGTGTTGGGTTGACAGCTGGACTCAGTGATCTTGGGGGGCTTTTCCCACCGTAACGATTCTGTGATTCTGTGGAATACAGGCAAAAGAGGGGGCATATATGCATTGGAGATATGTAACTCAAGGTGAAAGACTGAACAGAGCAAATCACTGAAAGCTGTTTCAGTAGCTTTTATCTGCTGAGACCCTGAGCCAAGGCTGATCAGGAGTCCAGTGACTCTGAACACATGCCCTCGTCTGACCTGGGGAAGCAGCCAGTATTTCAAAATAGATTTGAAATAATTTTGTTGAGTTGTGACTATGGAGCAAGTATTGATTGGTCCAAACAATTTTTCAAATCACGATTCAGGTCACTTAACTAGAAATGGAAGAAAGGTTCCAGTCTCTGGAGCCTTGCTCACCTTTGGCTTCTGACAGCTGTAGAGCTAATGGCCAGAACCATGCTGGAAAATGGTCCATTTGTTTGGCATGTTGTAAATAAGATTGTTAGCACGTAGTGTATAATGTTATGATTGTATCCTACTTCTCACTCAAAGTCTTCGTGATTATTGAGCTGGTAGAATTGGCTTTTTGCCTGGTTTTGGTGTTGCTTTGTTTGTCTGCTTTTCTTTTCCTCCTGTGCAATGTACATACTTCTTGTACAGAAATTCAGAAGTTGTAGGGAAAGGGAAACTTTGGCAGAATTTCTCTTTAAAAATAATACTGAATCAGAGCAAAAGATTTAAGTATTGGCAGACTTAATGTCTTTTTTAGCTACTGGTCGTGAATATAATTTAAAAATGTACTATTTGAGTTAATAGAGAAAACTGTGAGGATGTTGATGTTTGTTTGTCTTTAAGGTAACAATTTGCATTGGATTTTTAGTGTTCATTAGCATCCTGTGATAGTGTATGTAGTTAGCCAGCAGAATGGATTGAATAGTTTGAAGTCAGTGAAATGTTTCTGGACTGAGCACAGGACAGAAATAAGTGCTTCAAACCTACAGATGTGTTTTGTGCATGTATGTGTTAGTAGTTACATGTAGTGTCAGAAGTATTGGGTAACATAAATGTGACTTGGGCTGGGAATATTGACTAAACTCTTCAATCTTGCCTTTAAAATTTAGCTTATTTCTCACGTCACGGAAGGAAACAGTCCTGTTCAACTCAGAGAAGATGCAGTGGCCTCCTTTGCAGATGTGGGATGGATTGCTGAAGAAGAAGGTGAAGCCTCTACAAGGCTCAGGTATGTTTCTGGAATCTTCTCTCTGAGCTTCTGAACTGAGAGGAAGAAACCTCACTTCTCTCCAGTGAGAATCTACTGTGCATTACAATTAACAGAGAGCACTTGAATGCTGGGAGAAGAGACAGAAGTAGGGTCTGGAAAAGAAGTAGTAGAGGTTAGACTGTCAGGATTATGCAACCAAGACTGTTTGGAAAACATACAGGAGATTGGCATTACACAAGGAAGACTCTGGATTTTATTTATTTATGTATTGCAAAGAACTGCATACAATTAGCTTCAAGCAGCAGAAATGTCTGGTGTGCTATGGCACAATTGCTGGCAGTGATTCTGCAGTTCTCCTGAGATTGTCATTACCATGGGGCAGTGAACTGTACAGCTTCCTCGTTAGCAGCAATGGTCATTCTGGCAGTTCAGTAATTGGCACGTTGTTTTTTACCTTTCTAGTTAAGGCTCTGTAGTCTGCTAAGTAGAATGAAAAAATTGTCGTTTGTGTTTCATCTTCAGTCTTCGTAACAAAACCTGTCAGGGAAGCATGTGAGCACCTGTCCAGAATGATGGGAATGTTGTGTTGGACCGAGGGTTGTACACAGCACTGTCACTACATGAAACAGGTTGGCTGAAGGGATGAAGTTCTCTATTCCATCCTTCTCAGATTGCTGCTCAGACTATCCAGAAACAAAAGTACAGTTCTGTAGTGCAGAGGAGGTTTTTCTTCTAAACAAACTAATCTGTCAGAGAAGGGCACAGATTGTTGGCTGCAGAGATTACAGGAGGATACTGTTCTTAATTTGAAAGCATAAAATAGGTTAGTAATGACCTAGATGCCCTCCAACATGACTTGCTACAGTGAAGCTTTGCATAACAAACATTCTGGCACCGCCACATTAATTTCACAAACTCAGAGGGGAGTCACAGAAATCAGCACTTGTTTGGGAAGCACTATTCCTGAAGTCTATTTGATATGAAGGAAATTAACTGTCCGATACTAGTTTTGTTTGCACAGAAGTATTTTATTTAACTGTAAAGCTGTTACATTTAATGGAGACAACGGGGAGAATGGCTCTTTGGTGCTTCAAGGAACCTATTACGAAAGATGTAGGGCTGCATATTTGCTGAAATGTCTGCATGGGAAGGGGGGGAGCGGGGACAGATGGATGTGGGATGGGACTAAAATAATCCTGCAGATACATAGTGACCTTAAGGCAAACAGCTTATGATGGAGCACAGTAAGTGAATTACTTAGCAAATATGAGTATTTCAGTGTGCACTGTTTATTATGTCTGTGCACAGTATTAGTAGTGGAGCTGGTATGCATTAGGTGTTTTCCAGGCATTTGAAATTCTCTGTTTCGACAGGATCACATAGGTGTTACTGTTAAATATTTATCCACTGTATAATTCAGTAAACAGTCTTGCAGACGTAGTTTTTTTTTCTGTGAATACAGTTTTATAGAGGAAGCAACTAAATGACAAATCATTTTTCCTCTACCCCTAGTCAGAGCAGTAGTGACAACTCAGGCATAATATTTTTCCGCTGTGTTAGATTCCAATCAAGACATCTCCTTAGAACAGTGTTACTGCTCTGAGCAGAAAACACCCTTTGTTATTTAGCTATTCTGCTCTTTTAAAGAGTTTCTGGAAGGCAGGTTTTAAGGTGAAGTGACCACTGGCTCCTTCCACCTTACTTAGGGAGAGAGGGAGGTGGCTGCTATAGGAGGTATCCTATTCTCAGCTTTAGTTGCTCTCTGCTCCTATCTATATAACAACACCTAATGTTATCATCCTTGATAGTATTCAGTTCTCGTTGATCAAATTTCTGCAAGTTGTGCTGATGGTTTTTGGCAGCGTCATGGAAGACTTAAATGTGTATCTAATCCTGGTATAAGGTGGTCAGAGCACAGGGCTTGTTCTTGCCTTAAATCTTGGCTCTTGCTTTCTTCAGGTCTCGCACAGCTGCATGGTGAGCACCCACAGTAGCTTGATCCATGCATGCAGAGTGATGGGGCACTTGGGCTATGTTAGCCCGGAGCCATTCTACCCATTTCAAAAAGTCCTTTTACCAGCCCCTGTTCTCACTCTTGTGTTTAAATAAACAATAGCATCCTGGCATGCCTGAGAAGTTTTGGGATTGATGTTAAGGAGGATTGAAGGGTTAAGTATGTGGTCACGTTTTGTGTTTTAAAGTTTATGATAATCTGTTGTCATCAGTCCTTATCAATTCTACTTACAGAATCATAGAACAGCTTGCATTGGAAGGGACCTTTAAAAGCCATCCAGTCCAAGCCCCCTGCAATGAGCAGGGACATCTTTAACTCGGTCAGGTTCCTCAGATTCTTGAGATAAACCGTTTTGAAATCCTGGTGTCTTTGTAAGGGCTTATTTGACTTATTTGAGCAGATGCTCAGTAATGCCTCAGTGTTTAACATGGCTTGAGCTTTGGTGGGTATTAAGGGAAGGCAACAGAGTCACATTTTCTTGTGAGAAGCGGAGGGAACTTTATGGAACTTCATGAACTCTTTAAAACTGTATGAAACTTTCTTCTCTAAAGTTCTAATTACTGTGTTAGAAAACTAGATATGACACCCTTTCCCATCAGCTGACAAGCAGTCTCTGCGTCACTCAAGTGTGTCGTGTACTCCATATTTCCCAGTGGTGCTAAATTTGGGGATTGTCCCTTCAGAAATCCAAACAGTACAAAAAAATATTCTGTGGAGCCAAGAAACTCATCTTTCTTCTAAGGAATCAACTGCAAATAGCTATTTGCTGCCCATGGCGAAAAATGGTAGCATTTAAGGGAAGAAGAATTGAATTTTCATTCAAATAAAATATACAATAGGTTTGAGGCAGAGAAATAGATTAGGATAAGGGGGAATGTATTCCTCTTTTTTTCTGAAATCAAGGGTTCTACAAAACGCTCTCTGGGGGAAGAGAAGAAACACAGCTCATGATGCAAACAGACAGGATGTGAAGCTCTTATTTACCTTAAACTGTTTGAGGTCTTGATGGAAGTAATTTGTATAAAGACAATTTTGAAGTCAGGTCTTTGACTTGTACCCCTGATTTGTAGGTAACATTGGTTTAGTTTCTATGTATTTCAAAGCCTTTAAAATATGTTGTGATATTTTTGTTGCAGGTCAGAAGTTTGGTCAAAAACAACCCAGCCTCTTTCAGGTGAAGCCCATCATTCCAGGAAGTCCCCACACAGACAAATGCCTTTACAAAGCCTGGAAGAGGAGCCGGTGCCCAGGAGTGCAGTGATGGCAAATGAAGAAGCGCTGCAGAAGATCAGTGCTCTAGAAAATGAACTGGCCTCTTTAAGAGCACAGATAGCCAAAATTGTAACCTTGCAAGAACAGCAGAACTTGACAACAGGTATTAAGTTTGCTCTACTCTTAGCAAAAATTACTTAATGAATGTGTCTCTTTTATAACTAATATTGTGCTAATTCTTTTTTGTGAGATCCTGCAACACCAAGCACTTTTCCATATTGTTTTGGTTAGTTTGGCACACTAACCAAGGGGTACAGAATAGGTCTTGAAGACAAGTGACTTGCCAGATTTTCTGTATTTTTTAGTGTTCCTTAAGTCTTCATGTTTGTCTGTAAATCTGCCAGAGTTCTGAATCTGTGAATGAGTAAAGAAGTATTAAACAGCTTTCAGAGCAAAGCTCATGATAAACATGATGGCTTAAACCAAACTAAAAAGAATCTAACTTAATTACTAGCACTGAAGTCTTTCCATTTAGTAAGGAAATAGGCTCTCTGATATCATTAAGTATTCATACAAGATGCTAATTATGCTTTTGGAATCTGTAATATACATCTCAAGTAACAGAAAAGGCAATTAATTGTTTACTGCAATCATCTCTGGGACCAGACACATTGTCCATATGGAAGCAAAAGTGGTGCACTGTTCCTGGTAGTAAACAGAATAATTCTTTTCCTGAATTTCTTTCTCCTCTTTCCCTCACCTCTGACTCCTTTCAGTTTCAAATCTTCAAAGATTAGCAAGAGACGACCCTTGTCGACTGCAGATGACAGGCATTTGGTTGTCACTCTTTCCTAAGGTCACTTAACAAGTACAGCTTTGCCTATGTTTGTGTATAAAATCATATTCTGAGTTTTCAGATGCTCGTTTAGCTGTGAACTGATAGCAGTTAATTTATTTTTCCTGAACTGCTCGTATTTAAAACTATGAAATAGTTTTAAGGATCACCTGGTTTCACTCTTAAATTTTAATTAGGGGGGACTGGGGGCATGTGAAATAACTACTGACTTATTTTTAATTTCTTCCCTTTACCTCTGTTTATTATGGAAATTAAATTTTTATTTTATCATCTTTACCTCCCTCTTCTGGTAGAGTGTGGTAATGACGTTGTGTATTTATAGGTACACAGAGTAGACTCCTCTCTTTTATTTCTATAAATGTCTTTGCACACTTTATACTCCAAGCCTCAAAACTCTAGTTTGATCTGCTTTTTCTCTTTTTTTTTTTTTTAAAGTACAATTAAACACAGGTTTCTTCATTTATTTGTCAGGTTATTACTGATGCTATATTTGTAACACCAGTTTTTACCTAAAGTGTACATGAGACTCAAAATCAAGATTATTTTAAGAATCTCTATGAGTAGAGACAGATGAGTAGCTGGCCTAAAAATCCTCAACCTCAGACAGCTGGAATAAGCTTCAATTTAAGCACTGTTTGAGATCTGAAATACACATTTTAAAATATTGTATGGTAATTTCTTATTTGTGATGGTATGAGGGAAGAAACAGTGCTGTTGTGGCAGATTGTGACTTCCAGCTCAGTAGCTGCCTCTGAGAAGAAAGGGAAATACTGGTAACATTAGGGGCAGAACGTGACTGAAAGGTGTTGTGGTGTCCGTCCCATTGCAGTAAAGACATGAGTGCACCTGGAATTAGAACTGGAATTTCAAAGGACGCTTCTCACTTTTCAACAAGAATTTTCATGTGGCATTTTAGCTGAGTCTGCTGAGTTGGTTTAGGGATGAAGAAGTTACATGACAATCTAAAGGTGGCAGAGGGGAGGCAATTGAAGTTACTACAGTGATTGTCTTACCTGAGCATTTGTGACATGTGCAGGGGACTTACAAGTAAACTGACACGTAGTGCATGTTTCATTTGCAGTTGGTTCAAGTCCAGTTGCTTCAGCTGCTGTCCCTGTTCCGCCTCCACCACCGCCGCCTCCTCCTCCTCTGCCACCACCCCCTCCCTCAGGTCTGCAGCAGAGTAAGTCTGCGATTGATCTCATTAAAGAGAGGAAAAACAAAAAAATGAACGCTGGCCAGAACGTGGTGGAAAACGGGCCAAAGAAGCCTGAAGTACCAAACATGCTGGAAATCCTCAAAGACATGAACAGCGTGAAACTACGCTCGGTGAAAAGGTAATAAACATAATATCAATGTACCGAGATTGGCATTAATGGTTTGTTTTTATGACTCGAAACTGTTTCAGGGTGAGACAGATGCTGATGCCATTTTCTTTTCCAGATCCTTAGAAGGTACAAAATCTAAAGTGTCTCAGCCTGCAGATCCTGCAACATTAATAGCAGAAGCTCTCAGAAAGAAATTTGCTTACCGATACCAAAATGACAGCCAAGGTGAAATAGAAAAGGTGATTCCAAAGCCTGAAACAAAGACACAGACTGAGGTAGTGCTGGTGAGTATTGTGATTCTGAACACATCCTTGGACTAAATGATAGTTGTGCAAACCAGCCTACATCTTTCTGCCACCATATGTAGATACCTACAAGTTAGCATCCCTGTCTACAAAACCCAGTGAAGTACTGCTGCTATGCCGGGACTTTTGGCAATCATGTTTTTAGTGGCAGGTCTTAGGATTGTGTACTGTCTTGGCCCTAGCTTTAAAAAGTCCTGTTACAGTTTTGTTAGTTTTTTAAAACAAAAACGTTTTCTGTTGCCATAATCATCTGATATTCAGAGAACACCATTGCTAAGGGCTCACATCAAATCCAGTCTGAACTGAGTTTGCCTGTTACTACCAACCTTAACCATTCAGCTGGTGCAAGTGAAACTTAGAAGCAAGATCCTGAAACGTATCAGACATTCCTAGGAATTTGGAAAACAAATTGTTCAGAATGCCTGCTGGGTCTTGGTTCCTTGGTATTGGGAGTTTCTTCTAGTAATTGGAAATGCTGAGTATATAAAAGCAATTTCTTTATAGTGTGAGAATGTTAAAGTGAAATTTTATATAAAGTCCACCTCATGACACAAGTTATTAATGGCTTCTAGTTTATTTCAGATTGATTTGAAATTGGTTTTTAAGCGGTGAACATTCCAGATACAAGTCTCTAGCAATGCACACTTACTGAAAAACCAGCCTGGTACAGATCAGTTTTGTTTGTCAGCAATCCTTGAAGCCTTGCGCTCTGGAACCAGAGAGGAAGAGTAAAGAGGGTTTTTTTGTTTGTGCGACTGGAAAAATGCACATAAAACTCCAAAAGCTGGCTATGCTCTGAATCAAGTTTTAAGGAAAATAACATCTCCATGCCACAGATCTCAGGACTTCTGAGTACGTCAGCTAATTAATGTTGGCTTACTTGCCTTTTGGCCTCTAATAGTGTATTTCTGTAATATTCAGGCTGTTCTTTTTAACTAAAAGGCTAGATGTTTCCCAAGAACTAATCACATTTCCTCAGCGTCTCTGGTGCATTAAGGAAAAGAACATGAATTGGCAATATTTATTCACACAGGGTTTTTTCATGACTTTCCAGTTTTGAAATTTACAGTCCAGCATTTGAGGTTAAAGATCCTCAAGTACTCAAGAGCTAAGAAAATTGAGGGTTTTTTTTAAATGATAGAATGTTGATCCATAATGAGCTAATAAAATCTGTTCATCAGTTACTTACCGGTATCTAACTTAGTTAGATCAGACTTGTATGGGATCTTTGTATGGCAGTTTTGAAAAGGGCTTGCACAGCAATGCAGGGTACAGTAAGAAGAGAAACTTAGTTAAACTGCTGCTAGAGCAGTTGGTTTCCAACGTGCAAACATAACTGCATCTATCTCCTTCTTTACTGAGGTAGAGTGAACTGCCTCCAGCCCTGCTCCACCAGGTCCTTGGCTCCCTCCTCTGAGCGATTTCAGCTGTTGCCAACACAAGCGTCCCTTTACTTTGTGACATCCACCTGCAGAGAAGCAGGGTGATAAAGGAAATTATTTCTGCCCCAGTTCTGCTTTTACTACTTGGATAGATAGTAGTTCAACAAGGGTTCTGTTGGAAGCATGCTGAACATGTTTCTGGTTTTCTTTCCAGTTTGGACCACACATGCTGAAGTCAACAGGAAAAATGAAGACTTTAATTGAAAAATCTTAGTGTTAAAATTATTATGCAAAAGACTCTTAAGCTGCTTTGTATAAAATATTTTATGTTGCAAATAGCACGAGTACTGAGAGGTCTCTTTCTTGCAGCACAGAAAGACCTAATGTGAAATGTAGAAATGAGGCACTAAACATGTTTGTATGTATGTGATTTATCAAGGGGAATAAATTGGACCATTATACTCAGGTATTAATTTTGTATTTAGGCCTGGCTTTCCTCTCAGATTTATGTGATGGGTTTCGTTTATTAACACTAAGTTATATTTACAACATTGTTTTTGCATAACTGACCACCTTAAAAATTTGTGTACATGTTATTAATGATGGTGATACACCCTTAAGTTAATACCAGTTTTATGTGAGCTCTACCTGTAATTTGCACTACAATGTGTAATTTGATACTGAAATCTTCATGTTGAAGTCTTTCTTTTAAACTTAATTGTAGCAAAATTTTAGCCCAAAGAAAACCTGGAGGTGCTCTGCTTCTTACTGAAACAAAATGAAAACTTGAACCTGCTGCAGAGGTCACCTAAATTTTACGTAGTAGTACATTTTGTGCAGGGTTTTTTGTTTGTTTCACCTGAGCTTGCAAGGGTAAGAGAGTAAAACCTGCTTGCATCATCCTGTGACCATTAAAAAGATTAAAATCATGGTGTGGGAGCCTCTGCGAATCGGTAGGCAAGGGAATTGAAACAGTCAGTAGATAGCAGCAGAGTAAAATAATAGGAGTATGTGTTAAGTAGCATGAAGTGGTGTAGATTAGAAAACAAAGGTACAAAGTACTGTGGGGTGCAAGCTGCCAAAAGCTGCTCTGCTGCTCTAAGAGATGCTCCTGGACACCTTCCCCCAGCTGTCTTGGCTCCCTGGGTGTGTTTCTGGCAGATGGGAATTGCACAAGCCCTTGTGGCCCCATTCGCAAGGAAGAGATGCGATAAGCTGTTGCCTATAATCCATTTTCCAGGGGAAGCCCTTCTGGGGCCTTCATGCAGCTGCTGTTTCCTGCCAGACGTGTACCAACCACCTGAGCTCACATCTCCAGCCACAGGTGTAGGAAGGCTCAAGCTGAAAGTAAAGTTAGGGTGAAAAAAGCTGTTCAGGAACCAAGAGCTGCAGTTTAGCTGCACACTGAAGCAAAGCCATGGATGGGTATGTTTGGTGCTGTAAGCTGATCCTGGCTGCTGGGACAAGTACCACTGCCTCTGGGAGCTTCTGTTTTCTAGGAAAAGACAAAAGCAGCACTTCTTTAATAAAGACAGCTGAATGGCTCAGACAAGGTTACTGAAGAGGGAGAAGCAGTGCTGCTTGTAACTGGAATGTAGGTTGGACATGGAGGAGCTTTGTTTTCTGGGGTGGAACTTGAAATTGTGTTAATGCATATACAGTGTAACTTCCTTCCAAAGCACTCTGCCATCAGTCCTACTGACACTTATTCAATCCTTGAGTCCTTTTAAGTGCCTTTAAACACCTTTGTGAAAGTTAACTTTGGTTTTAAGTTTTGTATTTTATGCTCTATTGCAACTATATAAAATTAAAAGCAGATAAAATAAACATGGCATATATGATTTGTGGTACCCTACAAATGCTAGCAGCCACAATAATGTAAGTTTACACTCTGTTACAGTGACTGTAAGTCAGTATAGCGACAACCTCCTTGCATCTCCTCCAGGGCTGGTTTGCTTACCTTGCTGTGCAGCAGGAGTAACAGTAGGGTCTCCACACTGTTAGTTCAGTTGCATGCTGGTTACACAAACAACAAAAAAAGGTTCTCAGGAACCGGTGAGAAGTGTCTGCCTCACCACAAAGGTAGCAGGAAGGTACTTGTTCAACAGCCTCTCCATCCACTGGTACACTCAGTTCCTCTGGCAGTCCAATTAAATCACTAACTTGTAAAATTCAGGATGTCACTTGACCTATTAAAGGTCTGAAGCATGAGAAACACCCATATCGGACACTGCCCATCTGAACTGGGGTATCCAGCACCAGAGGTGGGGTGAGCTTTGGCAGTGATCTAAAGTTACTGCAAAAGAAATTGTCATCTGTACAAGAAAATAAAATCACCAAGTTGCCATCAACTAAATTATTTTATATTGTACCTTAATTGGTATCTTTTTACTTGAAATTACACACAGTGCCACTGCCCACAGAAAAACTCCTCAAGTGCTCAAACTAAGGCCGTTGCTGGAGGCTCAGACATAACCTGAGGCCTGTTGGTGTCTGTCTGTGTACAGAACAGTGCAGGGAGCACTGGCCCCCTTCCCCAGCACGTTTCTGGGCTCCACGGGCTGTGAGTGGCTGTGGGGCTCCGGGTGCTGTGCCTGGCACCTGTGGGCTCTCGGCGCTCACGTGAAATGTGGAAGCTGCAGGAATGTTCAAGTTCGGTGTAGAGTTTGTAGAAGGCGCTTCCAGCCAGCATGGGCAAGAAAATGCATTATTTTTTCTTTTTTTAATTCAAGTCCAATGACAGACGCTTCCACATACATGAGGAGGTGGGATTAGAACCAGTCTTTCTAAACCCAGTCTGGCAGGATAAGACAGAGACCCTTTTCCAGGAAGGGTGGCTTAGAACAGAACTACTCCTACTTTACACTTTGGCAAGCTGCTCTGGGTCCTGTCAGAGCAAAAGACAGCAAGTTTGCACAGTGTTAAAAATCACAGGCTCTTTATAAATACTGTATTGAAATATTCTATATACCTATTTGTAAAATCATTCATCTTAATTTTCATTAAAATAACATATTAACATATGCCTGTAACAAGTAGCAAAACAAATGCAGTTGATGCCCTTTAAATCAAGTTCATTTTTTACAAATGTGTCACAGAAGGCATCATCAGATACTGATTTTAGTGGTCATTTTGAAAACAGCTGCAGGCTTGGCATATGTTTCATTCAAAAAGGTCCAAGAGGAATCAGTACTTTTCCACATTTAACCCAGTTAGATGTTTCTCTGTAGTAAGTTACTCACTCACACACAGTTGTTACCTCCCGTGTTCCCCAGCTCTGAACATCCTCTCAAAGGCACCCTGTTAAAAACTGCTCTTTTGTTCCTGCAAATTACCACCAGATCTCATTGTCCCATCTGATCCTTCTCTGCTGGAGTCAGACAACAGCAAGAACTTGCACTGACAGCAAAGGAAGGAAGTTCACGCAGGCTCAAAAAGAATGGTTTCATTAGAAATTTATTTCTTTAAACATGGCCACTTTGAGATTAATGATACTACTTCAGGGAACATGAAAGAATAATAAACAGTTTTAGAAGGGAAACAATCAGGTAAGTCAGGATTTGCTTTTCAAATAGTAAAAGGCCAAGCTCCGAGAGGCAATAAATTTTGGCATACGAGGACTAGTATTTTCAAATCCAAAAGTTGGCTTAGTTTTACAGTGGAAGCTGACTGCAACCTTAGCTACCTTTCCACAACGCTGGACTCAGTCATAACTTAAATGTACAGGAGCATAATGTGAAAAGATTTTGTTTTATTAATTAAAAGTTAACAGCAACAGGCACATATTAAAATGAATATGGCAAAGCCTTTACAAATGGCTTTACACTGAAGCTCTCTTCCAAAAATGGCTGTTGCAACAAACTGTAAACAGAATTAATAAACAGTCTTTTACAATAATAACAGGGAAATACAAATGAACTGAAAGAAAGCACCAGTTTCTCAAACTAGATTACAGTTGTGCTTACTGTACTTAAAACAATGTAAAACAAATTACAAAAATGGAATGTTTTAAGTTTAAAATTAGTCCTTTAATTTTGTCCTAAAAAACATTTTCTCCTTTTCCCATCAAAAACCCATCAGTGGGTAATGTTTCAGTAGAGGGAGGAATACGTAAACAATGCACTTTTTTTATTATTTTTTTTTTCAAATCAAAAACAAATTTGGTCACTTAGCTTTGTGCATAGTTTAAGGCATCTGTAGCAATTTGTTACAGTTTCCTCCCGAGTGTGGCTGTTCATGAAATTGTCACATTCTAAAAGAATAAATTAAAAAAAAAAAAAAAACAAACAAAAAAAGAAAACAAACAAACAAAAAAAAATGTTGCCGTTCAAACCCTTCCCCGAGCCCTCCCGCCCTCCCCCATCCCAAACGTACTCACACACCCACACATACACACACGCTGCAGCGAAAGGGGCATTTGTACCCTTGTTCTGAAGGACACGCTTCCCATCCCACTTTATTTCAGATTGGCAAATACCCTGAGCTGATTATGGTGTTTAGACATTCCACCTTTTTCTTGCATGTGCAGTTCAAGTGTACAATAGTGAGAACAACATGCGATGTTCCCACTGCAGAATCGCAATGCAGTTCGGACGCTTCCCCCCCACCCCTTCCCTTCCCTTCCCAGATTCAGAAGTGTTTTTTCGCCATTAAAAAATTGCATTCCCATATAGCACTGGAGTAAAGCTTGGCTGTGCTCTATGATGAATGCTCAGTTCCCAGTGCACAAACAAAATTATGGCAAATGGGAGGCTTTTCTGGCATCCAAAGAAACAAGAGCTGCAGTCTCAGATTTGATCTTTTTCTTTTAAAAAAGCAAAAAACCCAAGTTAGTGGTTCCTTCACAGCCATGCGCAAAGGTTAAGTCTAGAACCGACAGTTTCAGAGTACATTTGTAAACATCAAGTCTTGCCAGAGGCAGCAGAGGATGGGCACTTCACATTTCCGTATTAAAACAGGGACTGAGTGGAAGGTATGCTTTGAACACATTTATGCAAGTCTTGCTAAATTCCAAGGGAGTGGAACAATCCATGTCAAGTCTTAGATTTGAAGACCGTATTCCAAATATCATGAGAAAACCAAAGCCATGGGGCACAATGAAGCTTTCGTCCCGTTGCTCCAAGGCTCAGTCACTGCTGTGCTTTGCATATTCGAGGTTCCGAACGACAACCAACCGAGGCGGGTGCATATTGCTCTATGTTCAGGTCTGGCGGCTTAAAAAAATTCTGGGTCAAATGATCTGTGTCAAAGGAAAACTTGGAAATAAATAATGCTGGCATCGTTTTACTGTTTTACCAAAACCTTGGGCTGGCATGTGTCTCCTTTAATCCAACCGTGCAGATATCGAGGGAAGAGGCAGTTTTGTCACTGAGACTGAGGTCAGGACAATCGAGGTTCCTGAGGTAAAATGTCTGAGTCCATTTCCTCAAAAGTGGGGTCGACATCGTCACCGCTGCCGGACTGTTCCCTCTGCACTCCCTTCCAGCTTGCCTTGTTCAGTCCCAGGTGGCCAAGCATGGTCTGTGACAGCCTGGTGTTGGAAAAGCGGGCCCATTCCCCAAACAGTGGTTCCACTAAGTAAGTCATAAAACCTTCAAAAACAAGCAAACAGAGGCAGAAGAAATAAAAAAGACAATACAGAGAAAAATTAAAATATATTTTTCAAACCAAATATTTTAAATAGAATTTAGTAGCAAAAACTAAATGTGTCAAACTACTATTCTCCAATGTGCATTTAAATATTCATTTCGATATTTAGGGCATTGTTAGACAAAAAATCTCTCAAAATGTGAAAGATTTTACTAATGAGTCAGAAGAACAGCAATACACTGCATTACGAATGAACCTTCTTTCTTTCACAGCAATGACCAAATGAAGACAAATACTGGACAATATAGAGGGGGAGAGATATCTAAACATCAGCAACTAAGTCCCACAATTTAGAAAACCTAAATTTCTGAAAGACTTTATAATTAATTACCCCATTGAGTGTCTGAACTGTACTACATGGGGAGAAAAGAATGTATTCCTTTCCCAATATTAAGGTGACTAAAAATACTTTAAAATACAAATTTTAGATACATTTTAAACAAGGCCACAAAACAACACATTGATGTATTTGTTGGTGTGTATTTGTAATGTCTATTTCCAAACAAAAATTCAATGATAAGATGGCCAAAATTGAGTCTTTTAATTAAAGAAATATATGGTTTCCTAGCATGCTTTTGTGTCAGTCTAAAGCATTAATTCATACAGTGTTTGTAGTTAAATTTATTATTTTCTTTAACTGAGTCCCACTTAACCTACATAAACAACTTTTACTAAAAATAACTATAAAAGGACATTTTACTATTTAAATCCAAGTCAGATTAGCAAAAACTATTAATATAATGGCTATCCACCATTCTCCATCACATCTCTGCCCACCCCCCTCCTTAAAGGCTGCACTTAAAGGCAATGCTGACATTCCAAAAAGCTAAACCCAGCATGCCCAGTTGTGGCAAGCTCGCTGTAAAAGGCACCCGAGACCACAAGGCAAAGGGAAGGGACCCTCCTCTTCCCAAAATACCACTTCAGATGAGGAAAGTTTTGGGCAGCAGCATGGGAGAAGTCAGACAGCTGCCACCCACACTGTACCTGCTTTGTGAGGAAACAGAGGGGCTCCAGGACTGTCAGTGCAGCACCACTCGTAAACAATTCAAGAAATATTATATAGCAAATAAAAATAAAATTGCTCTTTATAATAAAGTGCTGCCACACACACAGAGGACATTCAGCCTCTAGGAAATGTGTGCAAAAGGTGCTTTTTTTCAAATTGCATCCTGAAGGAAATCTACTAAAATAAACTGAATTGCAGTTACCAATCTGGATGTTGGCAATAGTTTCTGTCTGTCGGTCACAAAGTGGACTCACACCCAAGTGATATTTTTTTTCGATATCACCTAAAGAAACAAAAGTATAATCCAACCATTAAATCATCAGGTTCCAACCAAGTCAAACACTAACAGAAGTGAGCTGTGGAAGTTGGTTAACAAGGACAGCACCTTGCAGCTGGTAGAATGTATTTACTTCTCTTCCCATCTCCCAAAAAAACAAGTAGATCTGTCAGACTAACAGTACTTACAACTACTGTACTTAAATACTTGGTATTTTTCATCAAACAGTAATTACAGAAACCCCACAGAACCACAGGTTTCCTGAAGGATTAACATCCTCTTTCTTGCAAAACGTCCTGCACTGTCATAGAAATGACAAATGAACCCCCCCTCAGCAATATGGAAGAGGATAGCTTAGCCCTCAGAAATTTCTTGCTAAAGGCAATTTGTGTTTCTGCTTCCCCATCACCTTTTCCTAAGATTAAGTCTCACATGATTAACATCAAATAAAACAGTCTGTTCCCTATTTACCATATTCACTTGCAAATTAGCAGGTCTCAAGTCAGCCAAACTAGCCTTAATTTTATTACTAAAACAATTTAATAAAAATGGAGAAAATTCAATCCATTTGTCACTTAGAAGCTTTATTAACTGCTTACATACGTAGTCTAAACCACACCGTAACTAAAAATCTCCCTGGCTCTTACTTGCTTACCAACAGGCCTCACAGCTGAAGTTTAAATATTGAAGACACATGATGAACAGATTCCATAAGTTGCTGAAACCACTAGGGCAGTTTTAAAGTGGCCATAGGTAATCATCTGAAGCCCCTTTCAGCTGAAGGATATACTGCACCAGCCATTCTAGGTTCAGATTCTAAGCAGATTCTCTGCTGAGTTTTAGTAACTCTGACCTTTTGCAGGAAACACAACCCATGAAAGTAAAAAAATCCCACACTGCACTGTACATTTCAGTTAGTCCTAAATATAAATGCACGAGGGCTCAGGGATGCTCTCTCCACACTAAATACATTATATACTAACAGACACTTCTACTCTTACTTGCCTTGATGGAAGAACTCCTCCGTTACTTTTTCACTCCACTGCTTGCTCAGCTCCCACGTCCGACAGGGGTTACAAATATCTGCACACTTCAAAGCCATCTAACAAGTTAACATACAGTGTTAGATAACTTCCTTCAACAGAAGTGCCTGTAATTACTTAATTCCTGATAGCAGATTATTTTAGGTTTTGTGAATAACAAACCTACCTACCATTTGTGCTCCAAACTTATGTTCTGTAATATTTAAAAAACACTCAGGGGACTGTGAGATCTCATGATCATCCCTGAGTAATATGGAAATTCAGTCAACTCAAAGTATTTCAGGGCCACTATATTTAGTATACTCACTGGTACAGGAGCCAAAAATAAATTCAGAAACATCAAAGCAAGCAAGCAGTGTTTTCCAATTCTAGCTCTCAAGCTTGTATTTTTAGCAATGGTTTGCATAAGACAGAACTGCTCGTTTGTCCACTTTCTCTTATAGCTCACAATATGAACCTAAAAAGAAAATGCCTATAAACCTAAAAAGATTCTCACGGCTTTTGTTTTTAAAGTTTGCTAAAGCACACTAGCACAACTGCAAAATGATTCACAACAGCAGTGCTTTCCTTCCCCAAAATATGTTCTGACAAAGCATTTCACAGTTCTGAGGCTGCAATGGAGTCGTTAGAAGAGCTACACCTTGTCTTGGAAACACCTCGATTCAGCAGCTACAAGTTATCGGACTCACCATCACCTGGGAGAAGTGCTGGGTGTGGGAACTGGAGGGAACAACCCTTTTGTAATGAAAGACTACAAGATAGTTCTGCTCCATTTTGAAAGGAGGAGAAAGCCTGGCAGAAGTAGCATTTAGTACTTTTAAGTAAGTTAGTTTTTACACTAAAGTGCTGTTTTCAAAAACATGACCAGCAAGATCACCTGTAAAATGAAGTGACGATGGTTCGCGTTCTCTAAACATAGATCTCCTCTATCCAAATGGGATCGAAACATGGACAGGTACTCGTTTTGTTGACTGATGTCTGTGGCAAGAATGAGATCACCTATCTGGCTCTCCATCAGCTGCCTGAAATTAGCGACACCAAACATTCAAAAGCACAGCAATTAAGAACAACCATCATCATTAGATTTACATGTCTTTTTATCATATTTATTATTATACAAATACAAGCTTTATAATAAGCATTTTCACTGAACTGTTTGTTTTCTTTTGCTGAAAGATTCTTTCAACATTCACAGAAATATCAGGATATTTCACTGGCAGCTTTCAGGAAGACTAAAACAGTTTTTAGCTTTTTTTCCTCCCCCTCCCTTTTTTTTTTTTCTTAAAAATGCACGAACTGATTGTCTCAAGATTATTTCTTGTTAAGAGTAGGTGAAGATGGTCTATTTTAAACTACAGTTGTGGTGGCAGAACGAGAAAAGACTGCCAAATTTAATCTGAACAGGTGCTTGACTACATGAATACACTTCTTCAATGTGCTCACAATAAATGTTATTTTCCAAATATCACGTTGCACCATGAACTGCTCTACTCTACCAGCACAGTATCCAGGAATTCTTAAAATAGATCTCTGCATTTTGTACTCAAAACTGCCATGCAATAACTTATCTTGTTTTGCAGGGCTGTTTTAGCTAAGTGACAGATTGCTTGCATCTCAAACTAATCTGTACTATTTGGTATAAACATACCTGTTTTCTAATGACATATGTGCAAATAAACCAGATTCTCTCAGCAACCCCACTGCCGATCTCCAGTGATGGTTCTCTAATACTGAGGTATTCTGTGAATTAAAAGGGAATAACACTTTTCAATCAATGCCTTTTTCTTACACTGAAAAGTTACATACCAAGAGCAGCACCAGACAATTTGGCTGTGTTTTAGGGTTGGTGTTTTATTTTCTTCTCTTCTTTTTTGTTTTTCCCAAGGAAGTTAAAACTCACAAATCCTGAATATTTTGTTAATTTGCACATTTTTTTATCCCAGTGGCATGGAAACAATGTCTGGATTCAATCCTACCACTAGCTAAACCCATCACAATTTGTACTCCTTTCCTACACTCCTCTCCAAAGCTGGTTTTAACAGAACAACTGATTTTATCCTTACCTTATATAAAGTCGCTAAATAATGATTCGTTTTAATTAGGAAAGGTTGGTTAACGCCTGGGTGATCCAAATCATGTGTGGCAGCTGCTATTAAACTGAGCAGAACATCCCATGGAGTTAAAGATTTGGAAAGCTGCAAGACAAAACCAACAAATGCTAGTAATGCAATATGGCCTTAGAAACTGAGTGCATGAGTGTTGCATTTTTGGTTTTTAGTAATTAACAGCCAATAGAAATTTGGAGAAAATTTTGAAGATGTAAAACTAACATTTCACTGACTTTTCACAGTATTTGCCCCCCAAAAAGCTACAAAATTTCAACAATGTTTTAAGCATTATTCTTTCTGAATAGGAAGGTTCACTCTTAAAAAATGCCAGCACTCAAAATCCTTTGTGTCTGGTTACGAAGCACTATTCCTAACCAGACCCCATAAAAGCAGCAAATTCTTAAACTACCTTTCCCTCTCATTTACCAAGTCCATTTGTATGCGTCTATTCTGCTTTAAATTCACACTGTATTTTAAAAAGCATGAAAACCTCTCCTCCTAAGAGGAAGAAACTAATGCTCTGGAAGACTTAGAACTATTTAGAATGTATTTCTGCTCTTATGCAAAATTGTATTCCAAGGTCTACCAGGAACAGAACCAAAGGAGGAAAACCTGCCACAAGTATTTTCAATGTGCATGTCAATTAACTCAGCACGTATCTACATGGACTTACTTTCACTGTTCATAGCTGTTCTTACTTGTGATTGAGAGGTTTGAAAATTTAAACTCAGTAATAAAGTCTAGCTCGCACTAAAACAGAGAGGACAGTTCTGTCCATATAAAGGTGAAATGCAGCAAACACCCTTCAAGGACAGAAGTTTAAGTTCCCTGTTGTATTTGCCATTTATCACACCTCACATGTTTATAATGTACTTCGGTGCAACAGAGCTGTAGTTCAGTACACTGAACTATAGCTGTATATGTTACTAAAAATACAAAGTCTATACTTGTATCTGAAGCATTACAAAACTTCCATCACGAGTATTAAATAAAAAATGCTCAGGGCTTCCAAACTGAATGCTATAAAAACACTCATCATGTATCAGCTCTGCTCTGGCTCACGGCACCAATGGGTCTGAGAGCAGCACTGAGAAACTGAGTGGGAGGAGTGGGCAAAGAGCCTCTGAAAAAGGCTTTATGGAGCCAAAACTTGTTTTTACCTCAGAAGCAGAATAAGGAGCTATGCTATTCAAGGGAATATGAGACTGGTGATAACCTGCATCAAGGTAGATAACTTCTCATTAGCTACAAAGCACTACAGCTTTCAATTTACTACAAGACAGGACTTCGTCCTGAAATTGTCCAAGACAACACTTACAGCAGCCTGCCAGCAGCCCGAGTAGTGAGGAACAAACACTCAGTTAGTTTAGCTCCTTAAGGAGCTCCTTAGGTCTGTCACCCTACCTGTATGTGCATATACACCTCTATGCATGCACGTATGCATATATTTAGATATATGACCTTATTGCTCTCTACCACTGCCTGAAAAGAGGTCGTAGCCAGGAGGGGGGGGTTGGCTTCTTCTCCCAGGCAACCAGCGACAGCACAGATGACACAGTCTAAAGCTGTGCCAGGGGAGGTTTAGGTTGGACATTAGGAAGAGTTCCTTCACAGAAGGGGTGATTAGACATTGGAATGGGCTGCCCAGGGTGGTGGTGGGGTCACTGTCCCTGGAAGCGTTTAAGGAAAGACTGGATGTGGCACTCAGTGCCATGGTCTGGTAGAGAAGGTGGTGTTCGGTCACAGGGTGGACTTCATCTCAGAGGTCTTTTCCAACCTAAATGGTTCTATGATTTGTGCACACAATCCATTCATAGGCATATACACACAAACACACATATTTCTGTGTGTATGAGTGATGTAGAAGTGAGAATGCTCTCTTACCTTGGGCTCTTTTAAGTAACAGTGCATGGCCTGAGTCACATCAGCAGCATGAACTGCATTATGATAAGGATTTTGACTGTGATAATCTTCTTGAACCATAACTGCAGGAAAATAACAAATATCCAAATTTAAATAAAATTGCAATTTTTTCAAGGACCATTTTATATGCCCCTATTAGGCACAGAAATATGCAGTATCACAAGTTACATACACATAAAAGCATCACAGTCAATAAATCGTCAGCTGAACCACGATGCAGCTATAAGATTTTTATGCGAAGAAACAGTGTTTGCTAAAGGAAATCAACTACATGTAAAGTCACCTCAGAGCAAAAATTAAACAACTTGAAATGAATATATAATCTGAGATATTCTGACTTTGAGAACTTCCCAGGAAAGGCTGTCTTTGACAATCTGTCTGAATGGTGAGGCAACACTGAATACAAAATGAAAATTATGCTATTCACCAAACCATTAGGATTACTTCATCTCATGACCTGAAAACATACAGGATTTTAGAGGAATTAAGCACTGCTTTCCTGTCATATGAAGTGCTTTTCTTTCCCATTCAGGAAAGCGGTCATGGAAAACCACCTCTATATATTTTTAGGCATTTTCTCATACTTGTACTCAGGCAAACTTAAGCCCATATGCAATTTAGAAAAGAATCTCATTTAGATGATGGTCTGACTAACTACACCTAGATTCAATATTCTCTATTTAACTTCTTCTTCGCTTTCCTCATCTTTCCTCCATCTTCCTGGCTGTCTTTGAACATTATAGGTAGACTTCTTTAAGAGGCATCAACATTAGCTCAAGTATAGGGAAAAAAACTATAATATTAAAAATGATGGAGGAGAAGAAGACTTAAAGCACAGCAATCAAACTATATTCTGAAGTTTTGCCTGACACGATACATTAGTTCTTCCAAGCAAACCTCAAAAGAACATTTTCCTGTCTGACTACAGTCTGTCAGTGCCACCAAACATGCCCACAAGCCTCTTTTCTACTCAGTTTACAAGCCCAAAGGATCCATGTAATTGTGATTGTAATGCTAGAGCATTACTGACGTGGTATTTGGGAAGAGCTGTGGTTCATGAAAAGTCAAAATACTGTCACCACTATGTAATCTCAATATAACCCAATACATAGCTGACAGCTCGTTGAAAAATAATGAAAATCAATATAAATGTCTTTGGGCTTTATTAACCTGCAGTAGTACTCTCTCCCACCTATTCCCCACATCAAGTGCATGAATGCATATATCCCTGGCTTTCTTAATTTTTTTGTGGCTTCATAGGCTGATCCAGCTACCTGAACTCAACAATTTTCCTAACTTACTTATTTTATTAAAGCAGACCTAGGTCAATATTTTGATCACAGTTTGCCAGAACTAGAATAGCACAACAACCCTGTTTTCAGGAACGGAGTACTTTGCATTTTCTCTCTCCCCCTGTTCAGGTCTGGAATAAGAATCTGTAAAGACACAATAAGAAGATGCAGATCTCCAAGTAGCTGATGGAAATCACTGCAAGACTGTGTGTGTGTGTGTGTGTGTATACTTACACACATACACAAAAAAAAAAAAAAAAAAAAAGAGATCCTACGGGGGACTAAAATCAGATTTCTCTACTTAAAAAGATTCCAGTAGCTTCTCATATAATGTGAATTTTGTGTGGCACTGGACCATTTGAGCTGCCCTAGTCTTCTGGAATTTGATCTTCAGATTACTATGGATTAGAGTGTAAGAGGTAGCAAAAGAAAAGAATGAACTATGTTCATGCTAAGAAGCTGTATTTGGAAGAAAGGTTCCTTGATTTCACGATGGACTAAGACAGAGCTTTTTACTGGTATTAAGTAGCAGGCATTAACAAAAAGGGAAAGGTGGTGAATTTCAAATTTAGAATAGCTTTTGCCTTTTTTGAAGTCCAATCTCATTTTAATGGATAATGACTTTGAGTAGTCATATGTAGCTAAAACTCTCATAACCAGTCAACTAATCCAGTCATTTCTAACTGGTCTTCCATTTCAAAGATTATCATTTGCATAATCTCAACTAACCAGATGAGAAAGACAAACCACATTCAGTTAAAACTCGAGCAGCCTAAAACCAGATTTTTATAATCATTTCCCTCACATTCCAAAGTATCAATTATTAAGGTCAGCTGATTAACATTTCTGAAACTGGAGAAAATTGAGTCCACTTTAAAACAACAAGAAATGCAAGACAGAACTGATTTTTTTAAGCTGAAAGAAAACTACATTATGGAAACAAAAACATTCTCTTATTAGGAAGGGTAGAAAAACCTTCCAAATGTGATTTCTCCCCTGTTAAGTGACAAGCTTTGTAACCACAGAATTGTTTTTGCTCAAACTGTGAAAGCCTGCTAAAAGGGACCAAAATTTGTTTCTCCTGCTCAGTTTAAAAACTCATCCCACTTCACAAAATTAAAGATACTGTCACAGAAGAACCAAAGGAAGGAGGTCTGATACCAGCACCTGTCCATGGTATTGGGATGCAGACAGCTCTGTTGAGTGAATGTACCACTTGGTTTGAATATTCTGCATTGTATTTACAGATCTTTCCAAAGATGCATTCCAGTGACACAAACCCAAACATTCAACTAAAATTGTCCTGCACTCTGTCGAGGGAGAAACTATGTCCACAATACAGTGCTTACTTGTAGGAGAATTTGAGCAAGCCAGAGGTAACACCAAACTGGCACCAGAAAGTATGGCCAAGTTGACACATTCCATACAGTTAGGAAATTATATCACTGGAAAAAGTAAAGATCAATACACAACTGAAAATCAGAAAAAAGAAAGGATCTGTCTAACCTTTCCCAATACAAATGTTACACAATGTCACATATATTCCTGATTGTTTAATAGATATTAAATAGACTTAATAAATAGAACACAGCATCAGCTATGAAACTATTAAATTTGTTAATACTTGTTTGGATTTAACACAGAAAATTCTATACTCATAAAAACTTCAAGAGATCGTCTCAATTAACATAATTTAAATCACTGCACAATGTAGACTGCATCAGTAAACTTCAAAACTTACTGCTGAACTACAACCAGGACTTCAGTTAAGGTATAAAAATGCAGATTAACAGCAATATTCATCAAAATAAAAAGCTGTATTTACCCAAAAATCTACGAAGTTTCATCGTATCTAATTGGAAGTGTTCAATTAGTCCATGTAGATTAAACAGATGAAAGGTTAAGCTGACTAGACTGTTTCCTAAAAATAAGATGAAAATACTAATTCATTGGGAGCCATGAAATCAGTGACTCTTCCATAAGAAATGTATTATTGCAAACAAATTGGTCACAACAATTATACAAGTAAAATTTTCTACACCAATTCATGATAAATATTTAAATCTTACTGCATGACAAGTTTCCATCAGCTGTCTCTAGTAATCACCTTTGCTTTTGCTTAATTATAAGGCATTCACCAACTGTCCAATGGCAACTGATAGAAGTAAATGTTACTGAACATTAAAAAAAAATCCCGTTTCAACATGCAAACCCATTATAATGATATTCAATTTTATAATTATATTTACGCAACATACCACAAACACGTATACAAAATATAAATATAATCAGGCAAAGAAAAGCTAGACAACACTTGACTAATGCACATTGCAAATATGCTATCTCTCATTTTCATCATGTATTTTGCTGGACTTCTTATTTCACCCAGAACTCAACAAAAATGTATAATATTACCAGCTTATAATATATTTCACCTACTCATAGCTTTATTATAATCTTTTGCAGTGGTAAAATAAGTAAAACTGTAAGAAACAAAGAAATAGTCCACAACGTTTATTTGAAACAGCTTGTCCATTATTTAGTCTGCAAACAATGTCATGGCTGACAATCTTCATTTAGCATTACAGAACCTAGCACAGACAGAAACTGAGGTTCAAAAAGACAAAAATAATGTATTCTCATGTACATGCCACTTTCTCACAATGAAATATGCAATTCTTGGAACAACATTTACTGGGGAAATTCTTTCATAGAGACTCATCCAGGGCAGTTCATCCAGCAGAGTTTTATACACAGCATTCTGCCTTTACAAACTTTCAAGAACAAGGCTGCCTGATCAAAATGTCCT
Source organism: Oreocharis arfaki (assembly GCA_013398015.1). NCBI lineage: Eukaryota > Metazoa > Chordata > Aves > Passeriformes > Paramythiidae > Oreocharis > Oreocharis arfaki. The sequence continues at coordinate 91,729 of VZRR01000636.1, read as the reverse complement.
CCTAAAATGATTTAATTATGATGCAAAACGGGTGGTGGTATCGTAAGGCTTCCACAATAGATGTTCTTCCGGTAGTACCTTAAATCTATTTGAAAAAAGCACGTACAAAAGGTAGGGAAGGCTCTTCTGAGAAGGACAACTTCAGATTTCTCCCATTTGATAAACTAATCCAAAAGAAGCTATGTTTACATGTTCACTTGTACACATAGCTTTTTCTCATTCAGTTATGTGAGGTTTATCATTAACTATACAAGCATTCTATTTTTACAAGTCCTTGCTATTTTCATTTTTTTCGACCCATTTTCTGTATTAAATATAACTGTGAGGTTACTACTTTTACACTCAGTTAAACCAAGTACCCCTTCAATAAAACAGAAGAGAAAAAGATCTTTTGGTGCCACATTCTCCTTTTTGAACTTAATTTCTTGTTCTGACAACTTTAATTGCAACTCTGCTACCTACCCCACATGACTGCTGCAAAACCTGCGAGAGCTGCCCTCCACTCTTCCCCCACTGTCACAAATGTTGCTGTGATGCTGGATGTGCTCATCTCCTCCTTCCATTCTCATCAAAACCCAGCTGCCACTGCTGAGATTAGAATGCAAAACTTCACCCTACCCACTGCAGCAGCCTTCCCTCCTCCTTCCCAGCACATTTACGGATGCCTTTTCTGCCTATAAATTAACAATACCTAGGGGGTTTTTTTTAACCAACTACTTCTGTAGTTCCTACCGCTATTTGTAATGGGCACACAAAAGTCACCATAACGTTCTCTTCCTTTTTCTATGTTGTGCAAGCTATGTGTACAGCAGACTCCCTCTGCTCAACTCCCAATTCTCCAGGTGTTCTATGTCACAATTATAATGCATTCACACCAACATGCCTCTTACAGCACTATAAAGTAATAAAACAAATCTCTCTAATATTAAATTTATCAGAAGAATACTTGTTCAATATAAATGACCTTTTGGACACAACCACAAAAATTACCAGCCCCACCTAACTGAAAAAAAAAAAGCCCAAGATTGTAAAATTGTTTGTTAATTTGTATCAAATTACTACTATAAATTACTAAGAGAGAACAGCAACCTATAAAGTACATTGAAGGGCCTCTTCCACAAACCAATTATTATTATCAGTACTGTCAGTACCATTATTTTAATGGAGTGACCAGGCAAACTAGGACTCAGATAAAAGACTATTAAATAAAAAAGTACTACCTGATGAAATCTGTGCTTTTTAGTGAACAAGCAATCACATACTGCAACATAAGTGCAACAGTTAAGTTATGCTAGAAGATAAAATACAAATGAAATACTAAAAGTAAACTCACCATTTGTCAATCTATCAAAAAGAAAAATATCAAAATTCCAGTTTCCAACCTTCTCCAGCATACACTGAAAGGAAACACAAAAGCTGTCATTTTTTAATCAGTATATGCCTATCTTCCTGTAGCTTGGAGGAGTATTTAAAATTTCAGAGACAGATCAAGCCTTTAGAATTTCTACATACAAAAAAAATAGAAGTAAAAGAATAATTAAATTTGTCTGAAAAAAGTCACAGATTTACAAATAAAAACACTAGAGGGAAAAAAACAAACAAGAAGTGCCTTGATAGAGCTGGTTGCAGATTCTCCTTTCAGTCAATTTCTCCTTTAGTCAATTTCTCAAAAGACAATTTAAAACAATTAGATTCAAATCAGAAATGGTATGACAGAATGACAATACATTCAGATGAGCAAATTAATCTCTGTGTAGTCTTTTACCTTGTTTTCTCTCTTTCCCCTGCTTATAGAACAGTATCTAAATGATTCACTAGATATTTGAGCCATTGTAAGAACATTTTAATTTAAGAACCTGGCTTTTGACATTTCACCTCGCTGAACTAGCACATCTTTATCACAGCTGCTCCACATCAACTGTTCTTCCTGCAACAGGGATGAGCAGGAACAACAAACAGTCCATGAGGCCTCACCAGAGTTGAGCAGTCCCAATCATTGCTTCCCCTACCAGCACATTTTACAACACATTCCTGCCTTCTCCTGTTCTCATTGGATTGGTAGAACTGTTTTGTGATCCAATTATATATTCTAGCTTTTCTCTACCAGCTGCTAAAACTCTGCTATCAGAAGAAACAAGAGCATTAACAATATCTTTTTACAATTTAATTACATGTACATTTTTAAGATCCATCTTCCAGGTTATCAGATTTCTTCTACACCACAGCCTGATCATTTTCAGCATGGATATACCCATTGCATTATAAGTTTATTCTTTTCCTGTGTCAGATGACAAAAAAGCACTACATGCAGTGACGCAGCCTTTAGGATCTTGAATAACCTGAATAATCTTTGCCTGCTCAGTCCCCTTCAGCACTATCCATCCTCTGTTGCAAATACAGCAGCCTTACATCCAGGTAGCTGCTCCCTTAGCACCACCTCTCTTCCCAGCACCTGCTTTCCCTGCTTTAGTGCTGCACAAGTGTACTACAGCTATCACTTTTCTTTTCTAGAAGAATCGCCTACAAAAGAAAGAGTCAGTTTGGCATAAGCGTGCCCTGAGAAATCAATTTACTGCACTTTATTGAGTTTAAGCAGTCACTCTTCCAGTTGTTCACTACTGAGGTTAGCCTAAAATTGAAAGGGAATAGTTGTCCAAATTGCTCCACTACATTTCTTAAATACAGATACATTTTTCTTTCTTAATTTTTTTCTTCAATTGTTCAAGGGCATCCTTAATTCACGAGTTATTAAAAAAAAAAACCAAAACCAAACAAAACCACAAACAAACAAACAAAAAACAACCCAAAAAACGAAAACAAGAACAAACAACAGCAACAACCAAAAAAAAACCCACAAAAACCCAGACAAACAAATGCACACAAAAAAAAAGAAAACCCCAGAAAAACCACTAGCCATATAAAAATCATCTGAGTAAACTTATGGGCAGTAGAAGAGTTTGCTACAAACCATGTAATTTTGTCTGGATTTCATAACTACATATATATATATACACATATATACATATATATATATACACACACACACAAAAATACATACACACATACATGCTTAAAATTGGTATTTGGTTGCACTTTTGGAATGTGATATAGTTACATATACTAGGAAACATCTTCAAAAACATACTCTACAAAAATAAAAATCAAGCAACCAACCTTTGCTTGTCCATTATAATCATCATCTAAAATGTTTGAAGAATTTGGAACAGTGATACCACGGAAAAAACGGGAAGATCTCAGGTATCGCTGGAAACTAAGCAACCTTCTCACATTTCTTGCAGACACAGAGACTTCGATTTCAGAATTTGCTACAAAAAACAAGAAAATAAACACTCTCTCTAAAAAACCTTTATCAAAAAGACAAGTGGTCAGGGAAGTTTGGTATAAAGATAATGCAATTTTTTTTGAGTATCAAACGTTTCAGCACAAATACAGATATTTTTATTAATAATAAATACAGAGCCATGGCGGGGAAAAAATATGTTCTGTGTAAGCATCCTGTGAAGAAAAACAAATACTTAAATCATAGCTGCAACTTATCTTTTTAAGGAACTCTGTTATTGAAAGGACAAAAATATTACTGATATTGTTTAAAAACACACACAGTACTGCAAACAAATTATTTTTGGAAAACTGCTCTCATGTATACACATCCAATTCATGTCCCTAACAAATCACCTAAGATGATATGTACACCAGCAAGAGAGTATCAGAAACTGAGTGTTGATACAGAGGATACAAGTAGGCTTTGAGCAAGTACAAATTACTTTTACAGTTTAGAGCTCAGAAAATCTCTTTACTATACCAAGTTTTAAACACACTCAAGTAATTTGGGTGCTTTTGCAAATAACTACACTCCTCTGCCAAACAAGTATAACATTTACGTTCACAGTAATTCTGTTTCCCAGTATGGTGAAAACACAACAGAAAATTATTTCAGCCTCTTTTCAAAGATTAATCCAAATATTTTGCTTTACTTTTATTAACTGATTTATACAAATGACTGATACTAGTTTATGTCCAATTCCACTTGATATGCCTGAAGTGTTTTAGAAACCCCAACATCAAACTATACACAGATACAGATCCTTTGCAACAAGCCGGATATTCTCATTTTGAAATACAGTAAGCCAAATTTGGCCTTTACTTTCTTTTCAACAGTGCCTCCAATAGCAGTTTTATATAGGCAACAGAAAGCCAGTAATATTATCTTGATATTCATTCATTCTGCCTTAAATGACTCATGTTAAAAAATAAAACAAAAAAAGAGGTATTAAGTAAGGTAGTCAATGCCAACATCCTCTTTCTCAAAAATGCAGAACATCAAAACCAACATGATCCCAACTCTGTAACATAGATTTCTTGTCCTTCCCAGAACAAGGCATATTAGAAGTTGGTGAAGTAAGGACTTACAACTTTGTTCTTAAAGTCAGTCTAAAATGTTGTACAGGGGAAGGTGTAGCCTTACTGACAATCTCAACTAAAAGCCTCAGTGATTTCTAGTGACAGCAGTTTAATTTTGTGTAAGATAAATCTTTATCATTTGTATTCTTCTCCCTGCAGAAGTTCCAATTTACTTTCTGTTCTATGCTAGCTCATTAATACATTATTATATAAATTAATATACTGATTCCCAAACCACACTAATAAAACACCTCTAAATAGAGATGACAGCACATGACCATATAATCAAATGCAGCACCACTCCCTATCAACTGTCTGTTTTAACTGAGATGAAACTGACACAACTGAATATTCTTTCAGATACACCTGAAACACTTCATCAAGACACTGATGTTCAGGGCTAACACAGACATCTTCACGTGAAGTATCCTTCTTCAGTGTTATAAATGAATAATTGAAAGCTGGCTTTCACCATATGTTGTATTAATTATTGTCATAAATGAGTTTTGAGAGTTGGCTTTCGTAGCCCCAGAATGCCTAGGAGTTTCCAGTTAATAGTTTGATGAGGAGTTCTATATTTGATCATTAATTGCTCCATATTTGATCATTGGTTGCAAGTTGTGGTTACAAGAGTTGCTGCTAGAGGCTGTTTGGGTTAATGGGGTTTAGTGGGCCACATAGTGGTGACAGGTTTGTTTTACGTATTAGGGATAGGAGGCAGGGTTGACTGACAGGGAAGGAATCTTCTAGAAGAGGGGTGTCACCGAGGATTACCATAACGGGATACAGCAGGGACAGATTGGGCAGAGAAGGGACCAATCACTCGATGCCCAGACATCACCTCACGGACGTGAGCCAATCGTGTGGCTGATGAGCCACCAACAACCTATCAGGACATGTTAAGGACTCTGAGGAGGAGGGTGCTGCTCCCCGGAGGGGTATAAAAAGCCACCCCCCCGCCTGCTGCTGGCTCTCTGACCATTCTCGACTGTGGTCAGGCACCCAGTGTGGGTCCTTTTCCCAGGGGTCAAGCTAATCTGCCACTGTTAACCTTGGTTATTCCGGTTAATAAACTGTTCTTCTGAAGAATTCGCTTCACATTTACTTCAATTATGAATTATATTATGAGTTATATTATGGGTTATAGTGTTAGATATTATATTATCCTATGGAATTATCAAGAGAGTATATGTTAAAAGATTTAATGTTGTTGGAGTGATTTGGTTGTAAGAGTTGGCTTTATGGGGGTTGGGTGATTTGTATGTTGTAATGTCAGTCCTGTGGGGTTTGCAAAGGGAACGAGCTGTTGCCAGCCAGACTTCGAAAGCATCACCATAAAAGGAACCAGGACACCAACCAACGAGGACCCTGAATGCCTCAGCAACAGAAAAGCACAGGCTCCCAGAAGATTGACAAGGGGGCGAGGCTATGCAAAACCATAAATTAATATGGATCAGGCTGATGCAACCATGAGGGTATAAAAGGCCAAACCGCCATTTTGTGGACAAGCCTCCGGCACCCAGCCATGTTCCCAGCACTGTCCTCTTTTGCTTTGCTGATTTTTGTTGAGTTCTCAATAAATTTTAGTAACTGATTTCCATACGGGGTCTGGATCGTTTATAACATTCAAGCTATCATTCCTCAAGGCCAAGGGCTCTTCCTCTGAAGAAGAAGCTGTAATATATCCCAGTTAAGTAAACAAAAGTATTACATATGATAAAGGTTGCTTATAAAGCAACACTCATGTGTACAGCAGGCAAATAAATAGATTCTGTCATGCTGCATTACCCTACCAATATTTCTAAGCACATTTGTTACAGTGAGGTTACAGTCTGAGCACTGCCAGCCTGCAGAACACAGAGGCAGGGAGCAATACAGCTGCTGCTGCTAATGCAGTGTACGCTACAGGTAAGAAGTTCTCCCCCTCAACCCTGATCAAACCCCTTAAGATCCAAATTTCAAAACAGAAATTATTAGGTTGAAAATAAAATAAAACAAAACAGTATATTTAGGTCATAAAATGATCTAAAATATCCACAAAGTCACACACAAAAGCCAGGAACTTCACTAAATCTCAATAAAACAAAATATTTAAAGTAGGAAAAATTAGCACTTTTCTGGAAGCATAGATAATTTTCTTCTTCTCAAGTACTCTTCTACAGATCTATAGTTAACAAAAATTTGGTTTTGTTGTCATGCTACAAATTAAGTTCCACCGTCACATGTACCACCCATTAATCTTGGACAGAACAGTATGATGTAGGTACTACAAGTAAAACAGCAGCTTCTGGCAGCGAAGCACACAACAGAACACAGAAATGCAATAATTTGGCAGTATAAGTCTGTGCTCCACCTATACTTGTATTCGTAAATCATTTAGGAGGGGTTGCACATGTTCTTGCTTCAGGATTTTTTCTGACGATAATAAAGGTAAAAGGCAAATAAGTTACTTGGCTTTCTGTGAAGCTGAACCATCATTACTCATCACAATAAGCTATTGACACTTATCTTACAAATATGCTTAAACTCTCTAAATTATCACCAATTTGTATAGCTCGTAAACCACTATTATTATATATTAATCCTACTTTTTCTACCCCTTGTTAAAAGAAAAAAAGCAAAACCTACATTTTTCCAGCTTTCCTAGCAGCAGTGCTGCTTATTACAGAATCACAAAACAGGTGAGGTAAGAAAGTACCAGATGGGCTTCATCTGGTCAAACTCCTCTGCTCAAGCAGAGCCACCTAGACCACATTGCCCAGAACCATTTCCCAGAGGCTTCTGCGTATATCCAAGGATGGAGGCTCCACAGCCTCTCTGGGCACCCTGTGCCAACACTTGGTCACCCACCCTCACAGTGCAAATGTGTTTCTTCATGTTCAGAAGGAACCACCCATGTTTCAGTTTGTGCCCGTTGCCTCTGCTCCTGGCACTGGGCACCACTGAAAAGAGCCTGGCTTTGTCCTCTTTGCACTTTCCCTTCAGATATTTGTATACATTGAGAAGTTTCCCCTTGAGCCCTCTCTGGGCTGAACAGTCCCAGCTTTCTCAGCCGTTTCGCATGAGCCCCTTAATCTTCCTCACCCTTTGCTGGACTCTCTCTGGTATGTCCGTGTCTCTCTTTTACTGGGGAGCCCAGACCACGACTCCAGGTGAGGCCTCTCCAGTGCTGCACATAGGAGCAGGATCACCCCCCTCAACCTGCTGGCAACAGTCCTCCTAATGTAGCCCAGGACACTATTTGCTTTCTTTGCAGAAAAGGGATATGGCTGGCTCATGTTTAACTTGGTGCCTCCCAGGAGGCCCAGTTTTTTTTCTGCCAAGCCACTTTCCAGGTGGTTGTGCCCTGCCTGTGCTGGTGCCTGGGGCTGTTCTTGCCCATGAGCCAGGCTCTGTGCTTCCCTTTAAGCTATTAGTTATTGCACATGGATAGTGCAAGCTAGGTAAAAACACCTTGACTAAATAAATGCCTTTGTCCTTTAGATCTGAAATGATCAGAGTAACTTTCAAATGTGAAAAGAGATCTTGAGCCTTGCCATCCCTCTGCAGCAGAGCACCCGATTCAAGGGACTACACTAACTCAGAAAGTGAATTTCTCTTTCTAACAGTTAAACATTTACCCCAGGACAATTCAGAATAGGCAAGTCAGATGCAGAGGTTTGACAGCTCATTAATTTAAAGGGGAGGCTGAAACAGAAAATAGCTGACTTTCAGGGAAGAGGGTGAGGGGAAGACACATTCTTCTGCTGCCGGAACACTGATAGCTACTGTGCCTGCCTTTTCCTCACAAATAAATTATTATTAAGGATAAAAAAAACAAGTGCTTTGTGGTTCTGGCAGACCAGCTAAGGCCAATTCATGGAAAAGACTGGTATAATGAATGATACAGTTGTGCAATGGAAACTTGGTATTTCCCTCCTGGCACATTCATTCCCTTTAGATGCATGATTAATATGAGAATGACAGCCTCCCCTCTTCTATCACAAGTCATGAAACGAGATACTAATTTCAGAGAGCTACCAAACCAAGGTTCAGTAATGTATAGATCATGGAAAGAAGACAGTGAAGAATGAAAGAGTGCACTGCATTTGCTCATGAATGAGTATGTTGCAAAACCATTTATCCTCCCTGCCCAAACATCTTTCCTTTCATTTGGAGCCTTCAATGTGCTAAATGCCCTTCTAATACCCAATATTGACCATTTGCTCTCAAGTACAGTTTAAGGATGAATCAGAATGGCAAAATAAATAAGACATTTACAGCCTTGCAAACTGAAACAATGAAAGCGAAGTTGGGATGATGGGCATGTTAAAAAGGACACTACAGCACTGGGAAGTGCTTTTGATGCAAGGAACCAGAAGGCAAACTGTAGGCCTTTGTGCCTACTCAACAGCAGCTGTCCTGTGACATTCTTCTTCCCATTCCTCTGTAAACTAGAGCTATCATCCAAAGTATCAATCCAAGGTTTCAGGGCTTTTTGTTTGTTTAAAATGGTTATACTCTTGTTTTTAAGCATCTTAAGTGAGATACTGGTGTAATAAAAAATGCCTTTCTTTAAAACAAAGAAAAAGAAGTAATTCTGGTTACTAATATCAGTTATTTTGCTAATGTGATGCATATATAGCAATAAAATAACACAAGTCGCCTTCATGTCACAGATTTCATCTGTATTCCAAGACGCTAATTTTAATCTCTCTTCCCACTCCCAATCTTTTAACTTCATGAAAATCTAAAAAAAACTTTTAGCACATTTCACAGGGATATTAAATATTTATTTTTCTCATGCCAATATAAAAATACAAAGTAAGTAAAGACAACTGATAATCACTTAAAAGATCACAATATACTGATAGATGTACTCTCAAAATTTTTGTGTATTTGTATAGTAAGGACAGTCCACAAAGGAAGAATGACGATTATGATTTGGTTTAATTTTTAATGGAAACCTTAAATCCTAGCAATATACTTCAATTTTCCTATAATTCAAAGATAGACTCACACCCTCTGATGGAAATCCGGTCAAAATAAGGCTTCCAGCATTAAGAACTCTACCTCCATTTCTTCCTTGCTACCACCCAAAAGGCAAGAAGAAAATTATGCATGACAAAAAGCACTGAGTTTTGCTACGTACCAATAGAAAGAGCATAACTGAGTCTCTTGGGTATTACTGCCACTAAAAAAGAATTTTTTTAAAAAAAAAGGTATTTGAGACAATGGATCCTTCTTAAGTTTGAATATAAAACCCGAGCTTTGAGATGCACAGGCCCACCAGAGGAGGCTTTTTCCCAAAAAACATGAAGAAATTATCTTATTTTAATCGAAGTGATCTCTCACGATTTTTCCATATTAACCCAGCTGCACATTTATCATTTTTATATAGCACATATTATCATTAAACCTGACATATCTGAAATTTTCCACTACCTGTAAATATTTGTTGGAAAGAAATATTACACTTCACATGCCAATTATAACCATCTTTCTAAGGATGCACCTTTCTAAAGATGCCTCTTTCCAGGATACAAATAATTTTCAATTTATGAATAATTTGAAAGTATTATCTAGCATTTCACACCACTAGAGGGACCCATAAGCATTCTAATTTCACATCTATTCCCATCAAACCATTAAGAAATGCACTATTTCTAGATCCATGAACATTTTTTTAAAAATTAAGTCCTGCTATTTAACTCTCCTGGATGTTTATCACTCATGATTTGAATTTTAAAATATTTTTACAACATTCAGTACTCAAGTATTATATAAAACTGTTACTTCATTTGGAATATATAACTAAGGATTTAAAAGTTACATAAAAACACTAATTTAGACTATTGGGGTCTAAATTACCTCATTATACTTCCTGTCTTCCTTAGAACCACTTAGAAGCCCTATTTAGCATCATTGTAAGGCACTACACTCCTTCTTCTGCTTAAAAAAATATTAAGCCATACTGGTTTGGTTCTAATGTACAGTATATAACAATTTATATACACATTCATAAACCTTTTCCAAATAATAATGACTGCTGGATAATATGCTGTGGGTTAAGGATTAGTGGAATAAACATGGCTTTGCAAGTGTCTTCTGACTGAGTGGAATCAGAAAAAAAAATTAAGTTTCAAGAAACTCTAGTAGTACTACAACTTTATTAAAAACTCTAGTGGTTTTCAACAGACGCTCCCTGAGGGAGGGGAAGTGCTAGGCATCACCACCACCAAAGATAACTTCTTTCCTGAAGGATCTTACAGAATGAAAGGATCTCACTGCCTTAGAGCCACAGGACCATAGAATAATTTAGATGAGAAGGGACAGAAGAGACTTCTGAAAGTCCTTTTGTTCAAATTCTCTGCTCAAAGCAGAGCTAATTTGAGAGAAATTACCCAAAGTGAAGGGATTAGACTACTTTGGTATGAAGTAAGTGCCAATTCACCAATGGCACTGTAAGTCATTGCACAGTAGAAGTGTAAAAAAAACCATCATGAAAAGGTATCTACTGGACTTTACTAACTTATCTTTTGAATTTTGGCTCACCTTAGTATTTCTGTAAACACCTCAGGAAAGATACAAAATTAAGCGAATTAAACAATGCCATTCCTGTGCTGGAATGAGTAACTTTTTGCAATAATCTCAGGACTAGGAAACTACATACAAGGCAGTCTTTCCGTACCAATATACTGAATCATAAGCCCAGTTGTGGTTTTGGGGTTTTTTTAACCTGAATCCACTCACTGGGCAAGGCAAATCTGAAGTTCACAACAGCATACTGTGAACTGAGAAACCTCACTAAAGCTAAATATTTAGAGGAATATCACCAGAACACAAATATACAAAATATATACAAGCATAGCCTTTACAAAATGGGTTATGCCATGTTAATCAAGATACTGATGCTCCTGAAGAACATGACACAATGGTTCAACTCTTTTCCCAAAAGGATAATATATTCCAGACCATTGCCAAATCATTTTCTTGCTCTCTTCCCAGAAAAACCCACCTTTCTTCAGTGTCCTAGAAATCTTCACTCCTACAGTAAAGGAATGACAGAACCCTCAACTCATCTTTTTTGTCTATTTTTCATCACCAGAAATAAAAGAAAAATTGAAAAGTAACCCATCATGGTTAACAGAAGAAGAATTCCCTTTACCAGTATATATGACTGTCAATACAGAAAGTCGAACTGGCAGCAGAGATGAAAACATAAGAATTCTCACATATTTTGTACCAAACTGTCCAGCATAAAAAAAAAAAAAGCCTTTCCAAATAATGTACTTGGAGAAGGAACACATTGGAGAAGTTCAAAAGAAAAGAAAAGAAAAGAGAATGTATCTCTGTCTTCTTCTACAGTCAAACTTATGCCAGCAATGAAACACAGAGTGGGCTGCACCTGTGCAAGACTCTAGAGCACAATGCTGTTTTACAGTAACTTGGAAAGAAGAAACTGTAGGTAAAACAAACATCTAGAATAACAAAGAAACCAAACGTTCTCTGTATTCTCAATTGGCACTTTTTATCCTCAAATCTTCCTTAACCAAGCTCACTCTTTTCATTTGGCCAATACAGCTGTATTTAGAACATTTTCTGTGATTTCCCCTAGCTGCATTCTCCGAGCTAAATCAAAGTCAAAATTTCTCTCACATTGTAGAACACAATTTACTTGAGTAATCTGGATTGTGAATAATTAGAAGACAATTTCAGAATTGCATAATTCACAGAAAGGCAGCTTTTGAAGAAATCCCTCAAGTACAAGCTTTTTACTCCTCAGTGATGGTATTTTCAAAAGGAAACAAATACTTCAAGCTATGATCACACAGAAATCTTCTTGCATTAGTTTATTCATTGTGAAACTCATCTTTCTTCACAGCAGACTGCTGAATAAGACAGACAATTACTGTTAAACAACCAAAAAAGTAATTCCTCTATTTTTGTGAAACATAAAAGGGCATTGAAATTCATCTGGACTATGCTTATTTTATCTCTATCTCTAGATGGTATCATCAAAAGCATCATTAGCTGCTGCAACACAAGGATTTTTCAAATTGTTTCAGGCAATCAATTTGGATTTGCACTCTTGTCTCTTCTTAGAATTATGGCCTCTCAGCCAAGGGAAGTCTAAATTCACTGTTCAAGTGAATAAACCTTTTCCAATGGTTTGTGAGCTAGGAAAGTTAAAAACATCATTGCAAACAGTAAATGCCAACATTTTTGCTAGATCTCAGAATAGTTTGTAGTATGTTCCACAAACTGTAATTTCCAAATAGTCTGAAGGTTGTATAATAAAGGTAAACTCTGGAATTTCATCACGTATTTGCACTCTAAAGAAAGAGAATTAGATTTAGCCATCACCTATAAAAATATCTCTTCCTTTCTTTCCATTCTGCCCTTAAAAGGCTCCATATACAGCTAAGGAAAAGAACCATCTAAGTCTCAAGGAATTCTTAAGTTTCCATCACATTGATTTTTCTCCTATGTGAGGCATTATACTGTATACAAGCAACTATCTTCTTCAAAATTGGGCATTCCTGAATGTTACCAAACACACACTGATTAACTCAAAATCCCTTCTTCTTTCTAAGATATTTTAACTCACAGATGTGACAGATTAGGTTATCTATAAAACACAAAACAGAGCCCCATATGTTGGCAACTTCATCATCTCCCCATAGAAGCATGTTTAGATGAGACTGGCACGAGAGAATCGTAAAAACCTTTTGACAAGATCTTACTTATTCTGGGCCAGGCACAACAGGAAAAGCAAGAAGAAAAACATGTTTCTTCTCTGCAAAACCAAAGTATTCATTTTTCTATCTGGTTCTTCTAGACTATAACCAACAACCCTTTCCTAAAAGGGAAGCTTAAAAGCATTTGTTTCAGCTGTATCTGCATAAGACACTTGACGGTATTTTTTCTATTATCTTAATTATTAATTTGATTTTTATTCATTTTGGCTTCACTTCCTCACTCTAATATACTGTACATATCACTGTGCACACTCACTCTTTTGGGTTTTTTTCAGGTGAAACAGTGAGTGCTTAGGGCACATTATATATGCCTTTGTGCATGCTAGAAACACCTCAAACAATCAAAATTTCAAAAGTGTATTTGTGTGTGTGTGTATACACACACATAGGTATATAAGAAAACCAGACATTACTGACAACCTCTCAGCAAGAAAAAAAACCCTGAAATTTTATTGCTGGTTTAATATTTCTGAAAAAGGAAATATTTTTATCCTGTCATTTACCAATTCTTCTACCAAAGATTTTGTTTCACATTAGCTTTTATCAACATATTCTGACAACACTGAAGACCGAATTACTGTCTATGGTGTCTCAAGTATTTTAAACTATTTGTGTAAACCGTAGCCTATTTGTAAACCAGAAGACAGTAAGAGTGATTATAATCACTGCAACCATTTTTTTCAGTAACTTCCCTGAAAACCAAACAGTACATGCTGCATTCTCACAGCAAACTGCAGAACTCTCTTCTTGTTTCCCATGGAGTGAAAAGTAGACCCAGTGTTCTACAGTCCATTCAATAAAACATTACAGTGTATGCATTTTACTGTGCAACAGTGAATTCAGAGGAATAAAGTTGTGTGGCTACTCTCTCCTTTCCAGAAATGGTGGATTTGAGATGCTATCTTGAGTTTATGCCCATGGTCCCACACAGGCATAACCAACAGAACACAGTAAAAGGAAAAACTACTAATTGATGACTCAACATTAACCAACTGCCAGCCAACAAGAATAATATTTCCCCACTCACCAGGAAGCAGTCTCATTGAAATAAAAATTTGTTTATTAAGCTATTCCTCTTGGTAGTTCCTGCAATTACCTATAAAAAGCTGACTTCTGGAATAACGGATAATGTAGAAGGAAAACTACCAACCAGCAAAGTTAGCTTGATCATCAGTCAAATCCTACATTTAATAATCCTGAGGTATGACTCCCATTCCACTGTCTCTAACAACAACAATATTTTTCCAACCATCTTCCTAAAATCAAATTTCCTAAAAGTTACTGCTGAGAATTCTTCTAGAGAGGTGAGGAACTTGAATATTCATGTATCAATTACAGAATTCTGGGATGAAGATACAGATGCTGAGCTTATAATGTTTAAGAAGATAAAAAAGTGATCTTTAGAAGTAAGTGCTGACAAACTTGACTTCGGCAACACTAGTTGAAGTTGCAAGTTAAAATAGCGTTATGAAGAAAAGTAATGCATTTAAAATTCAGTACTCTTCCAACCTACCAGTAAAAACATACTGGGTTAAGAGCCTATCAATAAAATATTAGAAAAGAGACTGGGTAGCATATTATTAGCTACCCCGCCTGAAAGACACTCAACTTCTTCTCAAAACATCACTGACAGAGAAAGAAAATGCTGAACAACCAAAGTTAGCTAAGCAAAACAAAAAACAGCAATAATGCTTCAGCACTGTGACTGACAGCCACTAAGTCATCTGCAAAACACATAAGCAATGAGCATTGCAAAATTTTTCGAACCATAGAATAAAGCTAGTGGATATTAGAAGAAAGTTACAGTGAAACTATACAAACACAATGGAGGAAGCAGGTCCATGCATTACTGATGTTCAGGATACAGCTGCGGTGGGGAAAAAAAAAAAAAAGGCAATATTTAGATTGTTTAGTCTGCTTCAGCTGCGGAAGAGACCCTTTCCAGTTCAGTATTTGCCCCAAGGAAAGAAGAGCTGACTGACTCCTCTCATGTGCTATTACTCATATGGGTGAATATTTTTCAGTCATTTAGCTCTATGAGGCAAAATCAACTCCTTCTGAAGTAAGTGGGAGAGGCCAGGGAGAATATCCTAAAAATTTGGTCAAGTCTGATTCCTGCAACTTCTCTCTGCTTGCAGTCTCATGCTGCATTACTAAATCTCTTTTGCTTAAAACAACTAAGGAAACACTGATCAGGACTAAATTAGCATTACAGAGAGAAAGAAAACATTTTATGGATAAAAAAGAATCCCACATTTATGTAAATTATTAGATAACCTACTGATATGGTGAGAGATGGTGCTGAATTCCTGACTTTGAAAGAAACTCCACAATGTAGCAGGAGCCTGAAGTCAAAGAGCAACCCTTCAGCAAGCTACAATCCTCAAGTGCAAAAAATCTGACTATATGACAACTCTGAAAACTAACAATGCAGCTGACAGAGGGAAGGTAAAGTCAAAGAATTTTCTGGGCCTCCTAGCAACATTTTTTGCTGTCAGCAGACACCACAGGTGATGTTGTTAAAAGCTGGTGACTGTGTCTGAACAAGCAGAGGCAAGGAGAAGGGGTGTGAAAGTCTTTTTCCTGATTAGTCATGATGTGCCTGATGCACAGTCATCAGGATGGAATGAAACAGTGTGATGAGGACCATAGAAAATAATTAATTTGACAACAGCAATAATATCATACGTTGACTGCCTTTTAACAGGTAGTTCTTTTAATCCTTCTGTTAGTATTTTCCCATATCAGCATGAAATGCCACAGACATATATACACAAAGACATAGTTATGTACTTCATAAATTGCATGCTATTTCTACAGAGAATTTATTATACTCAGTCAGGACTTGAGATGAAACTCTTATCCTCTTTATTGAAAAAAATCTACGTAGCACACTCTTCAAACTTTGTTTTCTCACCTATTTTTATGAAACTTTTGAACAAAACTAAGAGTTTAAGAGTTTTAGATATGATCTACTTTTAAAAAGAATAGCTTCAGTTAAGATCAGAGCATAAGACCAGTTTCTGCCACTCATTTTTATTAATAAGGTAATTACAACAACCACACTTATTACCATGAAATCGGCTTTACTAAATCTCTCCATTGCATTCAGAATACTTGGAATTGTGCTGATACAAGGTTGGTATAGATCCTTTATGACACTTAATACATTCATTATTGGCATGACTTAATTAAGACTCAAATCCCCTGCACTTTTGCTGCATATTATTTTGCTGGTTATTGAAACTTTATATTACGACAACTACTGACAAATTTAGTTATAACAATATAGATGGATAATTTTCCTTTTTTCTCTACCAAAATATTATTCTTGTAACACTTCTAAAAAGAAATTATTCCTCAAACACATAAAAAAAAATTAGGCTGCTGTTTTCTACTAACACTTTAATCTTTATTTAAGATTTGTCTATGTCCAAAAATGTAAGTCCTAGCTATGCATTTGAGTAGATGTAACGTTAATTCATTATGATGAAGTCAAGAATATTGATCTTACTGTAATACTGTTCAAGCATCATCCTGGACAGGGCCTTTCTACTCCTTTATAAAAACAGAAAAGTATTCTCCTCAACTGATTGTGCCTGCCAAGTAAGCATACAGCACACACATCAGTAGCTGTTTAGAAGATAAGTCTTCATTTCCATACGGATTCAGGTCTAAATTCAATCAGTTCAAAATTATAGTTTTTTAAAAAAAAATATTTAGCAGTGAAGATTTCCCTCTTCTATTTTTGGTAATGAGATAGAATGAAAGATTTTCCTAAGTATAAAAAAAAATGGTCTTGCTGTAAGAGCTGCCAACTTTATTTTAGAGGCTCAGTAGTTAAAATTGATCGAAGCCTTTGTTTATTTGTCATTTATCTGCTTTTAAATACTTACAGTGAAAAATACGGAAATCAATGTATGGATGAGAACCTCTTCTCTCTGTTTCAAATCCTGCCCGACTTCTTACTCGCACATCTCCTAGAAACAGGGTCAAGAGTGAAATAAAAGTGTGGAAGAGTGGCAGAGATAAAATGCAAATGAACATAGCCTGGAGGGGTAAAGATTCATGTACTTAATGGAGGAGAGTAATTCAAACAATAGGCCTACTTCAATGCTTTTTGTTTTAAAGGTGAAATTCAAAACAAAGTTTGAAGACTTGTTAAACATGCAATCACATGCTTTCTTGTCAAAATCTCTCCTGCCTAAGCATACGTTGCCAGAAGCATGTGATAAGCATTCAGATGAAATTAGGAAGAGCTTGCTACACCAGTATGGTAAAAATGCACCTTAATGTGACAGAAAACAAGAACATTAAAGTTGATTTGTTCCTCAGTAACACACATACAACGATAACATTTTGTAGAATACAAAAAAGATTCAACTTCTAGAAATGGTAGCTTTTAGCAAATAAGCTAGTTACAATATGGGTTTTATATTATATAATATTTTCCCACTAGCATTTACTTACTTGTGCTCAGCTGTTTGAATATTACACAAGAGCCTATTAAAATACCAAAACTCAGTATTAAAATTGTATCAAACTATTTTGCACTGTAATTAGCTTCAACCTGAATCTTTTAGCATGCTAGTTGACTTCTACTTATGCATTTTACCAACTGAAAGCTGATCAGTATTCTTTCATTAGATATTTGTACATATTAATAGAAGCAGTTCACCTGGATTAAAAGCTTTCACTTAAAATCCTTTTGCAATTACAGATTTGGAAAAATCTTCGAGGATCAAATGCAATAGTGTTTCCCTCCTCAAACCCTAACAAAAAGGTTTGTTTAACCCTAAACCAACCCTCCTTAAACCCTAAGTGTTTCCCTCCTCAAAACCCTAACAAATTTAAGATGTGCAAGTCTTGTGGTTTCTAATTGTGAAAATCCTTCAAGTGTCATATTCTCCTCACTTCAAACACAGTACTTTTAACATGAAACCAAAATAAGTAAGTAACAAAAAGAACTATGACTGAGTTTATAAGAACTAGGTAAAAATACAGTTATTTAATTTTCATCCAGTCATAGACATCTTGTGAGCATTTTTTTCCTTTTTTTCTTTTCTAACCTGCTAATCTGTAATGCTGAAGCAGGCAACTTGTCAGAAAATAGCTAAAGGTACTGAATCACACTTCAGTAATACGCTTTTAATACTTAACAGGTATCTTTCTAGAGATACATATCTATAAACACTGACACATCTACAGTGACTACATGAATGTTATCTTGTGAGGCACGCTAGAAGCACCACAAAAGGGTAAGTAGGCCCAGGGCTCCCCTAAAGTTTACATATCAGTAAAAACATACTAAATACGTATTGCCTTTCAGTTACTAACCCTTTTGTTTTTTTGAAACTGAAAACCTTAACTGAGCTGCAAGGGAAAGCAACCCAATTACTATCTACAAGCATTATTTTTCAGACCACTTACAATATATTACTTATAAAGGCTTCAAGCATTGATTTGAGCAGAGTGCAAGAGACTTGTCTCCTTCCAGGCAATACAGAGGCAGCAAATTGTAGAACTCTTCTGTTAGGCACAAGCAACTGGTGAATTTTATTTACAAAATAAATTATTAAAAATGAAAAAGAGAGGAAACTTTGGAAGAGAGGGGGTGAATGCATTAGTAGCTGTATATGAAAGTAAGAGTTTACACGGAGGAAAATTCAGCTTTCATTACCTTTCACTCATATTTATCTGGGTAATCAGGCATAGCTACAGCTGTGTGAATGAGTTCACCAGCTAAATTAAAAGAAAAATAAAAGAGGTTTTTTAGTGGAACTAATTTTTTACAGAAAAGGTGATACAGCTTTTGTGATTTATTTTTAGTTTTCAATGCAGTTCTTTACTTTTAGAATTTATAAACCACAGTACTAATTAGCAAATAGTTTCAGCCAGGGTGTAACTAGGTTTTGGTGAACAATTTGTTTTAAGAGCCAAGAATAGGAAAAGTTCACAGGAAAATACCTGAAGACCATCATGGAATTCTGGAAATAACAGAATGAGCAGGTTCATCTGATAAATGATGTCCAGAAAATTTCTCTCTGCTTTGATCTTTTTCATTTACTAGTACCCTTGTCTGACATCATAGACAGAATAATACTATCCCTGATAACCTCAAAATGCCTGCAGTGTTGAAAATTTTAGAGAGGAAAACAAGAAAAACTGTCTGTAAGTAAAATGAAGAAGTCCAACTAACTACATTACTTTAAACAGGAATTATTAGAATATCTGTTTACAGGAATATTTACCCAAAGAAGGAATTGTATACTAAAAATGCGCATGGCAAACTAAGGAAAAGGCAACTGTAATAAGATAAATCTAAAATGAGTGTATTTACTTGCGTACATATAAAATGAGAAATTCCCAGCAAGGAAAGCTAAATATTTTCATTACATAGTTATTGAACAAAATTCTCTCTCCCTAACCATGGTAGAAGAAGCTATTAAAAAAAAAAAACCAATATCCCAACAATGGTTTAATTTTTTCAATTGGATTTATTCTGTAAAATATATATTCTGGAAAAATATACCCCTCCTACAGGACTGGAATTTATTACAGCAAACAAACTAGAGAATTCCCTTATGCCAGAACAAAGGCAGAAGAGCCACCTCCATTATCACTGTACAAAGCTGCTGCATTTTTCAAGATTGCAGAAAATAAATGTGCTTGGAAAATATTGGTGGAATTTGATGATACCATACATCCATCTGAAGTTTCTAAATATACAGAAGCAGAAAAAGGAGTAACTGGCTGCACATTATGAAACAATGTGCTATTAGCACAGTGAAACTAATCTCTAGTGCATATGTATAGTTAGTTCCAGAAATACTGGATCATCATTATGCATTCTCTGTTTGGTTAATGTAACCTGCAGAAGATTAATGGATCCCAAATGCTCCCACTTCATTGTACTTTCACACAACATAACATGTTCACATCAATTTGCTTGGGAAATCCTGCACAAGTGTTTTGCAACCCTGTGACTCTGAAGTTGTGCAGAATTTAATTTTAGGGAAGAAACATGTTTATCTCCATAGGGAACTTTACAAAAACACACAAGATCTCCTATTTGAGATTATTTTTATCAAACAAAAGGACACTGTTACATAATTCCTTCAAACAGCAACAGAAGTCTAACCTCAAAGCCAACCATTATTATGGCAGCTGAAAGACAATTAAAATTCAACACCTAAACCAAAAGAACTTATGAATAGTTTTTGTTTATTTAGACCTTTACAAACATATCGAAATGCTTACAAAATCTTTTAAAATCATCTGATCCCACAGTCTGCTTATAGGTAAATTTCCTTGGGGGAGGGCACAGAAGTGGCAGGAAGCTGACTGACAGCTTTTATCTGAAGTGTCTCTTCTTGAGCCACTTTTAGCCACATTGCAAACATTCCTGCGTTACCTCAAGGGAACACATTTAAGTCCAGCATCTTCACGAAACTGGACTTCCTGGAACAATCTTCCCCTCTTTGAGGGTTTTGGTGATTTCAAAGAATCAAGAGAAAGATTTTAAAAATGTGAAGCCTTTCTTTCCAAACCTTATTTTGTGCAGAAAAATTATACAGTATCTGACAGGTGAGTATTTAGCTACACTTTTTTCCAGAATGGTCCTGCATGATCAAGATTGCTTGCACTTTTAAGATAGAGATCATACTGGCAGAAATTTAACTGAAGACTACATAAATCATGGAAGAAGAAATGTTTGTAGCTACAACTGAAAACTGAAAAGAAATTAGGGGTGTAACAAAACTTACCTTGAAACAGATTGCCTGTTCCTGCCCCTCTCTCAGATTCCTGCTCACACCACAAGGACAGCTCTGATACTTACGAGGCAGCTGAAATGCCACAGCTGACATCCCTGGGCATTGGGGTTACACAGCACATACTTGGTGCTACCCTAACGCTGCAGTGTGGCACAGTAACAATGCGGCAGCTGCTTGGGGAGCTGAGGCCATCCGGAGCAGGGGCAGAAACCTCAGAGATCATGGAGGACAGCTGGGAGCAGAAATTATGACAGCCACCTCAAGGTAAAGCACTCAAGTGAAAGCCATGAGGTTGTGAAGAGCAGGAGTTTCAGACAGAATTACTAACTTCATAGATTATAATTCCTATTAAATTTGTTGGAGAAACAGATGACAGGTCAGCTGAATGCGCCAGAATCAAAGCAAACAGAATACAACATAAAAACCACAACCAGAGAAGAGCATGCACCTACATTACACAGTAGCTTTTCTCCAGTGTTTATCTGAAGTGATCAAGTCCTCTAAAGGAAAGTAAACGCTCCAGTTGTAGTTGAGAAGTGCATGCTCACCAATACAAGCAGTCAGCACCCCACACTTTCTACCCCATGCACAGTAGAAAAACTTCCAGTCAATATAAAGCAACAAGAAAAAGAAACCAGAAAAGCAAATAAGAGAAAAATCAAGAAAGTGTCAAGATCACACAGAAACACTTACAAGATATTTTGAGAATTCCTCATAGTTGCTGAGAAAAGTAGCTGAGGTGATGCAGATGTATTAGCCTTTCCAAGGTCTTAAAAGAAAAATTCTACAATGCTGCATCTGTATCTATATTTTAAAATAGTAAATAAGCCGCTCGGGAGTGGCTTAGTGTATATTTTGGGAATGGGGTATGACAGATGAGTCATTACAGTCAACGCTGCTTGTTTATATCGACACACTAATGAAGGGAATTAGGAGTTAGTTTTTTATTTTGCATACCCCTAAAATAGGATCTTTTAAATTGAACCTGGACACACTGCTATACCACAGGAATTCCTATTTACTTGGTGTGAATGAATTTCCATTGGATTACCACTGGAAGAGCCTGAAAACATGGAATGAAGCAACTTCAAGGCCAGCACAACTAAACAAAGGCAGAGGGAGTTATTGTAGATAATCTTGTATTTTAGGTTTGCTAAGATAAACACTTTATCAAGGTACATTTTGCTAGTTGATACAGTCTGTATGGAATAAACCCAACCAAGTAAAAGGCAAATCTTCTCATGACTGTGCCTAACTTCCCATTAAGTTACAGCTGAGGATTCCTTATAGCTTATTCTGCTCAAGTGTACTACGATAAATAAAACAAAAAACTCTCACAATACTGTAGGAAATTCAATGCTTCACATGTCTCGCAAAAAATGCTAATGGAGTATTAACCCTTGAATCTACTCTGATATGAATGTTTCTACCGATGAGTCCAACTGTTCAGCTTTCAGGCTGGTCTTTTTTACAGTCCATTTACAAGTACAAAAATAATAAATATGTAACTAGTTGCTAACTTGTACAGTGCAGTGTACATTTGGGAAAACCAAGTGATCTCTAATAAGTGAGAAAATGATACAAATTTATCACATAATGATTCAAACATCTCGTGAGCAATTTTTTCTTTGCTTGTTGGTACCCTCCTCCCCCACCTAAGTTAGAAGTCGATCCTTCAAGAGATTTACTGCTTCTGAATAGCAGAACAGCATGAATGAATTATGCCAGCAAGAGTTATACTATTCATAACAAGCATCAAACTCATTATGTAATAATTAATTCCAATGAGAGTACCAGTGAAAAATTAATTTACTTAACATCATATTCTGAATATTTTCCAGTTCTACCTCTGAGACTAGTGGAAGATTTCCAAGACAAATCAGATTTTTCTCTTCATTCAGATATATATACCAAAAACTACAGGAAGTCATGCTCTGCTCTCTAGAATTATTTGAGTATTATCACAAATCCTTCTGCAGAAATGATGGGCCTAACTACTTCCTTTTAACTTTTGAAAACAAAATAAAACTATTTACAACAACAACAACAAAAAGAGCAGCTTTTTCAATAAACATTTGGAACCCAGCATCTTCTGCTCTCATCTTAACGAATCCCCAAAGTAATTAAATTCTCTGATCAGAACTCCATCAGTAGACAGCCAGTGCTACAGTATTAACAACTCCATAAATGTAAAAAATCAAAATAATTGGAAAAAAAAAAGTGAAGCTGCTAAGTCAAAATTAGATTTATATAAATCATGGAAGAAGAAATCCACTATTTACAACAAAGGACTATATATTCATATACACACATGCATATAGCTTACAACTTTAAATTCATAGACAATGCAGCTATGAATTTCTGGGGACCTTAACATGTACAATATACCACTAAACTGAAAAGATTCAGGGCATAAAAAGACATGTTCTGGCTGATTTAGTTGGAGATGGTTGAGAAGATTGTAATGAGTAGCTGTTGGTGTTCATTCAGCTGTGCGAGACATCATGCAAGCATTCATAGTCCATTTCAACACAAATTCATAGCTCAAGATGGCTTAAATTAAGTGGCATCATTTAGCAGTGAAACAGACTTAGAGCACATACACAGTTCCCATGCCATCTGCACCAGCAGCAGCCTCCAGAAGAGGTGCGGGAAATCCTTAATCTGGCAGCCAGATCTGCAAGAGCTTTGCATCTTTCTCCTCTCAACAAGTGACCTCAACTCCTTCTGTGCACTCACTATCACAGAGGGTCTCCCCTGGATGCTGTCCCCTCCCAACAGCATTCTTTTGTTTCAATTTGGCTTTACCCTTTATTTCCTTGCTACTCTGGAAGCGCTCCTCAGTAAGTTGACTGAACTACTCCACCCTGTCAAGTGCCCTTTCCTTTCTCAAGTTACCTTTTAGGATTAATGAGAAAAATAGTTTAAAATCATATAATTATTTCAAGAACACCTCACGCATTTCATAGCCTCAGCATTGAAGTTTTTAAGAGTGTGTGGTAACTCTCAAACAAGTGTTCTCTAAGCTACAGTTTTAACTAGAAAGATACCATACAGAGGTGGCAAATCCCATCGCCAAAAGATCAATCGTGAATCACTTACAAAACTTTACTTCAACCAAACACACACGGTTAATTATAAGAACTTTTCTTTTTCTTTAATATAGGAGTAAGACATCCTACACAATGTTTAACTCAGGAAAAAAGAAAAGAAAAAAGGCAAACAACCAAAAACCCCAAGTCAACACAAAATAACCCAAACTCTTCTAGAGATTCTAATATTATCCAGGAGAAAGAGAATGGTAAGTTTATGAATTCAACAGAGATATTAAAAAGTTATTATTTAAATCCATCATGAATGTTGGAACTTGCAATATAGAAACTGGTATGCTTACCTAGCATACGAATGTACAACGCAGTCTGATCAGAGCTGTCATAGGAAATTGCTCCACGCCTCTGAAAAAGAAAAAGTGTATTTTAAGCAAGTTAGAAGTTAATAATTTTTAAATTGAAATGAAAATAAAGTATTAATTGACCATTTCCATTTTAACTCTTAAAACTAATCTTAAGAATTTTGTGTCTTTCATGCAAAATGCATCTTTCAAGTACATATATCTACTTACTTTGTTTTAAGAGGGGACAAAGGAAGGATAGGAACTGGTAGTGAAAAGATTATGAAAAGTGGGATCACAGTGTGGTAAAAAAAACCCCCATATTTCCAATGTTCCTCAGTCATTCCTCACAATAAAAAAGACGTAGAACAAGATTACATAGACACAAGAAAGTGCTTCTCATGGCCTTCTAGAATACCATAGTTGAAACAAACACTTGCAGTTCCTGGTTTATATATTTACTTTTACCTATGGGGTATTTCCATCTTCCAAAGGTAAAAGAAGTAAAAGAACTGAAATTACACCATTACTGCAGCCCTAGGATGCCACACGCTACTTTCATTCTACCCAGTATTTTCTGTAGGCAAAGCAAGGTATCACTGAAGTAAGATTTTATACATAAAGGCATTTCAGAGAAAGCCAGCAAGTAGTATTTCATATTTGATGACAAAAGTTCAGAAGTCATCAAGTTATCCACACACAACATTGAGATACTCCCATATAAGCTGTATTTCTTACCTACGTGGGACACGTATGTTTCATGCATATTCAGCTATGGCAATCGTTATAATCCAGGAAGTCTCCCACAAGGTGGTGAATTGGTCCTCTAACAGCTAAAAACTGGAGGAGTGTTCTCACAGCTACACACCACTGGCATCACACAGCAATGCATGGCTCAACCTAGCACCTAGACTCACGTCTTGCCTTTACTGTACTTTGACCATCTTCTGCCCATTCCTAAGGCCTTCATTAATGTTACTTGTTAATCCTAGGATTAGAAGATCACCTTCGCAATCAGACCTCCATTTTGACAGTTCAGAACATTTGTTCTTTACATAAATAAGACTTTCTGTGGAAGGTGCACATTAGAAACTCCTATGACCTTTCCCCGTACACCACACTTCTTTCTCATACTGAGGACAGTGAAGTCCTCAATGCCACCAAGAGTCACCACATGCCTTTGAGAACCTCAGATAAAAGTCAACCTGATGGCAAACGCAGTCACCCATTTTTTTCATTTGTGCAGTAGGAACAACACTACCTCATGGACCTGCAACAGCCTGAACATGTGCAAGTTCAAAAGATAAGAAATCAAACCATGTTAGGAAACAAGATAGAAAAAATAATGCTGGCTATTGAGAAGAATTCTGAAGGACAGAAAATGAAGGAAAGAAAAATTACGTGGAAAGGCAAAAAGGCAGAACTGCTGATATGCATCTATCTACAGAACAAGCTGAATGAACTCAAAGACAGACTAGAGATGAATAACCTCAATCACTGTGATTTGTACAAGTGATGTGCTAGGACTCCAAACTTGTAAATAACACTTTTTAAAAAAAAATATTTTCATGCTAAAACAAAAAAGAAAACATTACACTTGAAGTTGTAGAAGTTTTTTCCAAAAGTAAGCTTAATATATAAACACAGAAGTGACCAAAGACCTTGCTCCAAAGGGGGTCCAATAATAACAGCTGTTCTAAAGACTACAAGGAAGAACTCCCTGCACAGAACTTTTATGCTGTCTTAGGTTTTGTTCTATATTTCTTTGGAAGATCATAAACCATGCAAATAATTCCTCAATATATGTTTGTACAGCAATTCTCATAGCAGTGTGCTTGTCCCGATAGGAAAGGCAGAAATACAACTCATCAGCCAGAAAATGATGCTAATTTCTCACTAACATTTTCAGTTTTTTTCATTAAACCTGCCTTTGAGTTTCAAAAAATCTCAGCCAAACATATTTTCAGTAGCCTGGAACATTTCATATCACTGACCAGGCACAATCAGTGATGTAATTTAGTGCTAACTTGCAATTTGCACCTGTCTATCACAGATTCCTGGACATGTCCAGTACAGTTCTGTAATCTAATACAGGAGAAACCTAAGCACACATGCAGCTACAAGACCCATGTACAACTGGAGCAATAGTCTCCAAGAAAGAAAACAATACACAACAATTTACTGAAAAATAAATCCTTTTGATATGTCGATTCTAAAATATTATTTGCTCCCTAAAACAAAATATTATTAGATAAAGCAGTAAAGTACTGCATCCATGTATGATATCAAACAGAAAGCACATTTTTAAAAACATAAAGTAGTTGCTTATACAGACAAATGATTTTTCTCTGCAAGGAAATATTTGAAACAATCAAATCTATTAAAATTACCTTTGAAGGTTTGGTTTTCTAAGGAAAAAATAGAGACAATTTATTGTATAAATTTCACTAGCAATACTTGACAAATAGTAGGACAGTTTCAGCTGATTTTGCTAAAAGGACTGAGGTCTTAGAGATACTTCATTCACTGAAATTTGCTAAATAAAACAGGGCAAAGAAAAACAAGTATTAGCAAGTTCCACCAACAGACAGATGTTGGGTGGGTGATGAGTGGTCTGACCTTTTATCTTTAGACCAGGCAAATAAGTGATGTACAGATAGTTGAGCACTGTGGTGGGCAGCCAGAGAAAAAGGACGAAGCTAATGGTACGGAGGTCTTTTAGCAACTTGTGATAGGCAAACAAATAATACTGCACTCATCTGGACACAGATTGCTTTGTGTCAGCTTACCCAGCAAATACGTAACAGACCATCTACTGCAGGTTGTGGTGTATCATCTATTTTCCCACTTCAAATAATACTGTCAGTGCATTTGTTATTCTACCCACTACAGTACTCTACAAAAATGCAAGGAAAAAGGCAGAGAAAAGTAATTAAATGTACCCTGTGTGTGGTTCTTTAAGATATACTGCCCAGATTTCACTACTTAAACCCAGAAAACAGAAAAACCAGATTTAATGCTTCAACTTTTACTGAGATACGATCTGACAGACAGCAAATTCATAAGAAGGAAGGCAAATGTGTCTCGAAGAACTAAAGTTACTGTAAAGCACTCAACAGTTCAAACTATTTAATCAGCAGGATTTTACCCTTGCTGATGACCAAGAACGACACCCTCCTCATTGCTAATTAAAGGCCCACTCTCTGTAGCCTACACCAAGACATAAAGACTATACTTACCCTAGAAATATACCCTTCTTACACAGATGAGATGACCATAGCATACACTGAATCACCCTACAGACACTTTGGATCAGAAATCTTCGTGGATTAAGACTGACTTCTGGCACCTCAAAATATTACTTGTTGCCATGTTATTGTCAATATTTTTAACTCATTTAGCATAAAATTTTATTTCTAAATCTCTGCCACCTCTTTGATCTCCCTGAAGATTCGTACATGTTAATAACAATACTGACCTTCTGTACAAATATCAAACAAATAAGCACCATTCCAGCAAGCAGACAGAATTACTTGTGCTCAAAGACAAGACAATCCTAACGTGTTTGTGTTTAGGCAGGTTCCGTTTTCAAGCACAAGAACAACTTGGTTGGTGGGAATGTCTGCTGGACTCCCAAGTGATTAAACCAATTCCTCAAATGATTAGGTGAGGTTCTCAACTGCTTTGCTCCTTTCCAGGCACAAGCACAGCCATCTGAACTGGGTGGGCTGTTTTGCTTCAGTAGTGAAGATGGATGTCAGGATGACTGCGAAGGATTGTTTATACTGGACCTCCACTTTCAAAGCCTCACCTTAAACTCCAGTTTCACACTAGAGTATCGTTTATTCTTCCAGAGGGCAATACAGTAAAAAAAGCTTCCATTTTTCCTCCTTTTGTGACATATTTGTGGAAGGTGAATGGAAGAAGTTCAAACTAAATTGGAAGATCCATTAATCCTCTAAGAACAACACTGATACAAGGACTCTGCAAAAACACACAAAGGGAGTATCTACCAGAACTTAGATTTAAGTGAGATCTCTCTGAACATCTTTTCACAGAGTATAGACAGTTATTAAAGGCCACGCAATGGGAACAATGTGCCAAAATAGCACACAGATACATCTTCAAAGGGAAACCGCTTCAGTGATGCTTGGGAGTACAAGCATTTGCATGTACCACTTGGAAACTGAGCACCTGCTGCTGTTTGTGTCAAACAGAAATGTTTCCATTGATGTATCAGTTTTATCACATGGACTTCCCAATCTTGTTGAGAGCAGAGCACCACCATTACTGCCGGGCACTTCATTTTGGCAAGGGCCAGCTTTTGGACTGTCAAGCAAAACAACTGCTAGTCTCTTTCTCTAACAAAATCTGCTAGAGCTGCTGGCCTTCAAAATTCAGTACCAGCCATCAGAAAGAACCATCCACACTTTTTGATGGACTACACAACCCCCATTTTGCTACTCAATTGTTTATTCAGAAGCTGGGAAAGAAAAGACAGAGGACAGAGAGCAACACAGCCAGGCAAGTGTTTTTACCTCCCTGACTTTTCAGTCCAAGTTCTTTACTCAACTATCAGAGCATTAGTCTCAATTGTTCTGAAGGCAAGTGTGAAGAAGTTGTTATACCATGGCAACAGCAATGTACTGGTTATGCTGCCTCAAATACACATACTTGGAAAGCATTTAAGATCATAAGACAGTTTATAAACTAGAAGTCTCGAGAATGACAAACTAGTTAAGACCTTATTTCTCCAACTACTATTTGATTTCAAAAGCAAGACTGCCATATATCTTAGACTTATTTCAAGTATTTAAAAAGTTCCATGCTAACATAAGATCCACAGTTTTCCAAAAGGCACCATCAAGTTTTTAACTGACTAAAGCACAGAAAAATGTTCTTTACAAGCAATTAACTGACAATGAACTCCGGTAAGCCACTGCAAAATGGTCCTACTACTATTATTTAAAAATTTCACTGGAGTTCAAAGCAGTACTTCGAAAGTTTGTCAAACCAGCAATAAGAAAATGTAGTTAATATTGCCTTCCTGAAATGTACTCAGCAATAAGAACCACACATTTCTTCCAAATATCTGAATGGGATAATTTAATATTTTCTTCTATATAAAGCTATTTCACATGATCATCTCCCAAGAGAGATGACAACCATTTTTAAACTTAGCTATCATTTGAATGATAGTTATCAATGTTAATGATACATATATCTAACAAGCATCTGTAAGCTGTTTTTTCTTATATACCTCAGATGTATATCATGTGGCACGAGATTTATTCAAAGCTTTATCAACATAAAAAAAAAAAATCAAGATTTAACAAAAATATACAAAACAAAAGCTTGACAATTGATCAGAAAGAATATACAGTTAAAAAACCCCCATGCGCAATTTGTTTAAGTGACGACAGTAATGCACAGGGGTATTGCCTTTAGAAACTAGATCAGAATAGCAGAAAGACTCAATGGCAATGACAAAACAGGTAATTGGATGAACACAAAATACTAATTATCTAAAGACACAACTATTAGCCCATGTAAAAACACAATCATAAATAGCAGGGAATTTTACGCCTAACTGTATTATGTCAGCTACCTGGAATTCCTATTTTTCCCCACCTTGAAACAATCTCTGACCAAACTGGATTAGACGTAACCCTTGAACAGGCTTTTTTATGTCAAGTTCCAGAAAGCCAGCATTTTGATAATATACCAGTAAAATGCTGATGATGTACTGGTCTAGCACACAGGCTGTAAAACTCTGCTGTTTAGAATCTGCCTTCAGTCACAAGTGAACATCCATTGGGTATCCTGGTCTTTTTCTTGATGTGACGAAAGTTGTCACAAGTGCTAGCTAGCAACTAAGCCTGACCATTTTTGCTTTTAATAAATTTAGAAACATGTTATTGGCAATGACTGAAGAGTACAGGCATGGATGCCTGGTAAAGCTTGTTTTCACAACAAACTCAAATTCATGCTTGCTCAGATTCTTCTGTTAATTGTACAAAAAATTTAGAAGCGTGTATCAATAACAAAAAAAAAAAATCTATCTAAAATTGCAGGAACTCTACTTTTTTTCAATTTCTCTCATTCTCTCCAATGATTCTGGCCCTCCTTCATAATCCTGCACTTAAATTTATTCCTCCTTTTGGAACTAATTCCAGATTATACAGCAAGCTATGCTGAGAAGAGCCTGGTCTCATCTCCAGGCACCAATCTCACCTATATTTACTAGCACAAATATCCATTATGGGGATACTTACATTCCTTGGAATGAGAGAGTAAAAACTTAATCCTAACATTAGTATGTATTTTTCAAAACACAGGGATCTCAAATGGAAAGGCTACAAAGTAAGTAAAGTAGATATTTCACATAAGCAAACAAAACTGGTATTTCCACTCCTGCAACTCTGAAATCAACAATACAAAAAGGATATCCTGTCCAGGAAGCAAGGTACACTAATTCGTGTTATTCTTACTACATTTAAAATTATTTTCCCTTATTTTTGCAAAGCATTTAAGGTGCTATAAAGTTGAAAATCCGTTAGTAACAGAGGCAAGACAACTCCTGCCATTCAGAAGCCATTTCAGATCCCTTTTTTCCCTGTGTCCTAACTGGCAGTGCTACAAACACACTCCTTCCCATTTCAAGGCAAGCAGAAGTCAAGAGCTACAAAATCATGTATGAACACTTAGGAAACACAATCTTAAAAGGCAAATGACATGTTTCAAAAACAGATTAGATTTTAAAAGGAAAAATAAGCACTTGTGAAGTTCTTAACGACTTGTTTTCACTCACACTACTTCTAAACCCAGTTAGTCAAAACATTTTAAAAATGGCCTACCTTAGAAGTAATCCATTTGATAAGGATCAGAGCTAAACACCAGATCAATGCAATTCCCATTGGATCACCCCAAATACCTGAAGCATAATCTCCCCCCGACGGCCGCCAGTGCTGAAAGCAGCAGGGCACAGCAGTGAGGCACAAGGCAGGCAGCAGCTGTCACCTGACAGCCCCTGCAATGTGCTCTGCCCCGCTCCTCTCGCTGCCAACACTGGACTCAACAAGAAAGTTTTACAACCAGAGGACACGGCAATTAGTAAAACCTTACTAAACCCCACAGAAATGCTAAAGGAAATATAAAACCACGATTACATCCTTTCATCACATTTAAATACAGCAAAGTGTGCCAGACAACAGGATCAAACTCCAGTAGTCAAAACACCCAAGCTAATTCAGGATACTGCCTTGCCTTCAAATGCTATGAAGAGCCTGTTTCCAGCAGATTCCACCACTTGTGATATTCACAAATTCCTTTTATCTCTGCCACCTGGAGAACTGCCATGAACTGAACTTCAAAACATATTTCAAAACTGCTTTTATAGCAAGGTACTATAAATAACGTAAATGAAAGTTAATGCACCAAATATGTGCAATTGTTCAAACCAATTGTCATTGTCTGACTTCTTCTTTTGTCCACCAAATACCAGGCCATCCTTCATACTGTCTTTCTAGCCATTCACACTCATGCCTGAACTGGCATACGGCTTTCATTTATTGCTCCAAGGGTTGAACCTGGCTACAGTCTTCCCAGGGTTGGAAAGCAGACTAGCTTCCTCCAAGAGCACTGATTATGCAGCAAAGTGGTCCTACATGCTCGGTGCAGCTTTGAGATTCACTCTAATTTTTGTAAATTTAAGCTGACAAAAATGTTTCATTTCAGAAATACAAGGAAATCTCTAATACTTTTTGGAAAAAAAGGAGCTACAGTGGGGGAGAAAAAGAAATAGTGTGGGATAATGAGGAGTTTAAAAGGACGAAGCTGAATAACTGAAAGTAAAAATTATATGAAGAGTTTGCTCTTCCTATAATTTTTTTTTCAAAAAAATCAATTCCGAGTTCCAGCATGTGCACAAAATACAAAAGTTAGCACAGATCACCAAAGGAGTAGTTTTAACACTGAGGAGCTAATTTCCTCCCATCCAAAGGAAATGTGGACACATACCACAGTGGATGTTTACTGAATCATGGAGAAGATTTGTTAAGTGGGA
Source organism: Oreocharis arfaki (assembly GCA_013398015.1). Classification (NCBI taxonomy): domain Eukaryota; kingdom Metazoa; phylum Chordata; class Aves; order Passeriformes; family Paramythiidae; genus Oreocharis; species Oreocharis arfaki. The sequence goes on along the minus strand of VZRR01000636.1, from coordinate 59,335 downwards.
TAGAGCTCTTTGTTATTTTATATCATGACTCCAAATATTTATGCGGTCTTTTAAGCTATAATCATGGTCTCAGCACAATCTGTGAATCCCTACAGAACCATTACATTCTGAACATTTATCCTCTGCCTTGACTCTATGCCCCAGGAAACCCGTCAGATCAAAACCAAAAGCAAGAATATTCAGAATGGGCCTTCTGGTACCTCACTTAATGAATGCAGCACTTCTCTAAAGGTCTGTCAAGTTCCATCCAAAATACAAACTGTCACAGAGATAGATTTAAAAACATTACCACCTCCAAACAGTTGACAAGGTTAAAGCACCCTGAGAATTAATCACCACCAGTCAGATGTAACTTCAAAAAAACAAACCCACAATAAATGGCATCATGCTATATTTGCATTACAATTTGGCACAACTGGAGCAGATCGAAACACAGCTGCTGCTCAGATTTTTACACCTATACAACATGACAGGAGTTTTAACTTTGTTTCGCAGGCTGTATTTACTCCAACTTCCTGAACCAGACCCTACCACAGGAGGTTCAAAGCTGCCAAAAAATGACCCAGTAACTGATCAAACCTCTACAACCCTATTGAGGATTAGGGCACATTTGGTGCACACGATGAGTGAGATGATTTAGTTTCTTTTGGAAGACCCAAAACCACTCTGGAAAACAACAAAATGCGAACAGCAAACAGGAACAATGAGGTGATTTGCCTCAAGACTGAGCTCTCCTCTGAATAAAACTCCAGCATAAGTAGCCTTATACTCTTTGAAATGTCAGGCATTCCTCTCAGTCATCACTATTATCAATCCTATTCTCTTTTACTGTCTCAAAATGTATGAAGATGTTCTTGGAGTATGTGCATGCTCTTGTCCCAGCCGCATGGAGCTAGACTTTCTTCCACCAATTTCAGAAATACAACATTATCTTATTAAACAGACCTATACAAACTGATCACCCTTTCGTCCATTGTCTTCCACCATTAAGCAGTTTAATTAAGAAGCCTCCTCTTACTGAAAGTTTTCTTAAAACTGTCTCATGCATAAGTTTAATATGAGAACACTGAAATAAAAATATTTACCCACCTATTAAGCATCACTACACCATTATTTGTTTTAATTCTGGCTTGGAAATGGAAAGATTGTTTTGGCAGTACGATTCTGAATTTGGAGACAAAGTAAGATCAGAAAGTACACTGGTTTGTATGAGAAGTTTAAGAAATCAACACAGAAGCTAAAGTGCTTCTTTTGGGGAAAGTACTGCTTTGAACAACCCCACCAACAATTCCAAGGTGAAAGTGAAAGAAATAACATTTTACAAATATGTGGAAGAAGTTACTGAAGGTCATTAGCAAGTATGGTAAACCCGCAGATAGAAGGCTACATAAAAATGAGGTAATACTAAATTCCCTCTGTGTTAACATACTACCTGTTACACTGCCTCAGTTCTGGGAGTGCAGGGACCTTTGAGCTGTGGACATCACCATCCGCCTCAGCTTCATCTTAAAACTAAAAGAACAGCTATCATACATTGCATTGTATTTTTAAAAAATTGGGGAAGTTGCTAATGCTGTTTCATTTCCTTTCTTCTCTTTTTCTTTACTGCTTTCTAACAGATTCTCAGTTTTTCTGAAATCCATTTTCTTGATGTCTGCAGAAACACCATGTTTGATGATTTACAAGATTTACAGTACCTGACATTCACATACAAGTTGTTACTTATTCCTCTTTGCTAACCATCAGCTTACATGTACAAGTGCAATTGCTGTCTCCTATCATTTCCAAAGAAACACAAATATCCCAATGAATTCGACACAGACTTCATGATATGCAGCACTGTAGATGCACCTATGCAGTCAAATGCATGTTTTGCTACAATTTTTGCATTTACAGAACAAACCTTTCTGTGCTAGTCCTGCTAAGACAAGAATGCATTATCAATACAGCAGAAAGCAGCTGGGGTCTTGCAACAGTTGTTACAAAGATTCCACTAAGGAATTTGCCAAAGATACCAGTTTGCTCTCATTGGGAAATGGGCATCACATGGGACCAGCTCCTACCCATTCAAAGAAGCTCCCCCATTAATATACCGTGGTGATTTGTAAGGCTCCAATTATTTCCATATACACTCCTAGAGATCTGCAAGGCTCCATGTGGAAACCCATTATTTCCTATTACACACTCTGTTATTTGAAGTACCAAGTAGAGGATCCCAGTTTTGCTGGTATATTTCTAAATATCCATCTGTTCCTATCCTTTTCTATTTTTATTTATTTTCCTGAAGTTCATCAGCCCTGAAGAATGACTCAGGGCTGCCTTACAAAGCTTAGTAACTACTGTTTGTGCAGAAGTGTCTTTAAATGCTCCACCTCTCCCAAAAAAACATTTCAGTAACACCTACAAGAAATCCAGAGTTGAAGCAAGAGCACCAAATTTCAGAGACATTACTGGGTCTCAAATGATGCTCAATTTTAAATACAGCAGGGCTTCACAGATCTCCATTACCACCTGAGTTTTTATGCTAAAGTTTGAGGCCTGTTGCTAATCACTCCTACTTGCCAGAATGACCTGATTTCGTGTGCATGCACTTGTACACCTGGCCCAGAAAAGAAATCTCCATGGAGTCTCCTCTGCCCTTCAAACACCCCTTTCCAGAACAGAGGCTTGTGGCACACTGATTTCTAGGTTACACTCCTGACTGACCTATTACTTGCTATGAGCCAGTCACGGAACTTTACTGTATCTATATTAACAGCATGTAATGACAGTAAAGGAATAAGCCTATCATTTACAAATTCATCAGCACACAGTGGAAAATAAACACAGCTCATTTCCATCTTTTCTTTGCTTTTCTCCCTGTCTCATTATATATCATGTGTGATCTCTCTCTCCAGCAGACTTCACTAAAAAAGAATAATTAAATGGTAATCTGTAAGTATTCTTGTAACAAGTGTGGGTAGTTACTGCTGCAGCCCAACCCAACCACTAAACGCTGCACTTAACAGAAAAAAAGAAAATGCACCATTATTTCTACAGATACTGAGAGCAGAACTTCTAGAATTTCACAATGTATACACAATGACCAACTTTTACAAATGCTACTTCTGTTTACATCTCAATTTAAAATGTTATCTAAGCATTTTACTTTCAATTCAGCTTCTTATTTAAAAGATTTGCCATGTTAGCCTAAGTTGCAACTAGGTACAAGATCCCAACTATTCTAGCTGTTTATTAATGAAATCATAGAATGATTTAGGTTGGAAAGGACCTTTAAGATCATCAAGTCCAACCATTAACCCAGCACCGCCAAGTCCACCACTAAGCCATGTCCCTAAATGCCACATCTACACATCTTTTAAATAACTCCAGGGACAGTGACTCATCAACAAAGCTACATATCAGCCAGCAAGCCATAAGCAAATGTGAAAATTTAAGAAAGTTAACAAAATTCACCTTCACGACCACGACCACATATAAATTATCACTGCAACTACCTAACTCATTGCAACAAAACTCAAAAGGCTGGTTGATCTTAAACCAAGGGCTGAGAACTCCAAAACCTGAACTTTGAAAGCCAAGGACAGCTACCAATCCAGAAGGCTGAAATTATAACCTTAAGGACCACTTTTCAGTTTTAGAAATCTTCCATTTCAGCCCTCAGTAAGATAGAAAAAGAAAGAAATCCCCCCTTAGAAAAGATACAATCCCAATGAATAAAAGAAGTCAACAACTTGCATTTCTGTACCATCACCCATTCAGTGAGTTTTCTATTGCTACTGCAACACAGCAATAGAAAACTATCAGGATCATGCTATGTGTCCTTTATTTCTAAAATGGGTAAGAGGTAGTCTGTATTTTATAAACAAATCACACAAATCTTTGGCCAAAAAAGCACATTATCAAACATTGTATTTTTCTGAAGGCTATTTTAAACCTTTCATTTGCTCAACAACATGATTTTCAGGTTAACAGAAATGGACATGTAACACTGAAAAAGGCAAAAATATACATATCATATTTGAGAGGTGGATAAGAACACATTTTTAACTTCCTTGCACAGATTAAACACCTTGAAACAGACTACTTTTTTTTAAAACGATTCTTCTGCAGTACAAATTACAACACTCTCAGTGCTTCTGTCATATCATGAACTTCAGTTCTTTAGCTTGATGTGTTTTCATCAGAAAAAGTGTTATATGGTATAAACTGGCTCAGTGACAAGCAATCCAATTTAGATCATTTAAATGTAGAAACTCTGAAATTTACTGTTTTAGGTAAAACAAATCACCAGAAGATTAACTGAAGTTCTACAATACAGTATTCTTTCTCTGATTTATTAAGATACCTATTTTCAAAGGACATTTACTTACTATGGCACTTTAGGACTTTGTTTAAATTCACAGCACTAAGATTTCTGCTTCTCTCCAGAGAAGCAATTTTGGAAAGAAGTTATGCACCTCTTTTTTCAAAGCCTCTTTAAAGAAACAAATAAATTTTAAAAGTATGAAAAAGCTCGGACAAAGTTGACACACATGTCATTTGCTTCTTAGGAAATACTCATTTTTAAACCATTGGATGTAGTGAGTCTTATCACCTTTGACAGAGAACCATATTAGCAGTTGTACAGATGCTCAACCAGGACTGGTCTACAGCAGCCTGTATCTGCCCACACTCGTTGGTAGGTACTGTCATCTGCTCATTCACAGCAAGAAACTGGGCCAATTTTAGAGTTCAATACAAATACCTTCATCTGTGATTTTGAAGAGTTAAAGAACTGTACCATTGTTACAAGACAAAGTTCCATCAGGGCCTCAAGACTGCAATCCACCCAGTAAAGGTAGACTGTGCTGAAGGTGAGATGCAAGAAGTTGAGTTTTAGCTGCTCTGAGTTACTACGTTTCACTATTAAATACACCTTCAGCCAAGAATGAATGGTATACTGGAAGCAAATAAACAGCAGTTTCAATTCCCACATACTTCACATATTGCAAGTAACTCAGCTATGTAAGTGAAAACAGTTGAACAGTAACGTGTGACAAGAAAAGCTACCAATGTTTTAGACTTTGGAATAAAAAAATTATGTTCTATTTCTAAAGCATATCCTTTGAACAGTGAAAGATCATCTTACTGTGCTATATTTAAATGGGAATCTAAATAAAAAACATTGAGTTTACAATCTCACAGAAAGACACCGCAAAACTGTCAACACATTACAACAACCAGAAAAGAAAATTATATAACTTAAAGTCACAGAAGTTGTATCTTACAATTCTTCACAGATCATCAATAAAAGACACAAAGGACACAAGAAGTCTGTCTTCTGAATTCAAGGTTTAAGCTTTTTTCCTTGGAGAGAAGCTTTTCCAACAACTTTTATGCTTATGTGAACACTACTAGCTCACCCATGCGGCTTGAGAGCTTCCAGAAGCGTGTGTGTGGAAAGGGGGAGCACAGGAAGCACTCAGGGCCTCCCCACACAGCAGCTCTGTGTACGAATTTCTACAGTTCTATCTGTCCAGCTCATGAACTCGGAGAAGAGAGCAATGCAGTGCAATGAATGAAGGTTAAGAGGATCAGGAGCAGGGTACAATGGGAGATGTTCCTTTTCACTTGCTCCCTGGGATTCTCTCTCATTCACAGGTGAAAAGGAAATAAATAAAATTTATGGTAACAACTAAGAGCCTCTATTTGACTAAGTGATGGGTACTCCCATAGCTACGAGGCTCACCTCTCTCTAAGCCTAAGTATTATCTTCCTGCCTCGTTCTTGTCTAGCAAGTTTTTCCTAATGCAGCACTGCTAAAAGCTACCTTCAACCCCTTCACACATGCTTCAATTCACTTTGTAGGAAGCATTTAAAGAACAGTTTACACAAAATTAAAATATTCACACTTATTGAGACACCCCAGGCAACACAGCTTCCATTTACTTTAAGCAAGGATTTTCGATTTTCAAATCCCATTTTAAAAAAATTAACAATTCCCACAGGGAAAAAAGAAACAAAACTTAACACATTTTGACAGTTCCCTAGGCACACTGGCATACATTAAAGTTCCATAAGTATGTTAAATATCAAAAAGGCAGTAATAAAATCATCTTTGTGTCTCGTTCCTTGCTAGCCATCACACAAAAATATTAGGTTGTCAAAAAAGATTCAATCTCAAAGGGAAACCTGGAAGATTCACATTCACAAATTAAGCAGAGATAGCCACAGAACATCTGAAATAAATAAAGTCTTGCTTTCATTCTCTTATTTTGTGATTATTTTCAATAAAGTAACTGAAAAACTACAGAGGACAAACACTGAAACTGGTTATACCACTTGCTATCAAATTCACAAACCAATATTGAATTTCATTTACAATATGAGAGCAAATGAAAATAATAATTAACTTAAAGTCATCACAGAGTTTATGAAGAATAAAGGGTATCAAAGAAAGACCATATTGGCCATGCCCAAGCAATTCACAAAAAGGCAAAGCACAAAACTAAGAAAAAACGCATGGTATCGCAGTATATGAAATACAGAAAAGACTGACCAACTACAGTCAACTCTTCTTCACCTCAAAAAAAACCCAAAAAACACCCTAGCATTTCAAGATTAAAGAAAACTCAAACAAATGAAACGAACAAAAAAAAAACCAGAACAAATAAAAACAAAACAACAAAACACCCCCCACACACCATATACAAACACAAACCATTCCAATTAGTAGTAGTTTCTGCTACAATGTTCTTCCTAGAAGAAATTCATCTAGAGATGCATGTGCACTAACCATTTATTTCAGAATTTGCTTACCCACCACATCCAAAAACGCCTTTAGTCTTCCAATTAAAGATAAACTGACCAATTTCAACTGAACTGAATAGGCAGACCAATTTCAGCTGAATTCCTTAAATTTGGAGAAGCTCTAACGAGACAGTAAGCTGAAAACCCTAGTCTTCCCCATGCCACACACCTGCCATTTCAACACCTTCCCTCACCATAATATATTATTGCCAGCTTCCCACCTTTCATTTTATTAAGCTACCAATTCAACCCTTTTTTACATACTTCTAAATTCTCGTTCTCTGACCTGTCACAGATGCAAATTTCTTACAGCAAATGTTTGTAAAACTCACTAATGAAGTTTAATAAAGCTATTTTCATGCAAACATTATGTTTTATAGACATTTACACAGTTGTAAACATGTAGTTATTGCCTTGCATTAATATTCTGTCCGCATGTGGGTGCCTGCAATCCATGAGTGCAAACACTTTTCATCAAAACCCAAATCTACTGATTTCAGCTTCTCACCCGCTACAGATAAAGCTAACCCTGAAACAGAGAGAGCTTTTCAGTAGTGTTGTGCCTCATGTCTGCAGGTGTTGAACTGAAAAGGACTGCTGTGTTTGAGACTGAAATACACTGAAAAGGCTCAGCTTTCAATTACAGAGATGTCAGTGTAAGAAATATTTTCCTGGATATAAAGAAAGGGGATTTTTTTTGGTTTGGTTTGGCTTTTGTTCTAATAGGTCAGTTCTAAGAAAAAAGTAGCTGACAAAGGAACAGAAGAATTATAAACTCAAAACTAATATAAAAAAATTCCCAGGCAAAAAATGATGTATGATTGCAATCCTGCTAGGAGGAGGCATGGAAGGAGGTATGGAAACAGGCATACAAAGAAAGTATTCTATTAATAGATTAATATATTTTTGATACACTTCACTGCTGACACATTGACATAGAAAAAAGGTGGAAAGTTAGAGGAGAAAATTTAGGGACTTCTTCAACTACAACTATTATCCTTCTCCAGCTTTCTCCAAAGTACTGTATCCTTGGACACACTCCTCATTATTCAACCTGAGTGTACACTTTATCACATTTACAACATTCCAAGACCTCCTACAATTAAAAACCACTTTCAAGTAATTTTTCTTAAATGGATTTCACAGCACTACACCTCTGAATTTAATATGACATTTTTGAAGGTAACAAGATGCTACTTTCATTGACAAGCCTTTAACACTAAACAGAAATTGACTTAGGCATAGAAAATAAGTTATTTTAATAGGATTGAAAAGATTTACATTTGTAAAATTACATTCCACTTCCATTTTACTTAGTCATCCTCCAGGGATGCTGAAAACAGCCATACAGTTATTACATTGTTTCTTAAAGAAGCAAGAATTGTAGCACTACCAACAAGAATGTTTATCTCTGAAGCTCCTTGCCACCCACTGGACACCTGTCGGTCTTGGCACTGGCCTTTATGTGCCCATGTAAAGAAGATTTTGCATGGCATAGCCCTCTCTTGACCAAATTAGGCTAACCTCATCTGCATTGACATCAGTGCCTACAATTTTGGAATCTCACTGACAGAAATAGCTTTACCACAGGGCCCAGCATACAAATTAAGCATCTGTATAGGGCATGCTGAACTTGTGGAAGTGATAAAAAGCTGTAGTGGAAAAATCTTAGCATATACTTTGAAGCTGTATCTAATTAAGGCAACAGTTAGCTACTCTGGGTGCATTTGTTATTTGAAGTCCGAGGTTTAGGCCGCTTGCTGTATTCTCTGCTTGCACACAAGCTAATGATAAAACCTTACATTTTAACCAAGAATCATGAACAGTAGCCCAGTATGCATTTCAGATATGTGGAAATCACACACAATTTTAATACCAGATCCCAGTTTTGTCTTCAAATTTGGCATCACTAAGCAACCTGTTATTCTGCAAGAAGCCATTTCAGCTTGCTACAGGATTATCTCCAGGACTAAACCTGTGCTGTCTGCACAACAAACTAAAAATATAAAGACACAATTAGTTTCATTAATGTTATGTGACTTAGGCAGTAAAGGGAAAATCTGGTATATTGGATCATAATTATCATATTAATGTAGTGAACTAATTTTACAGATGGACTTTTGGAAAAAAGCAGAAGAACAAAACACTTAAGCTAGATAAGCATCCCCTGAAACACATTTGGAAAATGAGGTAAGAAAAAGAGAGGAGTAACTTGTATGACTGTAGCAAAATTCCTGGCTTCTCATCATTACGTCAGAGCTGGGAGTTCACAGATCAAAAAGCACACAGCACCACTCACCCCCTTCTCCAAGGGAAAGGAGCATCTGCTGTCAGTTACTTCTCCAAATATGATGGAAGACAAGACCTCAATATAATTAAAGCCCATCTCATTTCGACAGAATTTCAAGACTCATGGAAATACAGATGATCATGCAGAACAAAAGTATAGGGGAAAACATTAAAAACATTTTTTGCTTCGGAATAAGTTACTGAATATGGATGTTCATTGCTCCTGATGGGAACAGTACCACAAGTGCAAAGACTACTCCCAAACACATAGGTAAAAAATATAGAAAGAAATGCAACCCAGCCTGTAGTTCAAGATCCCGGGGTTTCTGGAGGTTCCATGGGGAGCCAACCTGTGATACACACAACAGAACCTCACTTCCCATGCTATAAATCAGTCTACCTCCATCAAAATTGCCCCAATGTCTTCCTTATTGCTTCCTACAAAAAATTACACATTGTCCTCATGCCTCTAATCAAAATTTTTCATGTGCAAAAAACTCACTCTCATTCTACTGTCCCCTCTTTTGCATCGTATTTTGTTGCAGCGCTGGGTGTTGCTTAGCTGCTGCAGCTTNGAGAGAGAGGGTCACACGGCTTGGAGCCTCAGTTTACCCGGGTACCGGGGGGCGGGGAGAGCACATGGGCAAATGGTTTCAGGGCACAGGAGAGGTACATGGGCGGAGTTGGGATACAGGAACCAATAGGGAGAACTCGAGGAGTGGCCAGGACTAGGGGTAGGGGAAGGAGGGAGACCCCATGGAGAGGGCAGGAAACCATCAGTAAGAGGGGGTACAGCGCCACAGTATTTCACCAAACAGTGTAGGAGAACAGGAAAACAAAGGTAGCACATACTGTGGCTAACCCGTTAGCCTGGGTGAAGTCCTATCACATACCACACCAGAGAACCCTCGAAATCACCAGTGAAAAGCCCAACTCTTGGTCCTTCATTTACTTTCCAAACTGTGAAGAGCAAAAACTTCTCAAATCCTAATAATCAATTCGCTTTCAACATTGAGCTTTTTATTCTGCTTTGAGATACACAAGTATTTCTATTAAGTAGTTTTTATGTCTTTCAAGGAAGTTTCAGACGTCCTTCTAAACAAGAAATACAAACATTTTGGAAAATACCCTGCATTGAAAGGTATACAGGGCAACAAATCATTAGCCAAAACATTAACTTTATTATAATCTATACTTTTGATACCCTTAATTTTAAACTCACTCTCAAAAAATATTTTAAAAAAAAGGAGTACTAGTGATTCTCCTAGTACAGCATATACTTGCTGTTGTTTAATAGATTGAGAGTAAGATTCCATTCTGGTTTTTCACAAAGTTCCCAAGTCAGTTTATGCCCATAAATTGCTGCACCCTTAACTAAGTCATAATCCTTTACTTAAAAAGTAAAAGGTCTGAAATGGCAAAAGGCTTCACATACTGCAAAGGGCTCTAAATCCAAAGGCAGAATTAATTTTTTCAGTGGCTTCTCTAAAGCATTCATCAGAATTATCAGAGCACTTCACAAGTTATTGCCCAGAGAAGTTGTGTGATGCCCCATTTCTGGAAGTGTTCAAGGCCAGGCTGGATGGGGCTTTGAGCATCCTGGTCTAGTGGAAGGTGTCCCTGCCCCTGGCAGGGGGGATGGAACTAGATGATCTTTAAGGTCCCTTCCAACCCAAACCATTCCATGATTCTGTGATAAGTATTTTTCCTCAAACTCCAGCCCAGCATCAAGATCAGAGCCCAAACATCAGTTCTTCTGGGCACACAATTTAAGATCGCTAGAATAGTACTCTTCAATTTTTTTTAATCACATCCGGACTTCATATAAGCATAGCTCCCCAGCCTAAGCATCTCCCTCTTTTGAGAGGGAGTGGAAGAGAGGAAGAGAGCAGGGAAGGCAAATCAGGCTGCAAGACCCCACATCAAGCATCCAACAAATGAGAAGCATACAAACATGACCTAGGAAAAGCTTGATGTACATGTCGATACTGATAAGCAATTACAAGATGGAAGCACAAGAGGTATCTTTTTCTCCAGAGTGGCATTTAACTGCCTTTTAAAAACACACAATCCTTCATTCTTCTCAGACAAAAACCACAAGGTATGATTAAAAAGCTCTTCACAACAAAAGCAAGTACATTTTTACCAATAAAGGAGGTGGAGATTTCCTGTAAAACATTAAAAAAAATTAAAATCTCACAATGCATTGATGTAAGGAAGTTAACATGGACTGCAGAGGCAATTGAAATGCCTATTTCCTAAATGCAATGTCTTCAGAGTAACAGCCATAAGGGAAGAAAACTTATTTTACAGCTTTTCTGTTTTACCTCAATTGAAAAAAAAAAAAAAACCACAAAAAATAAACAAACCAGAGAAGTCCAGGAAAAAACAAGACAACAACCAAAATATGAAGCTATCGGTCAGAACATACTTTGCCCACATAACTTAAGAAAGAAATTAGAAACTCTATATTCATGTCAGAGACCACTTCTGATGTTTTAAGATATAAACTACCTATATAACTCATAATTTCTAATTACAGAAAACAAAAATCTGTTTCAAAAATTAACACATTTAAAATGTATCTTGAGCAGTAGAGAAATAAATCTAGTATATCAAGATATAGAAATACACTCAGCATGTAAGCTGGAAACAAATGCACAAATTTAAAGCAATCATTCTTAACTGGTGAGTATAAACTTTTCACAGAAAGTAGTACAATGCAAAAAAAAAATTAAGGTAGTTCCATAAACTGATACGTTTTTATCCTTCTAGACCTGAGATACTTACACTTCTCCGTGAACAACTGAACTTCCAGCACTGGATTGGCTGTTTCTATTATCTACAAACTCAAAAGTTCAATATAAAAACCTTAAAAACTTTGGGTTTAGAAGCAGTCTCAAGCTGTTTCCTGTAGGCACACAACGCCTACTAAGGATGTAAGTAGTGTAGTAATCAGGGCTAGGTGTGGACAGGGCGTTAGCCATAAAGCAATCTGTCCTTAATGATGAGAGTAAGTTTTCAAGTGCACAGTTCATGCCAAAATGCCTTTGATCCTGAAAATTTAACACTGTACAAAGCTTTGAACAGGTTAGCCACATGAACACTGCAGAATGCTAGAGAGCCTCCTCCTTTACAATAATTGAAATGAGACTAAACACTGCTTAAGTTTCCTTTTTTAATAAAAAAAATTGCTTGATGTTTTAAAAATCCACAGGTACAGGGCAGTTTATCTGAAAAACTGATGCCTCTCATCCTCAGGTTATGGCTTGTTTTTAGTGGTACAAGACGACTTCAAATAAGTACTTCCAGCCCACCCTTGAACTGAGAGATTGCAATGCTGCACAGGGTACAACAGCCAGGGCTGGCACTGACTTGCACCTCAACGTGTGGATATTGTTGTATCTTCTTTTTATTCCCGAATTTTGCAAAAGAGGTTTCAATGTAACACTCAGCATGCAAGAAGTAGAAGTATGACTAATAAGCTGAACTCCTTTCCTGGCTCCAGCCTCCCCCATACCATGGGCACGTGGTACAGGAGGCTTGCTGCCCCTCAGCTGTACACCTTTCAGCCTTCCACTCAAGTATGGCTTGTCCTAAGGCAATATATATTATTCCACCTCTTCCTGAATCCAGACATGTTGTGGAGGAGTGGGACAAGCTCAAACAAATGCGAGGCTCTTGAAATGAGGAACTGGGGTAAAAAAAAAAAAAATTTCTGCAAGTAATGATGACCACAAAAACACAGCTTCGAAATCAGAACTGTAACTTCTACAAGGGTTAGAAAGGCAAGTCAATTATTGTGTTACAGAAAAATACTGTTTGAAAAACAGCGTACATTTGTGAAATGCACAGGATAAATTTTAGTTTGCATCAAGCAGTACTTTTTCATGTTAATACTTTTTCTTCTTTTTTGTAGGGAAAAAGAAGACAATTAGAATCGAAAAAATGTCTTTGGATGCAAAGTTATAAAGGTCACAACAATATCCCCCACAAAACCACATGAAGGGACAATAAGCTACGTTCCACTGGCAGATGAGATTACTGGAAATTCTCACAATATTTTCATGGTAATCACTCCATATAAAATGGAATTCTACAGGTGAAATTAAGCAAGTAGTTTAGCAACACCCAACCCCTTCCTCCCTATAAACTAAATTATATCACAAACCCCTCGAAATAGGAATTTAACTTTTATTCTTTAAACAAACACCACAGCATACGTATTTATTTTGTTTTAATTTTTACTGGACATTTTGTACCATGAAATATATTCTGACAAACTCCCCTGGTGAATTACTTTGCTACTCTTTTCTCCTTACAGATATGTAGAAATCATGTCCTACAGTTTTATAATCTCCCTTTAAAACTGAAAGGGTGGTGATTTCCATAACTGCCAGTATTTTTATTATTTCAAACAAAGGGCGAAACATAAGAAACCTAATGAACAACTGAATAGAAAGCCTCCTTGCTACACTATAGGTAAGACTAAAAACAGGACAGAAAGCTTAACACCAACATTACTTATTTTTGTTTGCTCTTAAGACAGAAAAAATGTGAGGTGAGGGAGGTCTGAACAAATCTTTGAGACAGAAGTATAATTTTCAAGGAACCACATTTGGACTTGCATCACTGTCAAGGCTGGGGAAGCCCACCCGTGGCTTGTAGTGAGGCATAAGAACTTCTCCTGAAATATGATAAGCAAGCATTCTGCAAAGCCAGAAGAGTAACTCACCTCTTCACAGGAGCTGGGAGAAGTGACTGAATTCCTAAATCTATAAATGTCAACAGCATGTGTACTCTAAGAAAGGGGAAGACAACATTCACAGACTTTTCTTTAGCTCATGACAATTAACTACCTGCAGGTCAGAGCTAAGCATCACCACCACCTGCTTAATCCAGAAGAAACCTGGGCTCCGCTCCACAGTTCACACAAACAGGGAACCAGAAGTGAAGTCAGGCATACTCTTGCCTCCCTCAACAAGCAACAAGCTTATTTCAACTCTGACAGTTTTCATTTTGGCATGCATATGCAAGAGCACACCAATTGGGGCAAAGTTTTTAAAAAGTAACTCCAATTTTTCTACATTTATCAATCTGAACTGCCAGATACATGGAAATCCTTCAGAGAGCAATTTGGTATCTCGCCGAGCACATCACCAAGTTCTGGGCACTGAGATGATTTGATACAACAAAGACTAGAACAGACTCTGAGCTTATGAGTATGGGAACTGCCTCCATGTATGTGCTAAATCTGTACATGTCAAAGCCTGCTACAGGTGTGCAGGAGGGTGCTCTGATTCCAAACCCTTCTCTCCAATAGGGAATACCAGGTGACTCATTTCCTTGATATGCACATGCATCATTTGAATGTAGGTAAGAGACCTTTTCTTTACAAAATGCAGGTGATGTCAAACTCCATCAGACCAAATCAACACCACAGCAGTGATCTCCCTTAAAGTGAAAACAGCCCTGCTAATACTAAATTGGCATATTTAAAGTTAAGAAAGAAGGGGGGGGGGGGGTTGCGGGTGTTGAAGGACACACAGACAAACAGCTGGGAGGAAGGTAATACTGCTTTCTAGGTCACTTTTTTCTACCTATGGTCAAAACTGACAGGCAAGCTACCAAAAAGTATTCAACACTAAAGCATCAAAAAGTCACCAAATCAAGAGAAAAGAAAATGCTAAAAACATGCATCATGTCAAGCATTACACAGATTCATATCTTGAGTTTTGCAAACAGCCAAGAACTGTAATACCTCTAAAAAGGCAAACCAGTGAATTAACATGGCCATTACATATGTTGATATAAAAGGATAATTCAGTACCTATAAAGACAGTTTAATCTTTAACAAAACTGATAAAACTATCTTCAGTATCTTGATATAGGTGCCATTTAAATCTATAAAACCTTACTCAAGTAGGACATCACTTTTTTTTTTCTCACACTCCTGTCGAGATGTCTGCAACTATCAACAGCCCACAGCTGAACTCATGTGACACAATGAAGGCCTCCGAGACGTCAAGGCTGCCAGATTCTGAAGGTGTGTGATGACTTTACACTAGGTTCTTCATTGTGCTGGCAAAAGAACACTCTGTGTGCTGACGGAACCAACATCATTAATACACACAAAAAGCTTTTCATTACAATACAGAAAAAACATAGTCAGGCATTAACTAGCGAGGCTCTTTCCATCGCCCCGCCACCCCCAAAAGTGCAGATCCTCAAATTCTCTTAGAAAAATTTCCTATCAAGGGACTGCTTTCAGGAATAGCACCAACCCATGCCAAAATACTATCAGAATAATATACTTGGTCATAATGGAAGGGCTAAGATAAAAACCTATTTTAAAAAGCATAAAACATTTGAAAACATAATAATCATCCATCAATTTTATGATGCAACATCTATCAATGTTTGCAATTTAACAGCATTAGATATCCACTATTTTCACCAACAGGAAAACACTAAAAGTTAATTGTTACAGAAATACTGAGAATTATATGTGAAGTATTAAGTTACTGAAAACATGCAAGCTTGAAATGAAAGCTAAAAAAAGAGGGACTGGATAAAAACTATGACCTCCACTACTATGAATAATGATGCTTCACCTATTGTATTTGAATGAAAGCAACAGGATACAAAAAGTAATTTTTATTTGTGATGATGCACAAAGCATTTTTTAAATCCAATTATTTAAATAATTATCATCTGCAAATATAATGAATTCATCATATTATTTAACAGGTGTAAGGGTTAACTTCTAAGGAAAGCATTCAACTAGTTTATGCAACCTTGGAAACTCTTAGTAAAAAAAAATTTCAAGTTGCAACTGGAGTTGTTACATTTGTCAGTCCAGACACAATTTCTGGAACATTGCTCTGTAAACTTTCACTGCACGGCCATACTTAGATTCCAGACAACACCAACAGAGATAGTACTACCCATAAAATCAGTTACTTCACTTCTCCAAACAACAAATAACAGACACCATGAAAAAAAACCCAAGAAGTTCACTTCTGAAAAAGCTTTTTTTTTCCCCCCTACCTATCTGCATACCCTGAAAACAGTTTTCAGAAAGAGACACAATACTGAAAACATCCTGTAGGTCTCATCTTCCAGAAGAGACCCTTATCACCAGCTTATTCAGCTTTCATTCCTCCTGCTCAGTTTCTTACAACCACACTTTCCTTGCCTATACACGAGGTACCGCAAATTCTTAAGTAACTGACAGCATTTCCAAAGACAAATCACCTAGATGGCCGGACAAAGCTGATTAAAAAGATACAGTACATCCATACCAGCTTCATTTGAATGCGTGGGAGGAACCGACAGTGGTGCCAGCACATTTATGTAATGTGGTCACTGCAGATGTTCAAACGCTTTGAGCTGTCAGCTGGATTTGGAGATACACATCACAAAGCACACTGGCAATTTAAAGAAGAACCCTCCAGGTGGTGTTGTGTGGATTTTAACATGGCGAAACACCTCGAAAAACATGCTGGCATATCTACCATATAGAACAGGTTTTAAAAACCTCAATGACACATTCCACCATGGGCTAATTAGAATTAATTTGTGCCTCATGGCCTCAAGAGCTGCTCTTGGAATACTTAAAACTCCTTTATCATCTTTAAGAAGGCACCTTTTTGCCATAATTTGGTCTATGATTGTACAACAATTTAAAGTAGCAAACCTGAAAATTCTAAATTCTAAAACTTCTTAATTCCAAAACTTGTCCATCCACATAGAACATTTTTAAATGTGTTTATTTCTTTTTGAAGTGTGTGCCTGACAGAGAGAATGAGTAAATAACCTCATCTGTCCCTTTACTACTGCCAACAGAAACCAGAGGGCTGCACTTGGGCCACCTTTTGTACCCTTACAATGAATCAAAGGACAAGAGCAAAGAACGCATAGTTCTTAAACACCGCTACACAGGAACTCCTATCTCAAATATGTGAAACATCTACCCATGAACATCCTCCTCCCCTCCATTTTTCTTTCCTTTTAAATCACAAACTCAGCTATGCCTTTTGCCTGTCCTTCCTAC
This sequence comes from Oreocharis arfaki, assembly GCA_013398015.1. NCBI lineage: Eukaryota > Metazoa > Chordata > Aves > Passeriformes > Paramythiidae > Oreocharis > Oreocharis arfaki. The sequence continues at coordinate 42,198 of VZRR01000636.1, read as the reverse complement.
TAGTTTTACACATTCATGTTTTTTTCTCCTTCACACCGCCACTGAAGTATTTTACCTCTGTGTTTTTAATATCAAAAAGTACAGCTCACAGTTCTAAATACCACGTTTTCTTGATGAGTTCTAGTTGAAGCTGTAAAGCTAAAAAAAAGACAAACCGGCATTCTTAGACAAGAAAGCAAGAGATGATAACTTTACGTGCTGTATTTTGCAAGTATGAAGGACAAATTATCGGAGTTTTCACACAGCAGGATGAAGACTCAGCGTTACCAAGCACAGACCTCATGCGTCTGTCCTGCTTGAGAACCTTAAAAATAAGCAGCTTGGCAGTCCTTTCCTCAAAATGCTTACTAATAAGTCAAATAATAAGTTGATACTTAAATACTTGAAACATACTCAGGAAGGTGAACATTCATGAAAGATAAATGCCGTTGCTTATCATGCCAATAGTATTTTAATGTCTATGAAATTCTAAGAAAACATTTTATTTTAAAACCAGAGACAGTTTCTAGTCCAAAGCAGAAGACATCATGTTGCTCTCTGTAACAAAAAGCATTCCCAGTAATCAGAATAACTCATGATTGCTGCTGGAGGCTTAAATAAGTCTTGGAGATACAGCATAAAAAAGCTATCATCAAAGACATGCCCTTATCTAACAGAGAAATTTTTCACAAATAAGCATAAACACATTAATTTCATTCAGTGAAAAAGCAATACACTGTAGTTAGAAGTGAAAGCAACATCAAAGAGGCCAGCACTACTGCCTGCTGCAGTATCTGCACCAGAAATTCTGTGTTACTGGTTCTGGGCCCCTGTTTGCATGATCAGACCCAAAGTATTTGCCTTCATTTTCAACCCTCTTCCATCTCAAACAGCAGCATCAAGGATTACAGAACCAGACCCTTCTTCCCTAAGCATGAGTCCCTCCTCCTCTCAAATGTATAGGAGCAGAACTGTCATTTTCTATGGTAGACAAAAGAGCCTCTATATAGGAGAGCCATTAAGACTTTGAAAGGGAACTTATGAAAGAGGACAGATTCCAAAAACAGCTAAGTGAAAGGATGCACTTCTGAGTGTCTGCATAGCTGAGGTGGGAACAGAGATGCTGAAGGGGACGGAAACTTCAGCAGTGCCTTTCAACTGGATCACACAGGGCACCAGAAGTCACTGCTGTAAGGGCAGAGAACACTAAGTCCCTTATCTCACCTACAGTCCTTGTACAATTTCTCAGCCCCAGAGCAGAGGTTTAACAGTATTTTGACTTCTAATTTTATTGTGGCATTATTTTTCATAACAGTACTCAGAAAGATTTAAAATGCAGACAACCCATGCACATTTCAGCCAAGTAAGTGTAACTAGCTAGTTCAGAAATGCAAACTGGAAAAAAAAAGTATTTAGATACATAAGATTTAGACCTGCACACTAGAAAACTAAAGAACATGATCACTAATTATCTATTTTAACTACAAAACCATTTCATGTGCCTTGCAAACTGCAAATCTCCCATCTTTGTTGAACCCAAACCTTACATTCTTGAGTGGACCAATGAATTTTCACTAATATGTTCTGTTTTCCTGAAACGGAAAATGTAGGACCATGGACTGATAAAACAGCGAAAACCTGCAGGATACCTGGGATTGAATATAAAAAAAGAAGGTACCAAAAAAGTACTGCAGTGACATGGTATGATATTAATCCCCTTTCTGCATATAACCAAGCTTTGCTAGGTCAAGGATGAAACTTGACTTCAAATTATTTCAGTTTTTTATGGGTCTAAGTAACCCATATCAGAAGCCTCCTCCAGATATCATTGCCCTGGTGCTTTTACCAAATCCTTTCCAATTGCTAAACTGTGGACTAATGACAAAATCACATTTCCACAGCCTCCCTTCATAAGCTATTTCAGGCCTGTACTCTCTACTGGTTGACTTCGAGGTTGAGACAGCAGTCAAAAGAAGAGTATGGTTTCAGAAAAAAATACAGAAACTAGAAACTGTAAACAGAGTCTCCATCTGAACTTTCAGTAGAACGAGGTCCACTTCCAAAACCAGGACTCACTCTCTTTCCCTGTGCCCTTGCTTTCCAAGTCACTTCAATCTTAAGCAAAAACTACCTCTCCTCCCAAACTACTAAGCGCTTTATCAACCACACTCTGAAAGACACTGTCACTCCATAGTTAGAGCACAGTTCTCACACCTGCACCCACCCAAAGTCAGCCCTCCATTCAGAAGTAGGAGGGCTAAGGCTGCTGGTGAATTATATGCTAGGCACACTGCAAATGCGGCCCCCTTATCCCCGTTGCATGCAGGCAGCAGTCCTGGATCTGCTGGAATTCAAGACAAGGCAGCAGCACAGAGGGCCAAAACGAGATGCGCAGGTAATAACAGCATCTATGAGACAATACCATGGACCAAACACATGTGAAGCAGTTCACATCCTTGTGAGGCCTAAGAAAGGCTTGAAAGACCACTGGAGCAGAAGAGTAAAATCTGTCACACTGGTCTGAAAGTGCTAGAGGCTACTATATGGTTTCAACAAAGATGAGAAATTTGATACAGAGACACTGAAGAAGCAATTGAGAAGCAAGCTCAATGTCGGAAACTGTAACTCAGCAACTATTGCCTCACTGGAGGCTGCTCCATATTGTGTAGGCACTGCCATACTCTGCAGCACAATCTCTTTTTCATTCCCTGCAGAGAATTAGCAGCACAGCCCATACTCACCTGCAAAGAATATTGGGTCACAAGAAGCGGGGATGAAAGCATACACCACCACTACATGACAACACACATACACACTCCTAGGTGTCCATGGAAGAGTTAAAAGCTCACAGCCTTCTCTTCCTGACAAGAGCCACTTCCTCCTGTTTCCCAAAGCACTGATCAGTGGAAGCCCTAAAGAGCACAGACGTGCTTAAAACTTTATTACTAATTACTCTAACAAATAATCTGTACTTTCACAATAGATTCATTTTCTTTACTTACCAAACATTTTCACTGGCACTTTTAGAGTGAAGTGAAGCATAAGGCCTCATAAAAACACCTAAAACTTTCAGAGGGTTTTTGAGAGGCTTTATCTGGGCCTAAGCCACCACGCAGGAATGTGAAGAAAGCAATGCTACAAAGCAGGCAGCAGCAGAGGTGAGAAAATACAACAGATGAAACAAATGTGGATCAATGTGTGCATTCAACAAAATCTTGCTCTTTTCGGAACAATCTCATTAAATGCAGGAGTAATATTCTGCCATCCCACACGTCACACAATTATCTGATCTTCACCTTCTCCCAAGGGGAACAAATCCCAAAAGGCACGGGTGGCACATCTCTCATACTGCCTTTTGTCAGTCCTTGGTCTTAGCTCTCACAAGTACCACAAAGGAGATTTCAGGCATGACCTTTATGTAGTATCTTCTATAGCAAAGATGAAGAGCTACTAAGAGAGGAGAGCCATGCACATCACCTTTTCCATCCTCAAGTTTTACTTCAATTGCAGAATCACCATCTGCTACCGATCCATTCTCTTCTCAAATGCCAGCATGCATGAAATGGAAGCCAATACGTTACTGCCGCAGCTTCTTCTCTTCCATCACGATCCAGCAAACGTACCAGCAGTACAGCATATTTCATCTCCTGTATGTTGACAGTTCCCAGGAATGCTCTCCTGGTGCTACTCTGGGCAGATGGCATACGGCATCCCAACTCGCTCAAGGCACTACTCCTAGGCCAGGGGTTGGGTTCCACACAGGCCCCTAATGAACCCACACACAAATACCTCCACAGGACTGAATGCACTTCAGGACACGATTCAAAATAATTCTGCCAATCAACATAATCAGCATACCGTGTGCTCTACTAAATTCAGCAGAAATGGATGGCTGAACAACTGTGCACACATGTACACAGCCAATCCGGATTTGTTTAACTTGGCAACTCAGTAACATAAAGAAGAGCTATTCCAGTATGACTGTCCTTGGCCTAAGACATGCTTCAGGGCAAGCTCTACAAAGTTTGAAGGAGATATCTAACAATATGTAACCTGGAAACAGGAAAACCAAAAAGACTAAGAAGAAGAATCCCGACAATTACTTGACATCATCCTGAAGCACTCCCAGCTGTAAAACTAATGTGTCATTCTAACCAAAAGCTTCTAAAACCTCACTCTAAATGACAAAGGCTAGCAATCTAATAAGTAAAAATTTCTTACTTAGAAGGATCAAGTGAAAGCAACAATATTTCCTTAATTGTTATCTTTAGGATATTATTTTGTCTTGTGACTTGATGGACACAGAACAACATGGTAGCAAATGGTACAAAGAATACTATTTCTTTCACTTTTCTGAATCCATGCAGCACCCACCATATCATTATTCAGTTACCACATCTTCATATATATTTATATATTTATTTTCATATGTATATATTTATGTATATACACACTCACTCCCACATACAAACACACACTAGCAAGCCTTTTAAGTATGCTAAACAATTCTCCGAAGACAAATGACAGGATTGAGCCTCATGTTCTCACACACTTCATTTATAAACTGTAGCAACCGTAGCTACTCTTTATTAAAAATATGCAGAGGAAAGACACTTTCAGTTTCACATCAAAATAACCTTACCTTTGTACATTATTTCTAAATGACTACTCATACAGACAAGAAAACCAAAAATTTTCGTATTTTGAAGTCCAATAACCCAAACTTTGAAATTGGATGTTTTACAGGAAAAAAAGAATATAGATTCTTTTGACTTAATGTACTTAATCAAGCATTTGTTCAAAGGTTATTGACAGTCTTTTTAAAATGCTCTATCAAGTCAAGTCTATCTAATATCTGAAACACACAGAACCATGGACTCACCTAATGAAGATGAAATTACAGATTTTGAAGCTGTGTGAATAATAATATATAAAAGACACAGGGTGCACAATGCTTCCTCAGAAATACTAAATACCTGAATACAGTGCATTAATTAATTTGAATAACATCACGGAATTAATCAGCCCACTCTTGTTTGCTGAGAAAGTGAAACAATTCCATACAGTTGTCAGCTGTTCTGGACATTCCTCCAACTGCAATGGAAACAACTTGAGTCAGTTTTGTCACACACTGCGTGGCCTCTGCCTGCATATCCCTGCTCCTTCCCTTGCACCAATACTCCTCAGATCCTGCAAGAAAACCAGGGAGAGACAAATGAGCAGAAAATTACTGCTACAAAAATTAAAGGGCTTTCTGCTGCTGCAGGTCAGCAAACCAGCTTTCCACAGGGTCAGAGGAGTGCAACAGTCAGCACTAAAGGAGGAGTAAAGATAGGCAGCTAAAAGGAATTACTGTGCAAGCAATACTGCTTACATTTAACACCACAAGCACCTTGGAACTATGAGTCCAGACATTAAATAAAACTCTTACCTGAAAAAGAATTTCCATTTAAAATAATATTAGTAATAAAAACTATGGCTCCTGTCAACAATAATCATCAACCACAAAGCCTCCAAGTACCAAGCCTAGCATTACAACGTGTCAAGGCAGAATTAAAAAAACTGCCCTCCTATTTTTCATGACACATTAAACACACAAATCGTTTTAACAGTCTTAAATTCAGGAGTGCCAGAAACAAAACCCTTCTGTAATATGTATTATTACACTAAGAAACTAGCTTAAGATGTATTTTTTAGCCTTATGGACCTTTGTCTTCTCCCACCCTAACCAGACCCTTTGCCACCTACACTCAGTATAAGAGAAAAATTTGATATCCTGACTCACAAATTGCTTCCAACACAATCAGATTTTTCAGCATGTAGTTTCTTTCCCATGTTCTCATATAAATACAACAATATTAAGAGTTAAGAAAAATGTCTTAAACTTCATTAGTCTTAATTGTCTTTCTTATTTATTCAGTCAATCATGAATAATAGCTCCTTGTCTAATCCTCTCAAATCATCTTTCCCAAAAAGCTCGTGAAAATGGATTAGACCTGTAGTGCACAACCGATTATTTCACTTACAGTCTATTGTATCAAAAGGTGATAGATGGAGAATTTTAACCAAGAGCCTTTTATTAAAACAACAAAAAAAAATCCCTTCAGGCCTCAACTTAAGATGGAAGGGCATGGCAAAAATAACATCGTAATAATCACAAGAAAAAGAAAAAACACAAGGTAACCACAGCTTCAACCATTCAACACCCTCATGGAGATGAAGCCTTTCTCCTCCTTAAAACAGCCTGAAAGTCAATACAGATCACAAAGTACAAGCCAAACACAAAAGTTCAGGAATTTAGTACCTGCAATCTTCTAGATTTGACTCCTAATCTTCATTTAAAGTAGGTTGCAAAATTCCTGGAATAATCTGAAGTGACAAAGATGTAAGGACAAGGACCAGATGCAGAGGACAACCACTATCCTTTCTGAAAGGAGAGGTAAAAAAAATTGAGGGGACAACAATTTTTTTTAATATTTGGGACATTATGAGCTTCTCAAGGTTAAAAACTCCAGATTATTTTTTGTTTTTATTTCAGGCAATGAAGCTTTACCATTTCCTCTGTCAGTTTGTGAGCTAAATACTAGATGTTTTATCTGGACAAAAATATTATCCGTTTATTTTGTCCAAATGAAAACAAGTTAGTAAAAGCTTATTAAATATATTGTTTAAATTCAGTGGAAAGTGCAGAAATTCCTATTATCACCATGCTAAAAGAAATGTAGCTCAGACTTCACAACAGAAGAAACAGAACAATGGCAGAACTCCGTAACTAATGTACAATCTAGATCTCATAACAAACAAGAGCATCAAAAAAACCTGACCTTTACTTCCATACATAGACATTTATTATTTAGTAGTTTCATACCATGTCTGCAGCTATACAAAACTACAGATTTTTCTTTGTCCAATACCAGAAAAAGCTCAATTATTGCAGATAAAATCTAAAGTCTAAAATTCCATAGGTAATAATCAAGGAAATTTAAATATTCCAGGTTTTTTGAAACCTGGTTACAGGACTTTACCATTGCAAAAGTGAAGACAGGGCACTACTGATAAGACACACACCCCTGCCACACATACATATTTCAGGAGATTACTGTGGCACATGAACTTTACTGGAAAGTTTAAAAAAATGGAAGTGCAAGTTCATGCCTGACTAAACACGAAACCTCCTTCTCAGCATACCATTAACTGCAGTACCAATATACAGGGTGTATTAGCTACAAACACAAAGCAAGAAATAACACAGGCCAGTGCCACTCCTGCCATGACAGCGACGGTTCCTCCACTGCCAGACTACGCTATTCAAAGTAATTTTTAAAAGAGGGTTAACTTTTTCTGATCTAGATGTATAACTGAGTTCCTCAGGAAATTACTTGTTTGCCATCATCACAACACCACATGTACCTCCATTTTTAAGACAACTAAGAACCATCACAGCAGACAGAAACTTCACACAAAGTTTCTAAATCCTTTCTGTTCCAAGGCTGATCCACCTACTGAAGTCTCAAAGTTCCCATTACAACTTTTTCCCTCACAGCCTTAGAATAGGTTCTTGTATATTTTCCTTCAGGTTTTTTACCCCTTGGGATAGAACTGACCCCTTGCCCTAAAGGGGGCAACAGGCTGTATTTCACATGCATTAAATATCCAGTTTTAGAAGTCAGAGTAGCCTCCAGCTATGTCTGTCATGGGGGGAGAATAGGAAAAAAATCTCTATGACTGGTAAAGGAAACAGTGTCTTTCCAGACACCTCATCTGGCAGAAAGGACAGAAAGAAATAGTAAAATATTCTAATTGCTAATATTCTGTATCTGCTCATATAGACCTTTCTTTATTATTCTCATTGCTGCATACTCTTTCTGATGCTCACGCAGGCAGAGGAGGAAGGCCTGCTGCAAATCTTGGCTCTTTCACAACTTCAGCTATGAGCTGAGAAAAGAATTCACCCTCTACCTTGCGATGAAAAGCAGACTCCAGGAATCTCTAATTATAATTATTGTGGGAGTGTGGTCAGGGAGATAATAAATCAGATTGCCATATCAAAGGTGTACAAAGAGGGGGGAAGTGGGAGGAAAGCAGGAGACAGGCTGCTGTAACAGAAGCAAAAAATTCTCAGGGTATGGAAGGGAGGAGGGCAGGGAAGGTAAGATAACAGCCACAAATTTATCTTCAACCAGAAAGAAAACAAAATATTTGGCTACAAATTCCTTACAATACAGCCAGGATGCAAACACACAAATAAACAACTCTCCAACTAACACCTAAATCTAGTTTCCCAGAACTGCATTTTTATAATAAGATATTTTGTCTTTGGCAGGCTGCCTTGCTGGATTACACAGGGTGCTTATTTACACTGCAGTTACTTGTTAATGACATAATCAGAACAAACTGAAGAAAACTTCAAATCTGATGAAGCTCAAACTCTTTCAAGATTTCTTGTCAGGATTCTGTGCATAACTCTGAACTAGAACTTGAGAGGTCTGTGTTCAATTCTTGGCCCCAGACACATGCTTCTTGTGAGACCCTACATGCATGTGCATGCCCACACCATTTGTATCTGCTTACATAAAAGACTTTTTTCAAGCAGAACTGAACATTTCATTCAGCTGTGAATGCATACAAAGGATTATTTGCACTAAATGCTTTATGTAGTATGATTAGTGAGATTAAGATTCAAATTTTTAGCATGTCCATCTTCATGCCTTCATTTACGAAGAAAAGATATTTAATAGAATACATTCCTTCAATCATAAGATACAAGAATTTGTATCTTAGACACACAACTGTATAAATTCACATGTGGAAAGTACTGATACATGTTAACAAAAATTTACACAGTAAAGGACAACCAAGTTACTTTGGTTTCATACTTCTGGGATAAACAAAAAAAAAGAAAACAAAAAAGCAAAAAAAAAAGCAAACCACTAAACTAATTTGAGCTGTAAAATTACTCATTATTCCCATGGGTCAGTGAATTTGTAACAAAAGCAAATACAACAGGTTTAGTCCAATCCAAAAGGTGTTTCATATATGTGAGCCATAACCTGGCACAACTTGGAAATGCAGTCATGAATCTGAGATCTTCAATGCAAGAAAATTATTGAGTAGACGCAGAAGTCTACAATTTTAGCAGAAAACCAATGGAAAGTTGCAGATATCGAGTGATGAGGGAAACACAGGAAAAAAAGAAGTAAATGGTCACTAACATGATAGAGAACTGTTCTAACAAATCATCATTCTATCATCAGCATTTTTTTTGACTGTAGGCTTTGCAGAAAATAAAAGAACTGAAGAAACAAAGATTCAAAATGCAGATGTCCTCAGCACTGTTTTCTACATGCCAAAACTGTAGAAGAGACATGGCAGAAATCTTACATGATTTTTATGATATGTTATTAACTCAAAACTGAGCTTATTACCACATTGACTCGGAATTAACCTGGTTTGGACACTGTTTCTTTTCTCAAGCAACCTAGAAAAACAGACTTACCTAGCAAATAGGGGGGTTTTTTTTCCAGGAAAGCTGCTGAAACAGACATCCCACAGAAAACACTCTGAATTCCAACAACCTGCATTTGCATGCTATTACTACATAATTAATTCATATAGAATATTGAATATTCATATACTAATGCTGACTTCTTGTAAAATTGGTTTATGGCTAAAATTCATATTTCACAACTTGGGCACATAGCTATAATCTCTCTTTTCAAATCAATTTTTCTTTAAAGATACCATCTAAAAATTGAGATTCATACAAAGCACAAAACATACTATTACACAATCTGGACAAAGAAGAATTGACTTTTGGTGATTTAAGACAATCTAATTAATGGGGACTTTAAACTATTATTCTGTTTAAATCTTACATAGACAATTATAGGCCATGAAATAAGCTGCTATGACCTTTTTGCTGAATGAAAGTACCAGCGTTGCTTTACACTACAACATATGAAAAAGTTAATTGGTCATAAAACTCAGGGCATTTTAAAAATGAACTGCCACATAAAATTACTGTAGTGCATGAAAGCCTCAATCAGAACTTGTCTGTGCTATGCATAGAGTCAGAGTCAGTCTCTCCCTCTCATATGAATAGATGCAATCTCAGCAACCAGACACAATAAATACAAGATGAAGGGAATGGCAAGCATAGCAGCAACACAGAATTAATTCCAGAGGCTAGGAATCACAACATGAAAATTATTTCATTATTTTAACTCGTTCATTATTCATGCAGTAGAGATACGGGAAATGGCAGAAGAAATCTAATGAAAGAGCCAGCAATCGAGAAGCACTGATGAAGAGGATTAGAAAGGTATAGAAGAGAAGTTATGAAAAATGGTGGATGAGAAAAGAAAGGGGTTTAGGGCAAGGTTTCGCCTTCAATAGTAGGGCCAATGCAAGGCATTCCTTCTGCTTCTCCACTGCTCATTACTCCTGGTCTAGCATTGCGGTGTGCTGCTTCCTCCTCACTAACAGTCACAATCATTTATGAAACTGTACAATGAGTCAGCCAAGGCTGAAAAATAACCTGATTAAAAAAAAAAAAAAAAAGAAAAAAACAAGTTGACACAACTAAGAGGAAGATGCAGGAGTAGAAGTAAGCGGCTGCAAGAGAAAAATAGGTCATGCCAACATTTCTCTCAGCAAAAAGGTGCAACCATGGGATTAAAGACCAATGTCTATGTGCAGACCACATCAATACACCTCTCAACTGCATCTTTTAACTTACCATGCTACATGCTTGGATGACATCAGGTGACAGTGACAACAGGAAATACACAGCAAAAGGTGGCTTAAGCACTTTGCTAATGTTGGGAAAGAGGAAGTATACACCTTTCACTGAAGAATCAATCAACGCAGTAGATTTCCAGTTGCTCTTACTGACTTTTTCCCCCAGTTCATTCCCTAAGTCAAATCTAGGATTCCATGTGCACGATCTACAGTCTATCGTTCAGGTGTATATCCCATGAGAGTCACCAGGTATGACACTATATTGCTGAAATGCATGAAATGGAGATGCAACAAAGAAGGATCATGAACCAGGTAATCAAACATCAGGCAGAAGTACATGGTAGTACCTGGTACACAGCAGTACTTGGTACTTCAGGTGGAGACAGTGCTTACACTTCCGAGATTCAAATGGAATCTTCTATTATTTGTTCCCTTCCCTCTTCATGCAATATCATCATTAGGAGACATCCTTCTTTATCATCATCAATTTCACTCATTTAGAAAGGCTAAAGCTAGATCTTACTCAGACACTGCTACTAGATACCACTGATGCCATTTTTGGAGGAACTGAAGAGACTGCAGAACCAGTTACAAAGTAGAGGGATGGAAATGAGCCAAAAATAGCAGGTTAGGCCAAAGTCTTCTTACTAATTTGTGATATGTTTATGTCAATTCAACATGGGGTGAGGGGGAGTGCAATGCAGGACAATCTAAAAGTAGCTTGCAGCTACGTTTGTGAAGTGGTTTTCATTATAAACCCTTATTCATAAAAATGCAGACTAAGAATTTTCACACTAAGTACAGTTCTAGAAACTTTTTTACTACTATTAACAACACAAGTTAAAAATTAGATGAGGCAGTAAATCAAAAATTGTTCTCTGAAAGCTCAGCTTCAACTTGAAAAACATAATTTTGTGATATTTGGAATGAACACCATGAATGTATGATCCAAAGTACTAGTTAACATCCACCTCATCTCACAGTGAACCTAAAGTCAAATCTCATCAATGTGAAATATCCTGGTCATTTCAACACTTACACATTCAAATGCCCTTAAAAACAGCTTTTAACACTAGCATTTAAAATTATTTCATATTTAAAGACAATTATTAACTCAAACATTTGTATGTTTGATACAATAGCAGCTTTTCACCTGACTGGACTCAAACAATAAATATCACAAGTAACCTCCAGATGTCACCTTTATTATTTTTGTTGTAAAAACTTTTGAAATTAACAAAAATGAAGAGTATAGGGAAATAATTAATACCTAAAAGAAAACTACAAAGAAAAAGGAATATACCTTTCTCTATATTTATTTGGTATAGTAAAAAGTGCAAATCACCACAAGGAAGACTTAATTTCAGAATTAAGAAAGAACGTTCTTAGGACAAGAACAGTTAAGCACTATTAAGAACAGTTGACTAGTGAGATTGTGTAATTTCTATTACTTAAGGCTTTTATGAATTTCAAAAGCCTAGTGGTACCATCTTTTCCTTTGAATTGGTCCTGACAAACTTCACTGAGACTATTTTATTCAAACTGATGGCAGTTAGTTTTCTGCTGTTTTAGTGAACCAAATGAGCAAACACCTGACAAGCACCAGAGATGGCACAGAGGAAGCAGTAATAATAACACGTGCCCAGTGTCAGGGCTTTTAACCTTCAGCAATAATGAGTTATGTCAACTCACCTCATCTCATAAGACTAGATCCTAAAAAACAGATCAAGCAAACAGATTAGATAAGTATCTGCCAATAACACCGTAAGTATAATATATTCCTGGGGCTGAGAGGACTATACCAGAATTCTCAAGGTCACTTCCAGCACCACTTTATTTAAACATTTAAAAAGCAACATACAGCCCATTTTGAACCCATGTAGTGAAACTTCAACAAAACAGAAATCTTTAATTTATTTAAGAGATAAATATTTGTCTGCTTAGGACTGTCACAGTTAAATGGTACATCTAATGTAGTGTGTATTTATCTCATGTGTGTTTCCTACATAAAATACCTTCTCGCTGGAAAGATAAACCGAAAACATCTTATGACTCAATCATGTCACTTTCAATCTCTAAGCAGGAATGTAATTTTCAAGACCTTACATTTTTCAAGAAAATCTGCTAAATGCCTATTAGTTGTAAAATGATGGCTGTACATACTAGTTCCTTGGGTACACATCTCCAGTTCTACTCCTATTGCTCAAAGCTAGCTGGAGCAGAAGACTGAGACAGACAAACTGATAAGGGTTCAGCTCTCTTGGAACAGGAATGAAACTGGAATACTCCGAGTCTTACAAGAGACTTGTAAAGTGAAGTTTAGGAGTTACATAGAGTCACTGATCTCACTGGTGATGCTTCTTAGTCCATCATTTACACCAACCTGTGACTGCAGGTCTGGTAGACCTATTCACATCCTATTGTCTGCAGGAGATTTCAGGGAAAGAGAAAAAAAAGGTAAAGCTGTACTCTAATCAGACGTCCGCTAAGAGCAAAGGCTTCCGCACTTAAATATCCTAATTCCTTTTTATTAATGCATAAACTTAGTTACTTGGTTTATGCAGACAGAATACTACTTGGTCAAGCACACAGAGTTTCCCTTTTTTACAAGTTATTCAAGCACCTCTTCCTGGAACTCACTAATATACGTGCAGCATGTTGGTTAGAAAACAAGGAATCCATTGAGAAGCTTGAAAGTTGGGAAGAAAAACCAAAACACCTTAAATGTCAATACCATATTTAATTTGGTAAGCTTGTATACATTTCATCCATCACCTGTTCTGGAGACAATACAGAAAGGAATATATTATATCACCTTGACAATTCTGCTTATTCCTTGTCAGAAAACCACGAATGCTTCAAACAAGGGAGACTCTTCTCTTATCTGCACAGAACAAAGCGTGCTATCTTAGGTTGGACTTTCAAGACGATTTATACATATGGAAAAGTCACCATCACCAAGTACAGCTCAGAACAAGCAGTACAAATGGAAAAGATCCTAATTCAGTTGCTACACGGAAAATTATTTTGCCATAAAACCAAAGGTTTTATCAATTATTACATTTATTCTCAGGGAAGGAAGCATTGTCAACTTATGTTTATCTTAATTTCCTTGCTACTAATCATTCTCATATGCATTCAAATTCCTGGTCATTAACACAGTATTTTGCCGATTTTGCCTCTCCAAACATACATGTGCCTAACGCTCACACACACACAGAGCTTCACTGCTACTAAACAGGGGACAAAGCCAAAAGCTACTAGCAACTCTGTACTTTCTACATAGAGGTATGTGTAGCACAGCAAGTCACGAAAAAAAAAGTAGAATAACTTAATAAGATACACCAAAAATGTACAGAACAAAAAATTACCATCACACATGAAAAGACAACATCTTCTGTAAGGACAACACACTCCACAGCACTTCAACAGATCTTTCAATCTCGACATAGGAAATCCCTCGAAGCCAAAACGGGCTGACTCCTCAACAAAACATATGCTTTCCACCATAATTCCAGATTTTCTCCAGCGACTTCCGCCAGAAAATAATTTTATCACTGGCTGCTGGGAAACCGTACTAACGCACATCCAGAAATTTAGGGCAGTGTTCACAAGAAAAACCTGCCTTTTGTCCTGATAGTTATAATGACCTTTTTCACAGTATTTCCAACATGATCAGATGAAACAAAATACAGTACAGTTCACACTGTGACTGATGTAATATGGGCTGGGAACAATACCGTGGAAACGACAAAGCCAAGGATCTTTGTCTCCTTCTAGACAGATTGCTAAGTCTCAATAGTTGGAGGGAGAAAAAGCAGAGCATCCCAAATAAAACACTGCAGTGCATGTTCACCATTTCAGTAAAGTCGCTGTAGCTTTTGGCAACCCCATAGGAAATTTGCACCCTTCAAAGAAAGCCCAAGCTAAAAAAAGAGCTAAAAAACCAACCCTAGCTTAAAAATTACAGGAGAAACAAATAACCCACTGGCTGTGGAACTAAACCCCAAGGATTTCAACGCTCGCATCGCAAGCGATGCTAAATAGATAACCTCAGCAATAGCTAGTCATAAAAATATTAAATGCTGTATTTTCTCGCTACTGCCGCCGGTATTCGGGGGCAGGCGGGCAAGGGCGGCGGGCCCGGCGGCAGCGCCTACCTGCGAGAGCTGCCGGGGGTTGGGGCAGCCGAAGAGCGCGGAGCTGGAGCTGAAGCTGATGGCCCCTCTGCGGCTGAGGACGTGCTGCGGCACCGGCCTGTCCAGCGGCAGCACGGGCAGCTGGTAACATACTTCCATTGACGAA